>CM039502.1:67731454-67918219 GCA_022432975.1 Begonia masoniana | reverse complement strand
GATCGAGATTGTCTAAGAGGGGGGTGAATTAGACCTTTTTAAAATTATTAATCTAACAGCAAATTAACACAACAATAAAAATAACAGAGAGAGAGAGAAAAACCAACATAAGAGTTTTTACGTGGTTCGGCCAAACCTGCCTACATCACCTTCAAGGTTCCCCCTTGAAGATCCTTAACCCTCTCCTCACGAGAATAAACAGATCGAAATTTCGGGCTCCGATCAACTGCCTTTTACAGATCTGGATTGAACTTGACGGGCGTCAATCCACTGCATTTCTGGTTTTACAGGTTTGAATGAATGAATACAACAAACTACAAACTCTCAAATCAAATTCTCAAGTTTAGGAATCGAGAGATGTAGTTGAAGAATACAGAGTATAATTAATCGTCAGTTAGGGCTCAAGAATAAAATTCATAAAAGTAGTTCCTTCGTGCTCTAACCTTGGCTTAAATACTCTGTCTTCAAATCGGCTATTGGCTTCAATGCTCCTTATCCAATAATGGAAACTTTGTTACCATTGGAGCAGCTTTCGTACAAATGCAGGTAGCTGTTGCTTTCTGAAATCGCAAATTGCCCGACGCCATTAATGCTCTGGACTTTAAGCTTCTGGGCCAGGTACACTGTAGCTTTCACGGTATATTTAAAATCTATCGGAAGATCACTGGTTGAAACAGCTTTATACCACTATCGGCAGAAGCACGTTGAAACTTCATCGGCAGAAGCACGTTGAAACTTCATCGGCAGAAGCACGTTGAAACTTCATCGGCAGAAGCACGTTGAAACTTCATCGGCAGAAGCACGTTGAAACTTCATCGGCAGAAGCACGTTGAAACTTCATCGGCAGAAGCACGTTGAAACTTCATCGGCAGAAGCACGTTGAAACTTCATCGGCAGAAGCACGTTGAAACTTCATCGGCAGAAGCACGTTGAAACTTCATCGGCAGAAGCACGTTGAAACTTCATCGGCAGAAGCACGTTGAAACTTCATCGGCAGAAGCACGTTGAAACTTCATCGGCAGAAGCACGTTGAAACTTCATCGGCAGAAGCACGTTGAAACTTCATCGGCAGAAGCACGTTGAAACTTCATCGGCAGAAGCACGTTGAAACTTCATCGGCAGAAGCACGTTGAAACTTCATCGGCAGAAGCACGTTGAAACTTCATCGGCAGAAGCACGTTGAAACTTCATCGGCAGAAGCACGTTGAAACTTCATCGGCAGAAGCACGTTGAAACTTCATCGGCAGAAGCACGTTGAAACTTCATCGGCAGAAGCACGTTGAAACTTCATCGGCAGAAGCACGTTGAAACTTCATCGGCAGAAGCACGTTGAAACTTCATCGGCAGAAGCACGTTGAAACTTCATCGGCAGAAGCACGTTGAAACTTCATCGGCAGAAGCACGTTGAAACTTCATCGGCAGAAGCACGTTGAAACTTCATCGGCAGAAGCACGTTGAAACTTCATCGGCAGAAGCACGTTGAAACTTCATCGGCAGAAGCACGTTGAAACTTCATCGGCAGAAGCACGTTGAAACTTCATCGGCAGAAGCACGTTGAAACTTCATCGGCAGAAGCACGTTGAAACTTCATCGGCAGAAGCACGTTGAAACTTCATCGGCAGAAGCACGTTGAAACTTCATCGGCAGAAGCACGTTGAAACTTCATCGGCAGAAGCACGTTGAAACTTCATCGGCAGAAGCACGTTGAAACTTCATCGGCAGAAGCACGTTGAAACTTCATCGGCAGAAGCACGTTGAAACTTCATCGGCAGAAGCACGTTGAAACTTCATCGGCAGAAGCACGTTGAAACTTCATCGGCAGAAGCACGTTGAAACTTCATCGGCAGAAGCACGTTGAAACTTCATCGGCAGAAGCACGTTGAAACTTCATCGGCAGAAGCACGTTGAAACTTCATCGGCAGAAGCACGTTGAAACTTCATCGGCAGAAGCACGTTGAAACTTCATCGGCAGAAGCACGTTGAAACTTCATCGGCAGAAGCACGTTGAAACTTCATCGGCAGAAGCACGTTGAAACTTCATCGGCAGAAGCACGTTGAAACTTCATCGGCAGAAGCACGTTGAAACTTCATCGGCAGAAGCACGTTGAAACTTCATCGGCAGAAGCACGTTGAAACTTCATCGGCAGAAGCACGTTGAAACTTCATCGGCAGAAGCACGTTGAAACTTCATCGGCAGAAGCACGTTGAAACTTCATCGGCAGAAGCACGTTGAAACTTCATCGGCAGAAGCACGTTGAAACTTCATCGGCAGAAGCACGTTGAAACTTCATCGGCAGAAGCACGTTGAAACTTCATCGGCAGAAGCACGTTGAAACTTCATCGGCAGAAGCACGTTGAAACTTCATCGGCAGAAGCACGTTGAAACTTCATCGGCAGAAGCACGTTGAAACTTCATCGGCAGAAGCACGTTGAAACTTCATCGGCAGAAGCACGTTGAAACTTCATCGGCAGAAGCACGTTGAAACTTCATCGGCAGAAGCACATTGAAACTTCATCGGCAGAAACACGTTGAAACTTCATTGGTAGAAGCACGTTGAAACTTCATCGGTAGAAGCACGTTGAAACTTCATCGGCAGAAGCACGTTGAAACTTCAT
This sequence comes from Begonia masoniana, assembly GCA_022432975.1. Lineage (NCBI taxonomy): Eukaryota > Viridiplantae > Streptophyta > Magnoliopsida > Cucurbitales > Begoniaceae > Begonia > Begonia masoniana. The sequence continues at coordinate 67,915,603 of CM039502.1, read as the reverse complement.
CGGCATAAGCATTAGCGTTAAACTGCCATCGGTATGAGTTTCTTTAACCAGCTGAACCGATATCGGTATATGCAGCCTCAAGATGCCATCGGTAGGAATAGCTTGAAATATAATCGGCAGGAGTTGCTTCAAATACCATCGGCAGAAGTAGCTTAAAACGACTTTGTCTTTTATCGTATAGTGATCGGTGTATGTCTACTTTAACCAAACCAACGGCAGATCAGTTTTTCAGCTCTGTTACACTAATTTAGCCCTGTACACTTAATCACAGTTGTTAGACTACTAAAATACCCTTTCCAAGGGCATTTCCAACAGATTGAATCACATGCATAATTCATTATTCTCATTTAATCAACACAATTAAATTACATACTTAACATTCAAATACATCATCAAAAACTTAGTTAGACTTAAACACCATTTAAGTCAACATGGATATGTTTAAAAACCGAACATATCCCTATAAAGTAAATTACCAAGCATTTACAAAACAAGTTTCCAAAACGTTTAAAAACTTCGAAACGTAAGCCTATCAACTAGTCCAGATCCAAACATCCTATAGTGTTCTATCTTTTTATCCAAAATAACCCAAAATACCTACATACGTCCCCACCGGTCATGAAATGCCTCGACTGCGCCAGCACACTCCCGCGATCATTCTTCTTCAACTGGACTCATGCTTCAGGAGGAGGAACGTCGTCCTCACCTGTTTCGATATCACCTACACCATACAGACACACTATGAGCTAAAGGCTCAGTAAGTTTCGTAAATGTAAATGCATGCTGTGCATATGAGTTTCAGAAATCATGCAACATCTTTCTTATCATTACGTCGCAGAAAGAATGTCACCGAGGTCTCAGCCTATTAGATGGAGAGGACACATCCCGCGGTTGGACAGCCCTCTTCACCTAACGCGGGGGGGGGGGGGGGGGGGGGGGGGGGTACACGCTTACATCTGTAAATAGCCGTGCCTGAGCTCCACCTCGCATGACCAGATAACAGATTACGTAGATTCATTTCGTTCGTTCATTTCATTTTCTTAAACACGTGCAGAAATCCGTTTTCATGCTATTTTAAAAGACGTGATGCATGAACAGTTAAATGCATAAAGTAAACATACATCATAAGTACCATCAAGACAATAAAAGCAATTAAAAGTATATCCTGTAAAAGAACTAATCCTAACTACCCAACCAAAGCATTTAAACAAACAAATCATCAAAGATCCTCGACGCGACCTCGATGTATGGTGTAGGCCAATCGGCCAGAGTAAGTCACGAGAACTTACCTCGTGTCCGTTGCAATCCAAGCTCCGTCCACGAGCTTTGTTCACCTAAGGCAATTTCACAACATTGTCGTTAAAACGAGTTTAAACCGTTAAATGTCTAAATTTAACGAAACCTTAACTAAGAGAATTTTTCCTAAAATTCTAACTTAGCTCAACGAGGCATTTTATCCAACAATTAACGCTCGATACCTCGAAATCACCATTAACGAGTTTTCCTCAAAACTCGAAAATTTGTCAAATCTCTAACATTCGTCCTAAATCGATTAACTTCATCCAATAACGCTCAATACTTTCATCATATTCACAACTACGACAAACCTATCCATTTCAAACCCTAAATCGTGTTTTTCACAAAACCCTAAACGAAACCCTAACTATAAAACCTCGTGAAAACTGAAATATAACGCTCTAAAACCATAGATTCATACCTAGGGTTGCGAGAGGAGTAGAAATCATGAAGAATCGAGACGATCGGAGAGGAGATCGGTCGTCGGAATGGAGAATTTCGTGAGGAGGAATGAGAAATCGCCTGGGAGTTTCGCCAGAGAGAAAATCGTGAGTGTGGTGTGCTGGAGAAGAAGGAGTTTATGTTTTTAAATTATAATTTTACTTGGAAAATTACCATTTTGCCATTCCTTTGATTTTCTATTCGTTTCGTCCTTTGTTTTGTTAAATAGCTAACGATTCGGCTTCTCCAAATTTCCTTATTTCACCAATAACTTCAACTTATTATCAGGGTTCTATTAAAACTGTTCCGTTTGCAATTCAGACTCTGTTTACTATTTTTACCAAGGTATCCTTTATATTACGATAATCGTAATTCTCGTAAAATTAGCGTTAAATTTTTACAATTCCTAAAATTTTCTTAAAATCCTTATTAATTATTAGGATCGTAATAACGCTTTCTTTTCGCAAAATGGACTTGATTTGACATATATTCAAAAATGCCATCAATATTAAAATATTAATATCCCGTAAAGCCGGGTATTACAAAAATACCTCATACTCATGTTGATAGGAGGCATTGGCATAAAATTTCAGACTACGATAACTAAAGCGTTAGGCTGCTTGGCAAATTGTCACCACTGCCTCTCTGCAATATTATCCATAGTTGGATGCTTCTACAAACTAATTCGCTTCTACAAACTAATGTGCCATTATGAAATTTGAATCTGTTTAACGAGTGATGTCTGGAATAGGTCGAATGCTATTATACTGATGAACCTACTTGGGTCATAATGTACTGAAGTAGAAGTTGAAGTGGATGATGTCTGTGATCTCTTCGATAGATTCTATCAAAAAATTAATAATGTAGCCAATGCAATCAAATATCTAATATAGTCCCAGTTAATCAGAATCCAACCAAATTCCAATAGCAGCACAATAAACCTAGTCAATTAAACAGTGTAACATAGACGTTCCCAAAATATTTCCATGAAATTGAAGTTCGCTAATAGCAGAGAAGCAATTGACAAACATCCAAAAATTTGCATGACAACAAAACCCTCGTATGATAGTTTCAAAATATAATATCAATGTGTGGTCCCCTGAGTCAATATGTTTGATAATAATCCACAGCACAGTTAGAATAAAAAATAAACCACAAATTCGTCAATATTTCTACATCCTTAGTCCAACTAATTGATATGCTTGGAGGTTCGACAGTGCAAAGACAGAGGATAAAGGAATGAGCTTACTATTGAAAGCCAAAAATTGAGCCAAGAAGATGAAGCACAGTCAAATAGAGGGAAAAGTTTGTTTTAAAAAAGAACTAAATATAGAGCAAAACGCATTAGATAGAATCAACAGACAATCATAGATTCGTCAATATTTCCACATGCTATGTCAAACTAATTGATATGTTCAATCGACTATAATTGTGATGACCCGGATGTGTAAGTATGTGTACGATGGCTGCACGAGCCAGAACCCGGATGACGATATGTCCATGCGGGCAAACCGGTAGGTGACGGGTAGTAAAAAGAAGGTCGTCACAATCCCACATCGCTTGGGGAAGTATGTGAAAATGAAACATATGTAAAGAGACCCTCCCAAGATAGCAAGACGCATTTTGGAGCACAATTGACAACGGATCCCATAAGAACTCCGAAGTTAAAAGTGCTTCGTTGAGAGTAATACCAGGTTGGGTGACCGACTAGGAAGTCCTCGCCAAACAAAGCCATGAGGGGAGGATATTGAGCTACGATCTAATCCCCAGAGCAGACAATATCTTGGTGAAAAAAGGGGTCGTTACAAATGGTATCAGAGCCTGTACTCAACTGAAAATGTGGCCAACGAGAACGTTGGGCCCCTGAGAGGGGGGGGGGAGTGATTGTGATGACCCGGATGTGTAAGTATGTGTACGATGGGCTAAGGTCCAATCCCCAGAGCGGACAATATCTTGCTGGAAAATGGGGTCGTTACAAATGGTATCAGAGTCTGTACTCAACTGAAAATGTGGCCAACGAGGACTTTGGGCCCCCGAGAGGGGGGAGGGGTGATTGTGATGACCCGGATGTGTAAGTATGTGTACGATGGCTCCACGAACTGGAACCCGAATGGCAGTACGTCCGCGCAGGCAAACCGGAAGCTGACGGGTCGTAAAAGAGGGTCGTCACAATCCCACATCGCTTGGGGAAGTATGTGGAAATGAAACATATGTAAAGAGACCCTCCCAAGATAGCAATATGCGTTTTGGAGCACAATTGACAACGGATCTTATAAGAACTCCGAAGTTAAAAGTGCTTCGGCGAGAGTAGTACCAGGTTGGGTGACCGACTAGAAAGTCCACGCCAAACAAAGCCGTGAGGGGAGGATATTGGGCTACGGTCCAATCCCCAGAGCAGACAATATTTTGGTGGAAAAAGGGGTCGTTACAAATGGTATCAGAGTCTGTACTCAACTGAAAATGTGGCCAACGAGGACGTTGGGCCCCGAGAGGGGGGGAGTGATTGTGATGACTCGGATGTGTAAGTATGTGTACGATGGGCTAAAGTCCAATCCCTAGAGCGAACAATATCTTGCTGGAAAAAGGGGTCGTTACAAATGGTATCAGAGCCTGTACTCAACTGAATATGTGATCAACGAGGACGTTGGGCCCCGAGAGGGGGGGGGGGGGGGGAGGGGTGATTGTGATGACCCGGATGTGTAAGTATGTGTACGATGGTTTCACGAACAGGAACTCGGATGACGGTACGTCCACGCGGGCAAAACGGAAGGTGACGGGTCGTAAAAAGGGGGTTGTCACAATTTCACATCGCTTGGGGAAGTATATAGAAATGAAACATATGTAAAGAGACCCTCCCAAGTTAGCAAGATGCGTTTTGGAGCACAATTGACAACGGATCCCTAGGTCCAATCCCCAGAGCGACAATATCTTGCTGGAAAATGGGGTCGTTACAAATGGTATCAGAGTCTGTACTCAACTTGAAAATGTGGCCAACGAGGACTTTGGGCCCCGAGAGGGGGGAGGGGTGATTGTGATGACCTGGATGTGTAAGTATGTGTACGATGGCTCCACGAACTGGAACCCGAATGGTAGTACGTCCGCGCAGGCAAACCGGAAGCTGACGGGTCGTAAAAGAGGGTCGTCACAATCCCACATCGCTTGGGGAAGTATGTGGAAATGAAACATATGTAAAGAGACCCTCCCAAGATAGCAATATGCGTTTTGGAGCACAATTGACAACGGATCTTATAAGAACTCCGAAGTTAAAAGTGCTTCGGCGAGAGTAGTACCAGGTTGGGTGACCGACTAGAAAGTCCTCGCCAAACAAAGCCGTGAGGGGAGGATATTAGGCTACGGTCCAATCCCCAGAGCAGACAATATTTTGGTGGAAAAAGGGGTCGTTACAAATGGTATCAGAGTCTGTACTCAACTGAAAATGTGGCCAACGAGGACGTTGGGCCCCGAGAGGGGGAGAGTGATTGTGATGACTCGGATGTGTAAGTATGTGTACGATGGGCTAAAGTCCAATCCCTAGAGCGAACAATATCTTGCTGGAAAAAGAGGTCGTTACAAATGGTATCAGAGCCTGTACTCAACTGAAAATGTGATCAACGAGGACGTTGGGCCCCCGAGAGTGGGGGGAGGGGTGATTGTGATGACCCGGATGTGTAAGTATGTGTACAATGGTTTCACGAACAGGAACTCGGATGACGGTACATCCGCGCGGGCAAAACGGAAGGTGACGGGTCGTAAAAAGGGGGTTGTCACAATTTCACATCGCTTGGGGAAGTATGTAGAAATGAAACATATGTAAAGAGACCCTCCCAAGTTAGCAAGATGCGTATTGGAGCACAATTGACAACGGATCCCTTAAGAACTCCGAAGTTAAAAGTGCTTCGGCGAGAGTAGTACCAGGTTGGGTGATCGACTGGGAAGTCCTTGCCAAACAAAGCCGTGAGGGGAGGATATTGTGCTACGGCCCAATCCCCAGAGCGGACAATATCTTGCTGGGAAAAGAGGTCGTTACAAAAATTATGTGGGAGTTCCGTGTGGAAGGGCTTTCGCTCAACGAATCAAAGTTATGCTGGGGATAATATGTGTGGGATCCCTCCATTATGATGAGGGACCCACCTTATCAATGAAGTATAGAAGGAAATTTTTTCATTCAGCATCTCACTCTTCAGCAAGATCTTTGGATCTTGCAGCTGATTGTCCTCTTGTGAGGAACTCTCTCTATAAATAGAGAGTTCCTGATAAAGGAAGATCATTCAGCTGAAGAGAGTCTCTTTTGTGAAAAGAGAGAGGAAATAGAGAGAGTTTGTGGGAGAGAAAAGAAAGATGGTGAAGAAAAATAGATTAGTTACTTTTGAGTATAGCGAAAATTCTAAGAGAGGTGATTTCTCTTAGTGAATATTTTCTAGAACCTTTGATATTTAGAAAAATATTATAAATCCTATTTTTCATAGTAAGATCTTTCTGGACTCAGTCCCTATGATTTTTTTCTTGATTTGGGTATTCACGTAAAAATTATAGGTGTTCATTTTAACCATTATTTCTCTTCCTTCTTGGCCGCTATAATTTTACAGTGTAGAAAAAATATTTCTCGTATTTTTCAGATCGCATTTGGTATTGTTTCTCGCATCGCTTATTTAGTGGTGTATTGTAATGTGTAAGTAAGTTCTGTCTAGGAAACTGAATTTTAAGTGAGACCTTTTGTGACCCCTCCAGCCTTTCTTGGGAACTTACTTGGAAAGATAATTCTGTTTAAGAGATTGTTTAGTACAGTTTTTACTATGAATTATCTTGATTAGTACTCTATACATATTACAGGGGCGATATTATTATTATTGTTTTCACTAATTTTTTTTATTCACAACAAGTGGTATCAAAGCTAAGTGATTATGGGGGAAAAGATTGAAATTAAAAAATTCAACAGAAATAATTTCTCACAGTTGAAATTAAAAATGAAGGCGCTGTTGCGAAGAAATTGTTGTGCTATGGCCATCGGCGACAGACCGACGAACGTTGAAGATGAGAAATGGAACAAAGTAGATGAGGATGCTATAGCCATTTTGCATCTTACTCTATCAGATGAAATTTTGTCATGTATCTCGGAAATGGTAACTGCCAAACAGATTTGGAATTTGCTGACAAAACTATTTGAGAAGAAGTCGTGGTATAATAAAATTTTCTTGAAAATAAAATTGTATACTCTTCGGATGTCAGAATCGACCATAGTGACTGACCACATCAATACTCTAAACACATTATTTTCTCAACTTACAGCAATAAAGCACAAAATCGATGAAAATGAAAGAGCTGAACTTTTACTTCAAAGTTTGCCAAATTCATATGATCATCTCATTATAAATTTACTCAAAGGCACTGCAAAAATAACATTGATGTTCAATGATATTTCAGCTGCGGTTCTTGACGAAGAAAGTAGGCAGAAGAACAAGAAGCACTCTTTTGTGGAGGCTTTATCAGTAATGAGAGGGAGATCAAAAGAACGTGGGGCCTTTGTAGCCAACACGTTAGAAAGATCAAAGTCAAAAAGTAAAAAGAGCGTTAAGTGCTATTATTGTAGCAAGATGACCCATATGAAAAAGGATTGCTGATAGTTGGAGAAAGAACAAGACACAGAAGGTACTAAAGGAGAAACGAAGAGTACGACTGCAACTGCCTCTGAGGCTGAAGATATCATTATATGTGAAGATGCTGTCAACCTCATGATGAATGAATCACGTTGGCTGTGCAACTCTAGAGCATTTTATCTTGTTACTTCAAAAGTTGAGTATTTTTCATCTTACACCAGCGGTGATTTTGACATTATTAAAATGAGGAACATGTACGTTTCTAAAATAATTGAAAAATGCTGCATTTGTATTCAGACCAATACAGGATGTGAGTTGGTGCTTAAAGATGTCTGACATGTTCCAGATATTAGACTAAATCTAATATCATTCGGTGCTCTTGATGTGGCTGGTTACAAGTGCGAATTTGCTCGCAGAAAATTGGAGCTCAGCAAAGGTTTACTAATCATAGCAAAAGGAATAAAAGAATCTAGTTTGTATGTGACTCAAGTGACTGTAAAGGAAGAATCAGTAAATGCTGTACAAGATGACTCGTCCATTGACTTATGAAATAAACGGCTTTGGTCACATGAGAGAAAAAAGACTTCAATTGCCACATCTCAGAAATGAACCTCTGTCAAGTTGTATTGATTGTTTGGTGAAAAAACAACACAGAGTTTCCTTTCAGAAGAATTCTGCATCAAGGAAAGCAGACGCGTTAGAAGTTATTTATTCAAATGTCTGCAGTCCCATGTCAACGAAAACTTTAGGAGGTGCCCAATACATGCTCACATTTATTGATGATCACTTAACAAAAGTTTGGGCTTATGCACTCAAGACCAAAGATGAGGTGTTAAACGTTTTCAAACAGTTCCATGCTCTCACAGAGCGAGAAACTAGAAAGAAGTTAAAATGCATTCACATAGACAAACCTCCATCAACACCTTTGAGTGGAGAAGTGCCAAACAAACTATGGACATGAAAGGACGTCTCTTATAAACATCTAAAGGTGTTTGGATGTAGAGCATTCGTCTATATTTCTAAAGATGAGAGGTCGAAGCTAGACAACAAAGTTAAGGAAGGCATATTCCTCGAATACGAAAGAGTGTATTCAGATATAAGCTTTGGGATCTGATTAACCAGAAGATTGTCAGAAGCCGAGATGTTGTCTTCTTTGAAGATCAAACCATTGAAGACAAGAAGAAAGATATGGAGTTCACTGATGAGCATCTAGTAAAAGTTGATATAGTGAAATCTACTTTTGACGGGGGAGATGCTAGCAAAACCAATGATCAATCAACTGTTGATGTTGACCATGGAGAAACAGAGACTTCTCTTGAACCAGTTGCAGAACCAGAATTATGAAGGTCAACAAGAGATCGTCGACCTTTGAGAAAGTACTCTGTAAACGAGTATGTTATGATCACCAATGGCGATAAACCTGAGTGCTATAAGAAAGCTATGGAGCATCAGCAAAAGAAGAACGGGTTGGATGCAATGCAAGATGAAATAAGATCATTGCATGAAAATCATACTTATGAGTTGGTTCAGTTTCCAAATGGGAGAAAAGCACCGAAGAACAAATGGGTATACAGACTCAAAAACAAAAATTCGCAACCAAAGTATAAGGCACGACTGGTTGTGAAAGACTTTGGTCAGAAGAAGGGGTAAACTTTGAGGAAATTTTTTCATCTGTCGTGAAAATGTCATCCATACGAGTGGTATTTGGATTAGCTTCAAGTTTCAATTTGGAGATCGAGCAACTCGATGTGAAGACAACCTTCTTGCATGGTGAATTAGAAGAATAGATTTCTATGGAACAACCAGAAGGGTTCATTGTAAAGGAAAAAAAACATCTGGTATGTAGATTGAAGAATAGTCTATATGGATTAAAGCAATCCCCAAGACAATGGTACAAGCAGATCGATTTTTTATGAGAAATTAAGGATACATGAAAACTTACTCAGACAATTGTGTGTTCGTGAAAAAGTTCACGAATGGTACATTTATCATCCTTCTACTTTATGTTGACGACATGTTGATTGTGGGTCCACATAAAGAAAAGATTGTTAAATTAAAGAATGAACTTAACAAGTCTTTTGCCATGAAAGACTTAGGACAGGCGAAACAAATGCTTGGGATGAGAATCACTCGTGATAGAAAGAATGAAAAATTATGGTTATCACAGGAGAAATATATCAAGAAAGTTCTCAGCCGATAAGGCGAAGCCGGTCAGTACTCCCCTTGCTAAACATTTCAAATTTACTTTTGAACAAAGTCCTTTCATTGAAGAAGGAAATGAAGAAATGCAAAGAATTTTGTATGCCTTAGTAGTTGGCAGCATGATGTATGTCATGGTTTGTACGAGACCTGATATTTCACATTCTGTTAGAGTAGTCAGCCAATTTTTAACAAATCCAAGTAAAGAGCATTGGAATGCAGGGAAATGAATTCTTAAGTACCTTAAAGATACTTCTGAATTTAGTTTGTGTTTTAGAAGTAAAGAGTCTTCGTTAGTAGGCTATACTGATGCAGACATGACTAGAGAAATTGACTCCAGAAGATCAATATCAGGGTATATGATTACATTTGAAGGGGGAGCTGTATCATGGTAATCTAAACGACAAAAGTCAGTTGCATTATCTACAACAGAAGTTGAGTTTATTGCAGCTACAGAAGCATGCAAAGAAATTTTGTGGCTGTCAAAAATTCTAACAAAATTAGGTCATAAATACGATAAGTATATATTGTATTACGATAGTAAAAGTGCTATTCATTTGAGCAAGAACCCGAGCTTTCATCGAAGTCGAAATACATAGACATCAGGTATCATTGGATACGAGATGTGTTAGACATCAAACAAGTATATCTTGAGAAAATTCACAAGGATGATAATGACTTAGACATGATGACAAAGATTTTGTAGATGAATAAATATGTATTTTGTAGAACTTTATCAGGTTTGGAAATACCTTATTATAAGTCGGTAGGAGGAGATTTGTTGGGTCCCTCTATTATGATGAGGGACCCACCTCATCAATGAAATGCAAAAGGAAATTTTTTCCTTTTGCACCTCACTCTTCAACAAGATCCTTGGATCTTGTTGGTGATTGTCCTCTTGTGAGGAACCCTTTCTATAAATAGAGAGTTCCTGCTAAAGGAAGATCATCCAGCTGAAGAAAATCTCTTTTGTGAAAAGAGGAAAAGGAAATAGAGAGAATTTGTGGGAGAGAAAATAGAGGGAGGAAAAATAGGTGAGGTATTTTTGAGTACATCGAGAATTTTAAGAGATGCGATTTCTGTTAGTGAATATTTTCTAGAATATTCGATATCTAGAAAAATATTGTAAATTCTATTTCCATAGTGAGATCATTCTGGACTCGATCCTCATGGTTTTTTCCTGATTTGGGTTTCCACGTAAAAATTCTTTGTGTTCATTTTAGCCATTATTTCTCTTAATTCTCTGCCGTTATAATTTTAAGGCATGCGAAAAATATTTCTGGTATTTTTCAGATCACATATGCTATTGTTTCTCGTACTACTTATTTAGTGGTGTAATTGTAATGTGTAAGTAAGTTCTGTCTAGGAAACTAAGGGTGGGCAGGACCGAATCGGGTCCCGAGAACCAGACCGGACCAGACCGACGGTTTCGGTCCCAACTCATTGGACCACGGTCTGAAATAAAAAATTCCACTGGTTTTTGGTCCAGTCCTCAGTCCATAGCCAAAAATCTCAAAAAATCAAACCAGACTGAATGTTAAAAAAACTTGCTGAGTGCTGAATGAAATTGAAGCTGCTTCACTTCACTACTTCAGTCTTTAGTCTTCACACACTTCACCCACCGGTTCCACTTTCCAGAGTTCCAGTCTTCCAAGTTCCAAAATCCCTCCCGAGTCCCTGTTCGGCTATCTCGATTGGCCGACTCTTTCCTCCTCCGCTAAACACCAAATGGTCGACCTCGACTCGCGACTGTCGACCACCATGCTCCCTGCTCCGCTGCGCCGCCTCATAAGTTCTCGTGCTCTGACGCCCTGCTCTGACGCCCTCACCTCTGTCCTCGGCTGATCGGCTCCCATCAAATACTAAAAATATTTGATGGGAGGAACTAGAACCGAACTAGGACCGGACCGAATTTTGGTTCTAGTCCCGGTTCGGTCTCGGTTCCTCCCATGACCGGTTTCAATCTTCCGGAAAAAATTGCTGAATACAAGGTTGTTTCAGCCGGGATTGGGACCAGACCGAACCGACCCGTGCCTATCCATATAGAAGACTGAATTTTAAATGAGACCGTTTGTGACCCTTTCAACCATTCCTGGGAACTTACTTGGAAATGTAATTCTGTATAGGAGTTTTTCTGGTATAGTCTTTTCTGTGAATTATCATGATTAGTATTATTATGAATTTTATTAAAATACGATGTAAATAGTTTGAATTTTGACTTACCCTCCAAGAATCTATGTATTTATTGTAGATTGGCGTGTCGAATTTGTCAATTTCTGATTGGTATTTGTAGAATTTCCCTCTCGAACCTCTTTCGCCTGAACGGTGGTTGGTTCTCCATCTTAGTCACCAAATAAGAATTAGGCCAAGGGAAACATAGTTTTATTTTATACATCTGATCCCGGCCCAACTACATTGGCTCGTCTTGGAATGTAACTCACACCATTGTAACTAAGTTTTTTGCAATACCCCAATAACTCAGGTTTTAAACTGACTAGATTTTACATGTCTTTTAATTAAGATGTTCCTTTGAAGAAATTTAACAATAGAACAAAACACAAAATATTTTGATAAAAATTGGGTATCAACAAAAATTCCATTAAACGAGGTAGTTGCACATCCAATATGAAGGACAATGATACTTCCCTCCTATGAGGAAAAAAAAATTACAAGAAAACGACGTGGTATGCCCATGTGCCCTAGTGCTACTTTGCCCATAATTCTCTCTCAGACCTCTCTAACTATCATATCCCTCCAACTCACAAGGCTTGAAGAAGACAATGCCCAACTAATCCTTTTTTAAACACTTATATTCATGCTCAACTTCGTAGAATCCAAATCAATCTCACTTTTCCAATATGTAAGACTCTATCTCTCTCTCTTTATATATATATAATATGAATGTATTGCAGTAAAAAAGAAGGTTGTCATTCTATAAATCTAGAGTGCATCTTATTACCTTTCCTTCAATAAAAGGTTGGCAAGTCCTTTTAGGAATTGTCATTATAAAAATGTAGAATGCATCTTATCACCTTTCTTTCAATAAAAGGTGGGCAATCATTTTAGGAACTTTGATAGTCCGTGAAGGGAAAGACAATCCAAAATTTTGTTGATTATGAGGGACCAACTCATACTAGTGGGGTGCACAATTTTTACATTGCTTGGAAGAAAGAAAAGTGAATGATTTATAAGTAGAGTTCTATTGCTTACCTAATGCAACGCGTTTTGAGCTAATCCAAAAAAAAAAAAAAAAAAATTCGTACGTGTTTCTATTCAAAACATACAATATTATACTAGTAGCACTGAAGACTTCACAAATGGTAACAGAGTCCAATCCCAATTGAAAGTGTGCTTAACGGGAACGTCGAGTCCCCAAGGAGGGAGATTGTGACATCATGCTATGTGAAGACAAAGATGACCCAAGATTTTGTTGATTGTGAAGGCTCAGTCCATACTAGTGGTGGTGCACAATCCCTACATCGCTTGTGAGAGTGAAAAATGAATGATTTATAAAGTATAGTTCTTCTCCCTATCCAGTACAACGAGTTTTGAACTAATGACAAAAATAAATAAGTGAGGACTCTAATTCAAAGCGAGCACTAAAAGGAACAATTACTAAAAAGATTGTCCACCTTTTATTAAAAGAAAGGTAATAAGATGCACTATAGATTTCTAGAATGACATATTTCTTTTGAACTACAATAGGAGTAAATCTATTTCTTTCAAGGTTCACAAAAATGAATATGGAATAGTACACTTTTTTCTAAAGAGCTAGGTCTACAGAAGTATTTTAAGACTGAAGAGAGACTTATATTAATTAGAATACAATAGAAGTAACAAAAATATGCTTGATTGCACCGACGAATGATGATTCGATTATCGTACTCTCAATGAGGAAAAAAAACGGTGTATGATAATGTAATCTACCCAATTTTAAATTGCATTGATTCCAGGAGTTGGTGGGAAAATTTTGGAAGGATTGAGAAGAGAGGAGAGAGGGAAAAAAGGAGAGAGAGAGAGAGTCGTAGTGGATGGATTCAACTGAGCTAAGAAACAGATCTCGATGTCGAGGGTCATAAAAGAACAAGAAAAAAAGGGAATCAATGTTGGGATGTACCTGACCTTTTGTGGGTTAGTTAAGTTTGTGTCTGACAGGAATGTAAGTCATTCAGTCAGGTATTGAATGTGAAAAATGATTCAAAAATCACGATCTTCCATGCAGTTTTTGGTCCGTATCTTCTTCCTTTACACCCCACAAACTTTCTTTAATCTCATGCCCTATTCCCCCTCACCCTAATTATGTCAAAGAATAGTTAAAAAGGGAATGTAAACAGTTCATAATTATGATGCAGAAATTAATGGGGATCAAGAGTCTCTTTATTTTTGCACGACTAACCACAGAATGTTAATCAGCAGACAACTATGATGGTTTGAGTTATTAACGCACTTTATAAATTCAATAAATTTCTCTCTCTGGCTCATTCCTGATATACACTTCATACTAAAGCTGGATTAGAAATTGAAATGTTTCATCAAACGTGGTTTCTTCAAAACTGTGCTGTAAGAATTCCAAAGACAGTCCGAACTGAAAGTGTTGGACATTTTACTTGGAAAGAGAGTTTATCTAATAGAGACAAATTTACTTCTACTTTTTTCGAAAGCCCACAATCAGTATCATTTTCCTCTATCCTTCAAAGTCCTCATGATCAGTCTTACAAAGCTAACTTGATGTTTTTATGAGTCAGAAAGATTAAGAACAAAGATATGAAGAGATAGAGATTGGGAATTAAAATCTTCAGATTCATATAAATGTGCATCATTTCCAGCTAATCGTAAGTGTTTGATTAATTGTAAACTTCTCACTGCATTGATCTAAACCATGTTTATAAACTATGAATCCCAAAAGAAAAAAGTAGTACCAAAAAACAAATAGAGAAAACAACTTCAAATCACAAGCATAAATAAATCAACATCAGAGAAGTTGAGGTGTTTAAATATAACCTATATGCTATCTTCGTTTTCAGTTCATCCTCGGCCGGCCACCTAGCCTGAGCTCAAGATCCAAGTCATCTATGGCGGGAGAAGCAAGCCCAATTACCTCTGATTGAACATGTAGTTTATCCTGGAATATTGGTGTTGATAGCGCATTATCAGCCCTTTTCCTCTTGCAAGATGCAACCTCTTCCATTCTATCTGAAACCTCCAGATTTGAATGACAAATAACCAAGTCCAAGCTCACAGACAAATCAGCTTTGATATAATTCTCACTATCCTTGCCCTCAGAATCGACTGTTCTTCGACCTGACTTTGCTTCTTGGTCAAGTATTCTCTGGTTATCTTCGTGTTCATCGCGAATTCCGTCGGTGGAAATAACTCTCTTGAATTGAGACCATGAAATCGGAGACTTCCCATCGGGCTCTTTCTCTTCAGCTATAGAAGGAGAGAATAAGATTTTCTCACTAAAGACGCCCTTAGTAGACGGAGTTGAGACTCTTGAAGAAGACGATGTTGAGAAAAGGGTATCAGAAAAATCAGCTTTAGGGTTAGGGTTATAAACCATGCTACAAACCTGAGAAGGGTAATGAAAAGCCATAGATGTGAAGCAATTTCTTGTTGGATATTGATGAATTTGCTCATTATCATTCAGAATCTCATTCTGGTCACTGGGAACTTGTTTTGATATTGCTTTTTCCCTTCTGTGCACATTCATATGTCCTCCTAAAGCTTGAGCTGAACGAAATTCTCTCCCACAAAAGCTGCAAGAATAAGATCTCGGCGGCCATCCCAAAGCTCCAGCTGCATCTTCTGCAAAAGCTTGTTCTTCCCAAGATTCATCCAAGGAAGAAGGGTTGATCGTATTAGCTAACTGAATATTATGAGACCTAAAAATTCTCGTCTGTTCCATTTAACTACAAATTCTTCAGCAAGAAAATCTCATAAGCCTCTGATCAATTGAAATAAAATGAAAAGGGAAGTTTAAGACATCAGAAGGTTTGAAAACTACTTGGATCAGTGCACGGATGATGTGATATTGAAGGACAAGAAATATTGCTCACGACGAACAGTTTGGAAGGTGAAGTGGTGGGTACTCTATCTTTCGCTGTCTCTATAACGAAGCTTTTATTTTGGGATTTTCTGGTAGACTTTCCAAGATTTATTCACTTGATTAGAGAAAATAGGACTTGAATATTTATTGATGAGACAATTGTTTTTATTTTTAAAATTTTTTTCAAATGACCATTTGTGTCCTTCAGGATCTCTTTGGACTTCGCGCCAGGCGAATAATTAATTTAGTAATGGAAAGTAATTTGTGCAAGCTACTCTTTGTTATATCTGCATGTGTCGTAGATCGATGCAATGTCCGAATAATAATGCACAAATAGCTGAATATGTACACAACTCTAAATGGCCTTAGAATGCCTGATTAGAAAGTAGAACATTATAGACCATGCAAAAAACAAAAGAAGATGACTGTGTTTGTTTAATTTTTAATATTTTTTCTCATTAATTACATACTCCTATTCGATCGATATGATAGGCAATTTGAACGAGGGAATCATGGTTTGTGTTTGATAAATTAAATTGAGCTGCGTGTAAAGGAATTTAGGTTCCAGTTTTTAATTTTTTTATTTATTTTTGTATATAACTTTCTCCATTAATTAACCAAATATGGTTATCTTATTTTATATAGATAAATCATATGACATAAAATTATACTCTCTTAATTAACTTAGATTAGTAACTATATGCTTTTGTTCAATCATTTTATAGTTATACCATGTGATCTAGGGTAACATCTAGTGCAATATCTTCTCCTGCGTCAAACAATCATTTATTTTACTAGGCGGATACTATATTTCGCATCAAACATAATTGTATAATACAATTATGATTTGTTAGCATGATAGTTTAAAGTTTATTGATATTCAACATTGATGGTTAAAATTTTGAAAATTTTAATCAGTAAAATTAGCCAAATTATCTAACCAACACTTGAAAATATTTAATTAAATAAATGAATTCTATTATCTTGTCAAATAAATTTAGTCATTGTAAATTAACTAACGAGTCGATAATGGTAATTCTAAATCTAGTGGTGAAATGTTTATTTAGATTTCCAATAACTCCAAATTTAAGGATTTAATTTTATATATTTTAATAAATAAAATTAGTTAAAGAAAAGAAAAAAAATTGATTTGAAATAAAATGACTATTTAAGAAGGGCGTTGCCCTTCTTCTCAACAAAATGAAAGAGAAAACGATAGAGTGAGAAATAGAGGGAGACTGTAGAGTTTTCAATTCTTCTAATATAATATTGTCTGCACAGATTTATTATTAAGGTTAGCTTGAAACACATTGTACTAAGTAGGAAAAAGAACTCTAGTTATAAACTCTAAGAAATGTTAGATCAATGTAAAAATTTATATTTTTATATTTAGAGCTACGAACACTTAACACAAAACAAAAGAAAGTAAGACACAAAAAATTAATGTGGACCGTATGAAATGAGATAAGTTTGTGTGTATAAACAAGTAATACAAAAAAAAAAAATAAATCAAATAAAAAAATAAGTTTGTGATTCCTACTTTACTTTCAACCTCGAGTAAGTCTTTTGGATAAACGATAAGTGGAAAATAAATGAAGATAGAGCTAAAGGAGGAACTTCTTCACAACATTATTGGCTATATACTGCTCTATTTATTTTTCTTATTCATCATATGAGTATATTATATCTTTCTAGTGACACTACTGAGTAACTAGATGCTTTTGTGACAAATGTTGTCAATCACGCAAAAATTTAGTATAATTTGAAGATAAGTCAACAAAGAAATTAGTAAAAGAAATTTTCCCAATACTTATAATATAAATTATAGGATAAACTTAGAATTATTCTCATATAAAAGATAAATATAAACATTTAAAAGATATTTCAATTGCATCAATTACTAAACAGCGCATTAACAGATTATAAATTAAAGGGTAAATTTAATATTACTTTCATATAAGATTGACCAATATTACGTGAGCTAGTAGTTAAATTTTGGAATAAAATTATAGTCAATCCTCTTGTAAGTCACAAATCAAGCTTTGGGTTAAGAAGTCTAATTTTCTTCGAGAATCAAACGTTTTTTTCGGTTTGGCCAACTGCGGGTCATTCACAATAATTAGTTAAGAAAGATAATTTTGTAACATATTTCTTTTTTTTTTTTATCTAAATTAAAAAAATAATTTCTCAAATTGTATATATTAAGGTATTTAGAGATAATAAGAAATGAAAAAATAAAGAAAAAATCTTTATCCCATGATAAGTTTAATATTATTTCCTTTTCTTTAAATGAAGATAATAACTACAACTGCAAACATCTGTCCGTTTTTTTTTTCTCCGTAGAACTACTTCCATTTTCTAAATCCAACGAGACCTAATTGTTTCAAACTTATAAATGCAGCTCAGATGTATAAAGAAATAATAAACTAATTTACTTATCTATTAACAAATAATATTTGTCTTGTCCTCTAAGATTCGACTGGGAAATAATGTCTTCATATGCAACTTGTTTCCATAAAGCTGAAACGATGTATATTATTCATATTAGGGTTAAAATTATTTTAACCATAGAAGAAGTATGCTATTTTTTTTTAAAAAAAACTTCAAAGTATTAAAAATTTATTAAAAAAATTCCTCGGCGGTCAACCGATAACTAACAGTTTTGCATTTTACACATAGAACGGGAGACCGTTCTTTTTAGAACGGTCCTCTGTTCTGTTAGGGAGTTCTCCCTATGCAACACACATGGAGAACAGGAGTGAAGACCCCGCTAGAACAGTCCTTGTTAGAAGAACACGCAGGAGGTGTATATTCTCAAGCGTGGGACCGATCTGTGTTATGATAAAAGCCGGCAGGCCTATTAGGATGATTTTTCTTCAGAAAATCGATTTTGCTCTCGTCCAAATCCTCAGATCCGTGCGTTTTGCCGCAAACATTCTCAGATCCTACCATTTTTTGCCGAAATCTACAAAAAAAACCCTCGAACAAATCCCAAAACCAAGCTAAAACCCTAAGTCCGAGTTGAAAATTGCAAAACACCCTAGATTTTTTCGCGAAAATCCCAAAACTGAGCAAAAACCCTAAGGCCGAGCTGAAAATCACCAAAAACCATCAAATTTTTTGTGAAAATCCCAAAACCGAGGGTTTTTCCACTCTAGAAGTCCCTAAATCCGATCTGGTTTTTAGCCAAAAATCCCAAAAAACTCGAAAATCAGAAATCCAAAAAAACACTCGAACCCAAAAATGGGCCCTCTAAGAATGTTTATTGGTCGAAAGACTCCCCGGATGGCAGAAGATGGCCCATCAAACTGGGCGCCCGATCAAGTGCCGCAACCGTCTCTTGGTTATTTGTCCATGGAATTTTGTAAACAGGGGTGTCAAGAGTAGTTCGAGCGGGATACAAGAATATGCTCGATTATTAATGGGAAGACTGCCAACTTTAGCGATTGAGAGTCTTTGGATATCAAGGAGATGTTTGATGTTATCTCCTTGCACGGGGTGTACGACATGAGGGGCGATAGCTATGACATAATTGTTCACTTATTTTATGCAAACTTGTATACTACCGGGAGGTCGGGCTGCTTGAAATTTACCTATTCGATACACTTATTGTCGTATCTCTAGCTCTTGTCAAAGAATTGCTCGGATTTGCCGTAGAAGATACAGAGAGATTATCACGCTTATTGAGATTTTGATTTTGCCAGAACAGCAGAGAGGCTAGAGTTCCTTAGGCAAATCCACTATAATTCGGGCATTGCAGCATTCGTGAAGCAGAGATCGAAGAATCTGAACGTCAAAGCTAGGGTTTTCACAACCTGATTAGCCATATCTTCCTGTCGAGTGAGGGTCATATGGATCTCATCAACTGGATGGATCTGCATGCCATGGAGAAGCTATACAACAGCACGATGTTCGACCCGAGATAAATTATTATATGTCACATGCATGAGGTCGGGCGAACCAAGAATAAGAATCTGCCATACGGAACTTTGATTTGGAAGATCATCCAGCAATATCAGCTTCATCTGCCCAGTGGAGAGCATATGAGATTACATAGATCTGTCGATGTATTTGAAGGGACTCATTTGACTTGGATGGGTCCTAGTCGAAGTTGACGGGTTTTGGATGCTCAAGGGAGATCCCGGAGCCTCCACATCTCGGGATGTTCCGATGGAAGACGTAACCGCCACCGAGGACGCCACTGCCATGCCACAACGCTGCCATTGTATACTCTGAAGGCTAGTACGTGAGAGCAGAAGCTTAACATGATAGAGTAAAGGTGGGACATGATGAAGAAGATGATCAATAAGATCAGATTGACCCATATACGGCTCGCAGACTCCTTTGAGCGTTGGCGTGAAGACGACAATGACGATGATGTCCCACCCTTACCACAGTTTAGTTAATGTACTTTTAATTTTTTTAGTTTGTAACTGTATTTCATGTATGTATTTTAATGCACTTTACTTTATGCTTGTCATTTAATTTAGGTTATGAGGTGGATCTGCCTGTTAGTTATTTAGTATTTGTTTGTCATTTTATTTTGGTTTATTTTTTTTCTGTAGTACCATTTATTTATATTTGTACTAGATTTGGCTATTGGGTATATATTTGTTATTTGAATATGCAGAAATTGTTTAAAGATAACTACGGGGGAGTCATAAAACAAACAAAACTTTGCCCAGTTTTTCAATTTTATTTTTTGTTTTTTTTAAACAAACTGAAAAAAATAAATAATTGTAATTTGATTTCATGTTCACCAGATCGTGAGAAGATAATCTAAAAATTTTCATGGTTTTCTAACATTTGTACCATTTATTGTCATTTTAGTGAATTAAATCATAAAACAGACGTAAATTACACATTAAAAAATTTTAATTAAAAAAAAAAAACCATATGATATTGTATTTACTTGAAAATTTGACCGCGTGTTCATTTCACCATGGGAAGATAATCTATCAATTTTCGTGATTTTCTAACATTTGTATCATTTATTGTCATGTTTAGTGAATTAAATCATAAAACAAACATACTTTACATATTATAACAAATTAATTTTATAAAAACACCAAACGATATTGGATTTACTTGAACATTTTATCGCATGTTCACCACACCATGAGAAAATAATCTATTAATTTTTGTGATTTTCTAATACTTGTATCATTTATTGCCATTTTAATGAATTAAATCATAAAATAGATGTACAATGTGATTGAGTACTCCACTCTTTTCATAATGTAATAATTTTATCGCATGTTCACCACCTATTTCTCTTGGAACAGATCCCATTAATTATATGTTTTGCTCCATGAATATCGGAAGATCCATCAATGTGATTGAGTACTCCACTCTTTTCATAATCTAACGAAACATATTTTGACAACTTTTCCAAGCTTGCCTTGCAAGCATTAAACTTGGAAAAGTTGTCAAAATATGTTTCGTTAGATTATGAAAAGAGTTGAGTACTCAATCATATTGATGGATCTTCCGAGATTGATGGAGCGAAACATATATTAAATGAGATTTGTTCCAAGAAAAAGAGGCGGTGAACATGCGGTAAAATCGTTACATTATGAAAAAAGTTGAGTACTCAAATCTGTCTTGCCAGCATTAAGCTTTGCGATGTCTTTCTGGTCCGAATAAGTTGATATAACAAATTACAGCCTGAAGATAATCATATGTTTCTTCTTCCATAGCCGTGTGTAGAAGATTCCTGCACATAATAAAAACTATATTAAAACATATGTACAATGTGTTTATGAGCGAAATGTGTTGAACTGTACATGTGTTCCGTCAAATGTGTTGAAATCTATAAACGTGTCTTAAGAAGCAGCGCCTGAAGTGGATCCCCGGTGAGAACAAGTGCAATTATTGTGCCCCTTCTGCCGACATATACTGCACGACATCTTTGAGTTCTGCCTACTAATTATCAAACTTAATGGCCCATCGACATCTCGCACTCTTGTCTTCTTCGGCCTACCAGATTGACAATATCTTCTGGGTAGGATCAGTTCCTTCAGATCTGGTATTTATAGCCACATTTGGGGACTACTCATGGGTTGAATAAACTGTGAGTACATCTATAGGTAAGTTATCCGGTGATAGCATCGATGCACGTAATTTTTCGGTGCCAGTTTCATGAAATGCATGCATGGAATGGAATGGACACACGAGATTCTAGTAAGCTCCCACGTGGTTTAGTTGCACACACCCGTATTCATATCAACCACATATTGTTCGTAGCCATTGCTAATCTCAGATCATGCAGCTCCTGCAAACACAGCACTCTAATTTCGAGCTGCACATATTGTTCGTAGCCATTGCTAATCTCAGATCATGCAGATCATGCAGCTCCTGCAAACACAGCACTCTAATTTCGAGCTGCACTTTCTAGTTTCTCAAGTTTTTTCTTTATATAGGGACACAGGAGGCCTGTTGATTGAGCTAACTGGTCAAATTTTTTCACAATGCGAGTCATCAAGCACTTTCGGAT
Organism: Begonia masoniana; assembly: GCA_022432975.1. Lineage (NCBI taxonomy): Eukaryota > Viridiplantae > Streptophyta > Magnoliopsida > Cucurbitales > Begoniaceae > Begonia > Begonia masoniana. The sequence continues at coordinate 67,893,531 of CM039502.1, read as the reverse complement.
CATCTCGAACATGGTCAAGATCGGTTTGTCTCTAGCCAGCAATAGAACTGCATTGAATGACTCACACAAATTATTAAAGCTCATTTCACACTTAGGGATCAAAGAGAAGGCATAACTGACCCAATATCTAGGTTCTTCTTCTCGAAGCCATGCATGGGCATCCTGGTTAAGCTGATGCATTTTCCTTATTTCTATCTCAAAATGATAACTTGTGGTTGCCCTGACCGTATTCCACATCGCATCTCTGTAGGCTCTACATCGAAATTGGCCTTTAAAATTTGCGTACATATGCCGGAGGCAGTAGCGGTGTTCGACTTCTTTAAATTATTCTTCTACACCCTTCAGCAAACCCTAATATTCGAAAGAAAAATGGAGTCAACATAAAAAAAATATAACGTGGAGAGAGTACTGATCAGGATAATTCATAGGAAAAACTGTACTAGACAATCTGCTAGACAAAATTACATTTCCAAGTAAGTTCCTAGAAAAGACTGTAGGGGTCACAAACAGTCTTACTCAAAATCTAGTCTCCTAGACAGAACTTACGTATATAGTACAATTACACCACTAATAATTGAAAAGAAAAATATAGTCAACATCAAACAATATAATTACCACAACGCCTTTATTTTGAAATAACAATTAGAAATGTATTATACCTTTTCTCGATCCAAAATAATTGTCATTCTGGCTCCCAATCTAGTGTTCAGATCTCACTTCAAATATTGCAAGAATCATGTCCATGTGTTCGTGCACTGTTTTTCAACGTTGGAAACAACAACGAGATATATTTCATCGTTGCCATTAATACTGACGGCTGTGAGTAATTGGTCGGGACACGAGTTCTTTGCTCTAAAAGATAACAGGGCGACCGTACTCCAGCAAACCTACATTGCAAGCAGCCATGCACATATACATTCTTTGGTATACCAATGAATCATCCTCCATCTCGTAAGTATGTATTTTTAATGTGTTATCCGGATTTGATTTACATATTTATGCTACGTACGATCAGACTAGCTTGTATTATTCGTCGCCCTTGCCTTCGTTAATTTTTCGAGCTACGCTTCTTGCTCTTCTGGCAATATTGGATGTAATGTTTACAGTCAAATCCTTCCTCACTTTCTACTTTCTCGATAATGGAAGAGATTTCTCCATAGGTTGGCTTTTGAACCTATCCATCATCTGCTACCCATTTTTCTCTAGCGTGTTGATTCTCAGTAAGCTCGTCTTGCATCTGAGAAGCATGCAGTCGCCACTCGCACCTGCCTTCACACTCAGTCGTCAGTCGCCGCTTGTCACTTTTAATGAATATGATCCCATAACCATTTTTCAAAGAATATTTGACTATTTCTGCTTTAATATCCTTTAAATAACTATATTTTTTCTCCAAAAAAAGACTCGATAAGATTTCTTCTCTTATCGGTATGCTTTCCATCTCATCATCCTCCGAACCGACCGGTGTTCGAAGCTCTTCGTCTAGAGTTCTGAAAGTCGAATGCACTTTGATTTATTCATTTCCATCTAAGTGATTGAATACGCTAAAATCATCATATGCAGGAGTGGCGTGCGAATACCAATCCATATCGACATCAAAAGTTGTTGGCTCGTCTAAATCAACTGCTCTAGGTGAATCAGAATTCATCGTCATCGCTTATACAACAAAAATTCTACAGAGCAAGATAATAGTGGAGAGGTTTTAGAGAGTTAGAAAAAGTGGAGGTGGTGAGAATGGAGGGTGAGCGGCCTTTAAATAGGGCAAGAGAACGAGGGACCGCTCTCCTAGAACGGTCTCTCGTTCTCCGCTGCGCAACCCGTGACCAACCAATAATTGATCACGAGCAGCAGAACAGAAGACCACCAGAGATTTTTTGATAGTTTTTTATAGTTTAAGGTTTGTTTTGTTAGGTTTAATACTTTGAAGGTTTTTTTAAAAAAATTAGCATACTTCAAGAATTAAAATGATTTTAACCCTTCATTTTAATATTAAGTCTTCGATTGAATAAAGGCAATAAAAAATATAAAAAAAGAAAAAAATAACTTAAGAAAGACAAATAATCATAAATTATTTTTATGATATGGATCCAGATGTTGGGTGTGACATGACACTAATAGGGTGGAAACAGTGTTAAATTCCTTCCTCTCAAACTTTATTTTCAATTATATACTCAGTATATATATTCCAAATAAATATTTTTATTTTAAATCATTTGAGAATATAAAATGTCACTCTCTTTGTTGAAAGGAACCAATTTCTTGGTCCTATACAGGTGCCTCGATATACTTTTATAATAACTAAGATATATTTGTTCTATAACAATGATTCATTGTAATATGCTTTTATATGAATTAAAATAATTTATTTACGGGAAAATTTATGTGTCGGTAAGTCAATATTATTTTTTTAAATTAAGAGGAAAAACAATGACAAATTTGAGTGTGACCTCTCTATTTGTTTCTTACACAAATTTCAAACTGTCTTGTTACAAATTCAAACTAGTCATTTGTTTTTTACAACTAGAGTCAGGAACAAATACTAGAATCATAAAAAAAAAAAGAACAGATTACAAGTAGACAGTATTATAATCATCTTAGATTCTATCGAGTGATTTATGTAATATTCATTGATCGATGTATTATTTTAGTTATATATATGAATAATTATTCTACTCAGGAATAAGAGAAACATCAAAATATAAAAATTATCAATTAAAATTTGAACATAAATTTAGCTTTATTCTAAAAATTTAACTAATAATACTTGTACGTATCGTTCTTTAATGACTTGAATAAAAAGGAGACATTAATGTAAGAGAAAGTAGTGGGCCTAGCAAGTCTCCAACATAGTAGTTAGTGATATAGTGATATTTAAACCAACTCTGATTCCAAGGCTAACATGGAGAATAGAATTTTGTGGATCAGATTCCTCATGAATGAAACAAAAGTTTATATTGATCCTATGTGATTTAAAAAAACTCGTATAAGCTATAAATATATTCTATCAAAACTCTTAGGATGACACTACGCGCTTTTATTTTGAGATTCATTAAGGCATCAACCTTAGAAGGAATTGATGAAGAAGGTTGTGATTCAAATAGAAGATCGTATATTATATTTCATACCTGAGTCAATGGCTCTCTAATTGCTTTCAGCGATAACACAGCAATTGGTATATTCAACCTGACATTTTCAAAAATCAATTTTGTGTTTAAATTTAAATAGAGATAGGATCTAACCCACACGAGAGGAAACATTCAAAGACTTAAATTCATTCTCATGCATGTAAAATTCACATCTTGCCGACAATGGTGATTTGAAACTGAGTTGTAAAATTTGATTAACATTTGAAAATTCAACTGGGATAAAAAATTTAGTTCTTACTTGATTTAAATTGAATCTTCCGAGAGAACTTCGAAGCTTCAATTTTGATAATAGCCAGCTGCATATAAGGCTATTTTTTGTTTATGAATTTAAAGGGAATTTAAAGGGAGTTTATTTTCCCTATTTACAAGGATGGTTTACGACGTTGCGTGTTAGAATGAAGCTTTACATTCTAAAACCTAAAAGTTTTGAATAGAGATCAAGTTTTAATTTATGATTAACGTGTAATAAAAAAAATCTATGGAATTAGAATCCAAAAATATGGGTAGTCCAGCGTAAAATTGGTGATAAGTCGCTAGGCATCAGGGAAGATGACGCTCAACCACAGCTCAGCCATGGTTTAAGTTGCGGCTTGTTCGGACCCAAGTCATGGCTCAGAGTTTCTTCTCGGCCAAAATTTGGGCTTTTTGGGCCATTTGCTCTTGAGTGTCTTATAAATCATAGTAAGATAAACTTTACAATTTAATTTACAATTAAATTAATAGAATGCATCATTGAATTGAATAAGCAATTTTCAAGTATAGGAAAACCAATTTTTGCCTCTAAGGGTGGTATTATGATTAGCTACGAGACTTAAGATACGTATTAGACTTCTAGGATATTTGGGCTATCGTAAGTGATAGACCCGGTTTGAAGTAGAAATTTATTTTTATGTACAACATTTCATGCATTGTTTTATAAAATTTATTTTGAGACATGTTTTCATTGTAAAACGTTTTGTTCATTTTTACAGCTCATCCGTCTTTATACATAGTTCACTATAAATATTTTTTTTAAGTATGCACATTACTTTGTTGATCATCTTGGTCATATAAACAAGTTTATTTGATCGTTACAAGATGTGTGTAGTTCTTAATTGGACTAATGGAACAACTGTACGTGTTATGTCTTTGGGCACAAAATCCTAAATCTAATAAGTTCTTTCGTGACTTTTCGATTGATGTGTATCATTGTTGTTATTGTTTATGCTTATAACATGAAGTGCCTAGAGTTGACTTCATTTTCGCTGAAATTTTTATGTTATAGTTGATGTCTATTTTATGCATGAACCATAATATAGTGGAATGATTAGCACTTGTCCTATTATATGTTTATACTAGATTTTTATAAAATATCGGAAAAAGTTCAATTTAAACCTCAAACTAAGGGGGCAGAGACATACTGAACCCTAAACTATGTTTGAGTTCAAATCAAATCTTATACTATATTTAGGGAACAAGTCAACTTTCGCCATTACTCGCTATTAAATACACTCGCGGTCGCCCGTGTTTCGCACATGGGTGATCGCATTTAAACGAGGGCGACCTCCGCGGTAGCCCTCATTTAAATGCGGGCGACGAGGTTGTCCTCGTGCGAAACGCGGGCGACCGCACGCAACCCAGATTCTGTCTCCGTCGATTTTCCACGCGATTCTGGCAAATTTTGACCTCCAATACCTAGCCCTCCATCAATTTTTTTTTCGCAGTTTCGATCTCACACACTATTTTTTCGCAATTTTTCCCTAATTTCGAACCACCTCATCAACCTACTGATTGATTTACAAATCAACCTATTTCCATGATTTTGCCCTAATTTCGCAATTTTGCCCTAAATGAGGGCTACCTTGCTCTAAATGCAGGCTACTGTGGAGGTCGCACTTGTTTAAACGAGGTCGCCCTAGTGCGAAACGCAGTTACCCTAACTTAAAATGAGGGCGACCGCGAGTGTATTAACGACTAGTAACGACGAAGGTTGACTTGTTCCCTAGAGATAGTATAAGATTTGACTTGTATCCAAATATAATTTAAGGTTTAAATTGTCTTTAACCTCATAGTTCAAGGTTTAAATTAGACTTTTCCGTAAAATATTTTATACTAGAATGTTCATTCCTTCTTCTTAACTCTAACGTTGAACGTAAAACTTTATTCTTATTAAGTTTAGTCATCACCCCAATGACTTTTCTCTTTCAAGACTTAGTCAAGGAGATCTTTGGTTGCCATTTGAGGAGTAGTCTCGGCATTCCATTATTCTATTTATCTCTTTATTTTTTAGCATTTTTTTGGGTGAGATGAGACACATAATAGTTTAAATTCATTTTTAGCTAGATATTTTTGTTATTTATTTATCTTGCATAATTTATTGGATTTATATTGTCACATTGTCTTTGATGTCACTCTTGCACCTTTGGTTTATTTCAGTTTTATTAGGTCATATCTGTGATGACCTTTATGTGCACGACTGGCCCGTATACTGGATCTAGACCCGGATGGAAATGTGTCCGCGCGGGAAAAAAGCCTGTGAAGGGGGTAGGTCGTAATGTTGGGGTCGTCACAATCCCACATCGCTTGGAGAAGTATATGGAAATGAAACATATGTAAAGAGATTCTCCCAAAAATAGTAAGACGCATTTTGGAGTACGATTGGAAACGGATCCCATAAGAACTCCGAAGTTAAAAGTGCTTTGGCGAGAGTAGTACCAGGTTGGGTGACCAACTGGGAAGTCCTCACCAAACAAAGCCGTGAGGGGAGGATATTGGGCTACTGCCCAATCCCCAGAGCGGACAATATCTTACTGGGAAAATGAGGGCATTACAAATGGTATCAGAGCCTGTACCCAACCGGAAATGTGGCAAACGAGAACGTTGGGCCCCCGAGGGAGGGTGATTTTGATGACCCATATGTGCACGACTGGCCCGTATACTTGATCCGGACCCGGATGGCGGTGCGTCCGGGTGGGAAAAAGACCGGTGAAGGGGGTAGGTCGTAATGTCGGGGTCGTCACAATCCCACATCGTTTGGGGAAGTATGTGGAAATGAAACATATGTAAAGAGATACTCCCAAAATAGTAAGACGCGTTTTGGAGCACGATTGGCAACAGATCCCATAAGAACTCTGAAGTTAAAAGTGCTTCGGTGAGAGTAGTAACAGGTTGGGTGACCGATTGAGAAGTCCTCGTCAAACAAAGCCGTGAGGGGAGGATATTTGGCCACGGCCCAATCCTCAGAGTGGACAATATCTTACTGGGAAAATGGGTCGTTACAATATCTTTTATTCATATTTAAGTTTTCCGCTGCTATTTGAATAACAAAAGTTAATGTTCAGACGGTTAAGTTTATTCTCAAGTCGGGTCACTCTCCATTCTGTCTCGGGTCTATAGAGACGTGACATCAATGAACTAAATACTGTCTTTTTTTTGGAATTTTTCTCTTCTCAGTTACTCGTCAATTTCTGGTGCCACCAAGATAAAACATCGACATATCCATCAGTACTATTATATCAATGAACAATTATCATAGACATCTTTGTGACTCGTAGGAGACATTTCTAGAACAATTTAAAGTTCACACTTAAAATTAGAAATCTTAACCCTAGCCAGCACTATATAGATGATCAAAGCTAAAGACTGTTTTTATAGATGATCATTCAAGACATGATACTAAAATTAATGTCTCATCAAGTTGGACCCCTCCCTAGGAGAAAAAAACACAACAAATCATGAACTCGATACACCAAGATTTATGTGAAAAATCTTTTAGAAAAAAAATCACAGGTAATGGAGAAACAACTTCCCCATAATAGACTATGCAATTATATCTTGTAGAGTAGCTCTCGCACTAATAGCGCAACCGCTGGTGGTAACTTATCAAGATCCCCCACATTATCATAATCAACAAACACATCACTTGATTTAGAATTCTTCTAAATTGAAGACAAAAATTAGTAGTCTCACTCCAATATTTGAGAATCCACTAAATGGCTTTTAATGTTCTTTTCCAAGATTTTCCATGTAAATACTAATATCATTGGCTGCATAAGATAAATTTGAACTTGTATAAATTATATCATATATTAGAGATCTCATTGCACTCGAATATAGAACTATGCATATACTTATATGATTGTGGACGTAAAGCGGATGCAATCTTGAAATGAGCTACTAACGAAGTACTAACTAGTTTAATTTTGTGCATGTTAAACTTATAAAGAACTTTCCATGGAGAAATTCAAACGTTGTAAGCCAAGACCATAGAAGAACTATTACATGTTATTGATGTTATCGATGTCATCAATGTGTCATCTTATTGCATGTGTTTGATCACAATGGGAAGTCTGAAGCGATCTCTGAGACAAGTTTTGTGCTACTTTACATAAGTTGCAAATCATCTCTGAGAAAAACAATTTGGATCTTGGTGGCCAAAGGTGTGTGATGGAGAGACCCACAAACTTTGCATCTGCGGAAAAGACCTGTAGCGACCCCTAATACTGTACCCCTTTTTTACCGTACAATTTTTTTTTTCTTTTTAAATCCTACGTTTATCCTATAACGTGAAAGCAGAAATTTAAAACGTCGAAGGAATTAAAAACCAATGTAAACTATTTAAATAAAGTTAAAACAGTTATTTAAAACAATTTAAATAACAGAAAACGTTTCGGGGACAAAAAGAGACTTTTGTCCCTAAAACGTGGTGGCGATCGCTGGTTTTGCCAGCGATCGCCTGGGTGAAGCGATCACGGTCGCGGCAACAAACACGAGGGGCGATCGATCGCCACACGCTCTGGAATTCTTCCAGAGCGTGTAACGCTTGGGCGATCCATCGCCCAGAAGGGGCGATCGATCGCCATGCCCTCTGGATTTTTCCAGAGGACAGGCGTTCCTCCCTTCCTCTTTTCTCTTCAGTTCTTTTCCTCATTTCCCTGCACACACATCTAACTCAACTTCTTTAACACATTTTCACTTACATCAACATGCTTCATAATTCCTTCAATAAAATTCATCTAAAACAATGACTCAAAACACGTTTAAAAACATAACCTGATTTCGTAAAAACAAACCGCGTGGATACGTTTAAAAACCGAACATTTCCCTAAAACCAAACATTCACAAATACATTTTCAAAATGTTTAGAAATTCAAAACACATCCTATCCACTATCCAGAAGATAATATCATAAAATGTTTCTAACTATACTATAATCCACTATACAATCCAAATTTTCCCAAAACTCTCAAAATACCTAACCATTTTCTCCCTACAGGTCAGAATACGCGTCGACTGCCCATGCACACCACCACAGCCGTTCTTCTTCAACCATCCTGTCCATCAGGCGGAGGAACGTCGTCCTCACCTGCTTCTATATCACCTACACCATACAGACACACTATGAGCTAAAGGCTCAGTAAGCTTCGTAAATGTAAATGCATGCAGTGCGTATGAGTTTCAGAAATCATGCTCATTTTCTTTTCATTACGTCGCAGACAGAATGTCACCGAGGTCTCAGCCTATTAGATGGAGAGGACACATCCCGCGGTCGGACTGCCCTCTTCACCTAACGGGGGAGGGGGAGGGTACATTCTCGCACCCATAACAGCCATGTCTGAGCCCCACCTCGCGTAACCAGATAACAGATTACATGGATTCATTACATTCGTTCATTTCATTTTCTTAAACACGTGCAGAAATTTATTTTCATGCTATTTTAAAATACGTGATGCATGAACAATTATAGACATAAAGTAAACAAACATCATACATACCATCAAGACTATAAAAACATAATCTATATAAAAGAACTAACCCTATCTACCCGACCAAAGCATATAAACAAACATTTCTTCAGAGATCCTCGACGCGACATCGACATACGGTGTAGGCCTCCACTCGGCCAAGTAAGTCACGAGAACTTACCTCGTGCGCGCTGAACTTCGAGCTCCGTCTACGAGCGCTGTTCGTCTGAGGCAAAACACAACAATTGTTGTTAAACGAGATTTAAACCGTTAAACGTCCAAATTTAACGAAACCTTAACTAAGGAAATTCTCCTAAAATTCTAATTTAGCTGTTTGAGACATTTTATAGAGCAATTCATGCTCGTGAATTTCCAAAACTCCATTAATGGGGATTTCTCAAATCTCAAATATCCGATTTTCAACCTAAACGCAACATACACTCTAGATTTCGTCCAATAACGTTTAATACGTTCAATATACTCACTAACACGTCAAACCTATAAATTTCTAACTTCAAACTACGTTTTTCACAAAACCTAAACGAAACCCTAACTATAGAACCTTCGCGAAAACTGACATAAAACGCCCTAAGACCATAGATTCATACCTAGGGTTGCGTGAGGAGGAGGGAACACGAAGAAAACAAAGCGATCAGAGGATAAACCGCTATTGGAGAGGAGGAAGCCGTGAATCGCCAGGAGGAAATCGCACAGGAGAAGAAAAGTGGCGTGGAGAAGAAGAAGAGAAATAGTTTTAATTGAAATTTGGACTTTGCAAATTACCATTTTGCCCTTCCTTTGATTTTCTATTTTTTTCGTCCTTCGTTTCTTTAATTAACCGACGATTTGGTTTCTCCAAATTTTCTTACTTTGCCAATAACTTCAACTTACTGCCAGGGTTCCATTAAAACTGTCCGTTCACAATTCAGACCTCGTTTAATATTTTTACCAAAGTATCTTTTATATTACGAGAAATGTAATTCTCGTAAAATTAGTGTTAAACTCCTAAAATTCTCAAAATTTTCCTAAAATCCATATTAATTATTAGGATCATAATAACGCTTTCTTTTTGTAAAATAGACTTGATTTGACATAATTATAAAAATGTCATTATATTATTTATTTACAAAATCCCGAAAATCTGGGTGTTACAAGACCAATGCCTTCTACCATGGCCTCCTCTATGAGGGAGATAATAGAAGGTAAGGAGATGTCGATTGGTATTTTTCCATGTAAAATGTTTGATATTTGGAGTTTGAGAATTTGTAGCGTCAATATAGGATGGAGTTTGAAAAGCTCCATCCATGTGGCCAATTAAATTATGGCTCTCTAAAAGGGGCGTCAGTTTACTATTTTACAGAAGATAGTTTGAGAAGGAAAGTTTAATTATAATCATGTGTATTAAGGTGTTGAAATGGGGAAGAATTATGATAACTACAAAGAAAAAAGAAAAATTAATTCCCTTTTTTATGAGTGATTGCGGATAAGGAAATCACCTCCTCTATTTACTCTATGCACAACTCTCCTCTCGTAGAACACCTTATGCCTTCATGGAAAAAATACATTATGGATACCTTCTATTGAAGCCGGTAGCTGTAGTCGATACGCCATCTTTCTGATCTTCTTCAAAATAGAAAAGGGCCCCACATAACGAGGGTTTAACTTGCCCTTCCTTCCAAATCGCATCACACCTTTAAACGGAGAAACTTTCAAATAAACCTCATCACCTTCTTCGAATTCCAGTTCTCTCCGTCTCATGTCAACATAGCTCTTCTGTCGACTCTGAGCTATCTCGATACGCTGTCTAATAGTGGCAATCTTCTCTGCCATTTGTTGTAGAATCTCGGGACCAATAATACTGGCTTCACCAACCTCGTCCCAATACAATGGAGACCTACACTTTCTCCCATACAAAGCCTCGTACGGAGCCATACCGATGGTAGCCTGGAAGCTGTTGTTATAAGAGAACTCGATCAGTGGCAATTACTTGCTCCACGAACCCTGAAATTCCAACACACAAGCCCTGAGCATATCCTCCAGAATTTGATTCGTCCTCTCTGTCTGACCATCAGTCTGAGGATGAAAGGTTGTGCTGAAATTAAGTTGAGTCCCCATAGCTTTGTGCAGACTCTTCCAGAACTTCGAAGTGAATCTCGGATCTCGATCTGAGACAATCGAAACTGGTACACCGTGCAATCTAACAACCTCCTGCACATATAGCTCGGCGAGCTGGTCCATCGAAGATGTCATCTTCACAGATAAGAAGTGAGCCGACTTTGTCAATCGGTCCACGATCACCCAGATGCCATCATGGCCCTTCGTCGTCCTCGAGAGCCCCACAATAAAATCCATGGAGATTTGCTCCTATTTCCACTCCGGAATAGGCAGTGGCTGTAATGTTCCGGCCAGGCCTCTGGTGTTCTGCTTTCACCTGTTGACAAACTAGACAGGTTTCGACATATTTGGCGACCTCTTTCTTCATGTTTGGCCACCAAAAATGTTACTTTAAGTCCCGGTACATCTTGGTACTTCCCGGGTGCACAGAATAAGCTGAAGAATGCGCCTCAGCCAATATTTCTTCTTTAGCTCTTCATCGTTAGGCATGTACCACCTATGCCTAAATTTTAGAATACCATCCTCTGATAAATAGAAATCCGACGAATTCTCGGATGTCAAGCCCAACCAAAACTCCTCGCACTCCATATCATTCTGCTGAGCTTCACGGATCTTATCCAGAATAGTCGGCCTGAGGGAAATGTTGGTGAGCATACTGGACAACTCTGCCACTATCTCCACATCGAACCTTTCAATCTCAGACCGTAATGTAATCGACATCGCTACAAGCGAAGGCTGACTCCCAGAAGGCATTCGGCTTAAAGCATCAGCTACTTTTTTTGCCTTTCCTGAATGGTACTTTATCTCAAACTCATAGTCTTTGACGAACTCGAGCCACCTTCTCTGCCGCATATTCAGTTCCTTCTGCGTAAACAAGTACTTCAAGCTTTTGTGGTCTGAAAATATCTCTCACTGCTGCCTATATAAATAATGTCTTCAAATCTTCAATGCTAAGACCACGGCTGCTAACTCCAGATCATGCGTAGGATAATTCTGCTCGTACGGCTTCAACTGCCGAGAAGCATACGCGATAACCTTTCCTTCCTGCATCAATACACAACCGAGTTCAACTCTAGACGCATCGCAATAAATATTAAATTTGTCACCTTCAACAGGTAACGTCAACACTAGAGCTGTGATCAATCTATGCTATAACTCCTTAAAACTGTTGTCACAAGCAGCCGGCCATACAAATTTCTCGTTCTTCCGAGTCAAGCGTGAAAGAGGAACTGCAATCTTCGAAAATCCCTCTATAAACTTCCGATAGTAGCCAGCTAATCTGAGAAATCCATGTAATTCACGCACGTTTTTAGGATGTGGCCAATCTCTGACCACCTGAATCTTGCTCGGATTTACAGAAACCCCTTCTTCTGATATGATGTGACCAAGAAAACTGACCCTTTCCAACCAAAACTCACATTTAGAGAACTTTGGATACAACTGGTGCTGGCATAGAATCCTCAGAACTATTCTCAAGTGCTCATCGTGTTCTTCCTTCGTCTTTGAATAGATTAAGATGTCGTCGATGAAAACAACAATAAACTGGTCCAAGTACTCTTTAAAGACTCGGTTCATCAAGTCCATAAACGCTGCAGGGGCATTAGTAAGTCCAAATGACATGACAAGGAACTCGTAGTGCCCATACCTCATTCAGAATGCTGTTTTCTGAATATCTTCCCTCCGGACTTTCAACTGATAGTAACCCGAGCGTAGATCAATCCTGGAAAATACTAGGGCACCCTGTAGTTGATCAAACAAATCATCGATCCGTGGCAGTGGATACTTATTTTTCACTGTAAGCTTATTCAGCTCTCTGTAGTCCATGCACATCCTAAGGGTCTCATCTTTCTTCTTGACGAATAGAACGGGCGCACCCCAGGGTGAAAAAATCGGTCGGATGAACCCTTTGTCAAGCAACTCCTCCAACTGCGATTTCAACTCTTTCAACTCAGCAGGCGCCAATCTATACGCATTCTTTGACACTGGCGCCGAACTGCGATATACATCGATCACAAATTCAATCTCTTGGTCTGGTGGTAAACCGGGGAGATCGTCGAGGAAGATCTCAGAGAATTCTTTGACGATAGGAATGTCACTCAGCTTTAATTCACTGAATAATTGAGTATCAAATACAGTGGCCAAATAAATAGAGCACTCACCTTTAAACTTCTCGTTGATCTTCATTGAATAAGAAATAGGCGACCCACTCAATCGGTTCATCGTCTGATAGGAAAACTCAGCTTTACCCAGGGGTCGAAAGATCACAATCCCGAATCGACAATCGATGGTGGCAAAGTGATGTGAAAGCCAGTCCATCCCTAAGATAAGATCGTACCGCTCTATGCTCAGAACTATCAGACAAGCATAAAGGGTAGTATCCCCCACTGAGACGACATTGCCCTGGAGAATACGATCCGACTGCATATGCTGTCCCGAAGGCAGCATCACTCTATACCCGACCTCTGCTAACTCAAACGCTAATCCCAATCTAGCCATGCAAGCAGTTGAAATAAAGGAATGTGTAGCTCCAGTGTCTATCAACGAAAATATCGCTATGCCCATAATCAAAATGGTACCTGCTATCACGGAAGGCTGAGCCTCATCATCGATATCGCCAGGCTCGATAAACGTAAAAATCCTGGGCATGACTCTCCTCTGATCTCCGCCCAACTGATCTCGGTCGGGCTTTGGACAATCCCTGACGTAATGGCCGACTTCACCACATCTAAAACATTTGTTAGTGCCAACCCGGCACTCTCCACTATGCTCTCACTGACACTTAGGGCACCAGGGTATTTGAGAAGTCCCCTGTACCTGCTTGCCCTTGCCCCGATCGTTGCCTCCCTCTAGAGGCCTCTTTACACCTCTCTGTTGTTGTTGGGGCTGTGGTGCTCTAAGCTGCCAACCCCGGTTCTGTGACTGAGGACGGATCTCTCGGAAGAAGCCCTTAGCTGGCTCCCTCGGCCTAATACATGTAGCTCTGGCAGCCTCGAAGTCCAGAGCTCTGGCTGCAATGTCAGAATAGGGCACGTCTATAATACCCGACACAATGATGTTCATCTTGATCTCCAGATTCAGTCCTTCCATAAATTGATGCACTTTGTCTTCGTTGTCGCTGACAAGACGCGGTGCAAATCGTGATAAAGCCTCGAACTTCCAAATATAATCAGCAACTGAACCTGTCTGCTTCAGCTGCGTAAATTCATTTCTCTTTGCCACTCTCACAGTGCGGCTGAAATACTTGTCGAAGAATACGGTCTTGAACCGTTCCCAGGTCATAATCGATACATCCGTCGTTGCTTTCATCGAATCTCACCAGAAACGGGCATCCAACGCCAAATGGAAGGTGACATAGGCCACCTTGCTCCCGTTCCCAACTTCTGCATAACCCAGCATATCCTCCATCACCATGATCCATTCCTTAGCAACTGTTGGATCAGATGATCGACCGTCGAATACTGGAGGTTGGAGGCTTTGAAACTTCTGCATGCCCTGGTTTTTAGGAACCACCAAATCTTGGGCCCTCTGGTTCTCTCGGTTCACCAGGTTCTCGATTTGTTGTACCTGTCAGTCCATGTGTTGAAACTGACGGTCCAACAATTCCGTAAGTCGATCTAGAGCGTCATCTCTAGGATCTCTTCCTCGAGTCATATTGTATAAAGCCTATAAATAGTTTAAACAGATAATCTTAAGAAACAAATATAAAATAAAGAAATAAAACAGAACGTACTTACAGTTGAAGAAGGACGTCCGCGTAGTGGCATGCGCAGTCGAGTAGTCTACAGAACCGTTTTTAAAACCCGGAGGCTCTGATACCATAAATTGTAGCGACCCCTAATACTGTACCCATTTTTTACCGTACAATTTTTTTTTTCTTTTTAAATCCTACGTTTATCCTACAACGTGAAAGTGGAAATTTAAAACGTCGACAGACTTAAAAACCAATGTAAACTATTTAAATAAAGTTAAAACAATTATTTAAAACAATTTAAATAACAGAAAACGTTTTGGGGACAAAAAGGGACTTTTGTCCCTAAAACGTGGTGGCGATCGATCGCCCAAAACGAGCGATCGATCGCCCATTGGCGATCGTTGGTTTTGCCAGCGATCGCTGGGTGAAGCGATCACGGTCGCGGCGACCAACACGAGGGGCGATCGATCGCCCGTTTCGGGCGATCGATCGCCACACGCTTTGGAATTCTTCTAGAGCGTGTAACGCTTGGGCGATCGATCGCCCAGATGGGGCGATCGATCGCCATGTCCTCTGGATTTTTCCAGAGGACAGGCGTTCCTCCCTTCCTCTTTTCTCTTCAATTCTTTTCCTCATTTCCCTGCACACACATCTAACTCAACTTCTTTAACACTTTTTCACTTACATCAACATGCTTCATAATTCCTTCAATAAAATTCATCTAAAACAATGACTCAAAACACGTTTAAAAACATAACCTGATTTCATAAAAACAAACCGCGTGGATACGTTTAAAAACCGAACATTTCCCTCAAACCAAACATTCACAAATACATTTTTAAAACGTTTAGAAATTCAAAACACATCCTATCCACTATCCAGAACCAAACATCCTAAAATGTTTCTAACTATACTATAATCCACTATACAATCCAAATTTGCCCAAAACTCACAAAATACCTAACCATTTTCTCCCCACGGGTCAGAATATGCGTCGACTGCCCATGCACACCACCACAGCCGTTCTTCTTCAACCATCCTATCCATCGGGAGGAGGAACGTCGTCCTCACCTGCTTCTATATCACCTACACCATACAGACACACTATGAGCTAAAGGCTCAGTAAGCTTCGTAAATGTAAATGCATGTAGTGCATATGAGTTTCAGAAATCATGTTCATTTTCTTTTCATTACGTCGCAGACAGAATGTCACCGAGGTCTCAGCCTATTAGATGGAGAGGACACATCCTGCGGTCGGACTGCCCTCTTCACCTAACGGGGGGGGGGGGGGTGGTACATGCTCGCACCCATAACAGCCGTGTCTGAGCCCCACCTCGCGTAACCAGATAACAGATTACATGGATTCATTACATTCGTTCATTTCATTTTCTTAAACACGTGCAGAAATTCATTTTCATGCTATTTTAAAATACGTGATGCATGAACAACTATAGGCATAAAGTAAACAAGCATTATACATACCATCAAGACTATAAAAACATAATCTATATAAAAGAACTAACCCTATCTACCCAACCAAAGCATATAAACAAACAACTCTTCAGAGATCCTCGGCGTGACATCGACATACGGTGTAGGCCACTCAGCCAAGTAAGTCACGAGAACTTACCTCGTGCGCGCTGAACTTCAAGCTCCGTCCATGAGCGCTGTTCGTCTGAGGCAAAACACAACAATTGTCAGTTAAACGAGATTTAAACCGTTAAACGTCCAAATTTAACGAAACCTTAACTAAGGAAATTCTCATAAAATTCTAATTTAGCAGTTTTAGACATTTTATAGAGCAATTCATGCTCGTGAATTTCCAAAACTCCATTAATGGGGATTTCTCAAATCTCAAATATCCGATTTTCAACCTAAACGCCGCATACACTCTAATTTCGTCCAATAACGTTTAATACGTTCAATATACTCACTAACACGTCAAACCTATAAATTTCTAACTTTAAACTACGTTTTTCACAAAACTTAAACGAAACCCTAACTATAGAACCTCGCAAAAACTGACATACAACGCCCTAAAACCATAGATTCATACTTAGGGTTGCGAGAGGAGGAGGAAACACGAAGAAAACAAAGCGATCAGAGGATAAACCGCCGTTGGAGAGGAGGAAACCATGAATCACCGGAGAAGAAAAGTGGCGTGGAGAAGAAGAAGAGAAATAGTTTTAATTGAAATTTTGACTATGAAAATTACCATTTTGCCCTTCCTTTGATTTTCTATTTGTTTCGTCCTTCGTTTCTTTAATTAACCGATGATTCGGTTTCTCCAAATTTTCTTACTTCGCCAATAACTTCAACTTACTGCCAGGGTTCCATTAAAACTATCCGTTCGTAAATCGGACCTCGTTTAATATTTTTACCAAAGTATCTTTTATATTACGAGAAATATAATTCTCGTAAAATTAGTGTTAAACTCCTAAAATTCTCAAAATTTTCTTAAAATCCATATTAATTATTAGGATCATAATAACGCTTTCTTTTTGTAAAATAGACTTGATTTGTTATAATTATAAAAATGCCATTATACTATTTATTTACAAAATCTCGAAAATCCGGGTGTTACAAGACCAATGCCTTCTACCATGGCCTCCTCTATGAGGGAGAAAATAGAAGGTAAGGAGATGTCGATTGGTATTTTTCCATGTAAAATGTTTGATGTTTGGAGTTTGAGAATTTGTAGCGTCAATATAGGATGGAGTTTGAAAAGCTCCATCCATGTGGCCAATTAAATTATGGCTCTCTAAAAGGGGCGTCAGTTTACTATTTTATAGAAGATAGTTTGAGAAGGAAAGTTTAATTATAATCATGTGTATTAAGGTGTTGAAATGGGGAAGAATTATGATAACTACAAAGAAAAAAGAAAAATTAATTCCCTTTTTTATGAGTGATTGCGGATAAGGAAATCACCTCCTCTATTTACTCTATGCACAACTCTCCTCTCGTAGAACACCTTATGCCTTCAAGGAAAAAATATGTATTTCCTTTCTTATCTAATTAGCGGTGCAAACTCAGAGTTGAGAAGGTTATTCATAGAAGAGATTCTGCCAGATTTAACCATAGATCAACATCGAGCATTCTATATGTTTCAAAGAAGTTTATTGGAAGGGGTAAGGAAAACTTTGATAAACCTCCTTTCTAAAATCGTTTAAATGATGAGATTATCAAATGGAAAAGTGATTTTTTTAGGAATCAGAATTAGACTTCTGAGGAGAAATAGTGGTGCGAGTTAATGGCTTTTTTAAGTTTTGGGAAGTATGCCAGAATCATAATTTCTTCCTCGGATTATTTAAATGATGGGTGTTTCTAGTGTAAAGATGTGATTTTTGGTGCAGAAATTATATTAATTATTAGTAGAAATCATGCTTTTGATTATTTTCGGGAGTTAATGATAGTTTAGAAGAAAACTTGGTCGAAACAAAGGGAATCTGGTGTGAAAATAGGTGATTGACATTGAGAAGAAGACGCCAAGTCACAGCTTAGCAAGGGGCTGAGCCACAGCTCAACCGAAATTGGCAATGGATGGTCGTGGCTCAGGTCATGCGAGCCGTGACACAGGTGGCTCAACCACTAATGGTCGGGACTCCAGTTGATGCAAGCATAGGCTTAGGGCCTGTTTTGGGCTTGAAATAGGTTTTCGACTCAATCATTTTTGGTTATTTTTGGCCTAAAAATTTGAGATTATAAAATGAGAAATTTCAATCTTAATATTGATATTAGTATAATGAGCAGTTAGATGTGAAGACTACATTTTTGCACGGAGAACTCGAGGAAGACATCTACATGCAGCAACCAGAGGGTTTTGTAGTCTTAGGAAAGGAGGACTACATTTGTTAGCTAAAAAAGTCCCTTTACGGTTTGAAACAGTCATCGAGACAGTCGTATAAGAGATTTGATGCATTCATGACCACAAGAGGTGCAGTTATGACTAGTTGTGTCTACTTCAGAGTGAGTGGTGATGGGTCATTCGTTTATCTTCTCTTGTACGTCGACGATATGTTGATTGCAGCCAAGAATCAAACAGAGATCATAAAGGTAAAAGCACAGCTGAGTAGCGAGTTTAAGATGAAAGATTTAGGTGAAGCAAAGAAGATACTTGGGATGGAAATTCTTAGAGATCGATCGGCAGGTAAATTATATCTAAATCAGAAAGGGTACATTGAGAAAGTTCTCAACAGATTTAATATGCAAAGTGCCAAGCCGGTTAGTACTCCATTAGCTGCTCATTTTAAATTTTCATCTGTTTTATCACCACAGTCAGATATCGATGTTGATTACATGTCACGAGTTCCATACTCCAGTGCAGTTGGTTCTCTTATGTATGCCATGGTTTGTTCACGTCTTGATTTAGTATATGTTGTTAGTGCTGTTAGCAGATATATGGCAAACCCTGGTAAGGAACATTGGAAAGCAGTTCAGTGAATTCTTAGATACTTGCGTGGTTCTACTGATGTTTGCTTACATTTTGGAAGGACTAAAGATGGAGTTGTTGGCTATGTTGATTCTGACTTCGCCGGAGATCTTGATAAGAGAAGATCTCTTACTGGGTACATCTTCAGTGTTGGTGGTTGTGCTATTAGTTGGAAGGCAACGTTGCAAGGTACAGTTGCATTGTCGACTACCGAGGCTGAGTACATGGCGATTACAGAAGCCTGCAAGGAAGCAATTTGGTTAAAGGGCCTATTTGGTAAACTCAGTGAAGACTTACAGATTACTACAGTCTTTTGTGATAGTCAGAGTGTTATTTTTCTGACGAAGGATCAGATGTTTCACGATTGCTCGTGGTGATTTCGCAGTGAGTAAAATTAGTACTCATGATAATCCTACTGATATGATGACCAAGACTTTGCACACACCTAAGTTCAAACACTATTTGAGCTTGGTTGGTATTAGCTGCTGATTTCGCCCTGAGGGGCTTTATGGTGGAGGAGTTTTCTTTTCAAGTTATGGAGTATATTTTATGCAGTAGAATTCGTGTCAATATAGAGATTTGTTATAATCGGTGTGACCCGATTTCTGTTTGGGCCAGGCCGGTTCGACCTACGTTGTGAATCTCATTATGACTAGGGTTTTTTGTCTACATATAAATATATGCTTGATCGCAAAACTCATTGTACCTTTGATTTTAGTGATTTCTCCTCTCTCCGTTCTTTTTTCCCTTTAGGGTTTTCCACGTAAATCTTGGTGTTCACTATTTTCTCGTTTTTAAATTTTCGGTTCGATTTCGATTTTTTCAACAGTATGCTTTGTAAACAATTATATAAAATGGTTTATATTAGCATGCTCGTACATTTTTTAAATTAAAACATGAATATAAAGCTTAAATGCCATTGAGTTTTGTCAAGTCATCCCAATTGACTTGCTCCTTTTAAGTTTAAGGCAAGAAGATCCTCAATAACCGACACAAGATTGATCAGCGAAACATTTATTTAACTAGTTCCTTCATTTGGAGTTGTTTATTTGTTAGATGAGACTCTGTTTAGAACATTATGTTTTCTATTTGATATCTTTGTCACATATTTATTTTGCAGAGTTTATTGAACTTATATTATCACACTATTATTGGTGTCACTGTTGACCTTGTGAATTAGCTCAGTTTTTATGGGGACCTAGCTAAAGTTTATTTAGGTTAATTAACAAAAAAAACGTTAACCAAACCTTGATAATCTTGAAGCATGTGAATAATAAAGTATCCATTGTTAGTTGTCATTCGCACTCGATAAACTAATGATAGCGAGATGTTGATGAAGGCGTGTTAAAAGACTTATGTGATGTTGAATATGGACTAGTTGAGTGATGATAAAGGCAAAATTGATTGTTCTGTGAAATGTGCATCTACAGTGATGTGATCCAATGTAACACCCGGAAAATTTTGACTACGTGTTTAGACCTAAGTTAGTGAGGTATGAGAGTGCTTTGTGAGGGGTTTAGAAGGGATATGATGAGAAGAGAAAATAAAGTGGTTTGACAATTCAAACCAAAGGGTTTGAAAAGTCAAACAACCAATAGGATATTTTTTCATGCATTAATGGTATGAAAAAGAATAAATAAAATGAATGAAATGTGGAGAGATGTATGGCATAACACGTTGGAAGACAAAGGAGAAAAGGGGGGGTGGATTTGCAATTATAAAAAGTTTGGAGGAGAACTTTTAAAAGAAAGAAAAATGGAGAATTTAAGGGTTTGGTTTCTTTCTTTTCTTCCATCTTCTTCCCCACGATTTTCTTCCAAGCTTGGCGTCCTCCATAGCTGCTTCTTGCTCTTTCTTTTCTTCAATTTTCCAAGGTGCTTTCAAGGTAAAATCATGTGGGTTTTCAATTGTATACATTAAGGGTTGGTTTGTTGAAGTTTTTAGGGTGTTTGGTGAGAGTTTGCATAGGGTTTGGAAACCCTAGTTGGTGAAGTCCGAAAATTGAGTGTAGATGTTAGATTCCTTCCCTATTTTGATGTTTTGGTTGTTGGATGACTTAGTTTAGGTAGATTTGAGGGTTAGATTGAAGATTGGTGAAGTGTTCCACAAAAATGGTTGAAGGACACCTATATACCCGGTTCTGTTTTGGCATGTCCGACTTAGCCCTTGTGTTTGGATGGTTGATTTGAGTGATTCAATGGATAGTAGACGTGTAGAGGATTCCGAGTTGGGTTGGCACTTCGAAATCCGTTGCAAAACGAGGGAGTTATGACCGTTTGAAGTTAAACGGTCAATTTTGGAGTAAAGATCGGGTTGGGGGTTGTGTTAGAGTTCTATTAGTTAGATTAGAAATTTCCTTAGAGTTTGTAAATTTCTAAGTTGATTTCTCATCGTTTTTAGGTGATCGAACGTGTGATTTTGTTGGACGGAGTGAACGAGAAAGTATCGAGCAGCAACAAGGTAAGTAGTGGATGAGTGTTTGTTGCCTTCGGGCCTACACCATAGAACGGTAGGGATTGGTTGTTTGTTTGTTATGCTTTACTTTTGTTATGCATCGGGTGTCATGCATCATTGTTTTCTAACTGACGAAATCACGTGTTTTGCATGTTTGAGTGGTGAGGATGACGTAATGAAAGATGAGAAAATCGATATGTAACTTGGTCTCGAGTAGAATAGTCTCGTGGGCTCGTGGCTCGCTGAGCACCCCGCGAGGTATTTTACTAGAGATGCTATGCAAAAATTTACGTAATATGTCGTGAGTATGAATACCTCGATATGCTCGTGCTTGAAGGCACAATGAGGATTCTACGATCGATTGGGGGAGATTTGGTTGGCCGTCCAGGATTGTGTTGGGACGTGTGCCTCCGGTCTAGCTCCGTGGGTCAAGGCGTGGCCGTCCAGGATTGTGTTGGGACGTGTGCCTACTTGATTCACAGGAAAGTGAAAGATAAATGCAACCCGAATGAAAAGAAAGCAACTGAGTGTGTAGAAACTGCATGTTAGGGTTGAGTCGAGCATTTAGTATGTTATTGTGCATTATTTCCCTACTTGCTAAGCGTTAGGCTTACCTTTTTGTGTTCTGTGGTGTAGGTGACGAGTTCTATACAGGTGAGGTAGACGAGACCACCGAGGATTAGGCTGCAGTTGCAGGAGTACGGGGTGCGTCGGTGCAGGTTATTGTCGGGGCGTCTCGGCTACTGTCCTCCTTGGGTTTGTGGGAGGTTGTTTCTTTTTGGTATGTTGATAGTTGATGGGTGTCTTTAAGCTGTTTTGATGGGTTACGTTGTTTGAAGTGTGAATGTTTAATTTGAGAAAGGTTAGAAGAATTTGGAGGTTTGATACGTTGTAGTTATAAGTGTTATTAATGTTTGCGTAATTATTTTGGGATGTCAGAGAGTTGGTTGAGTTGATGGATAATAGTCCTACATGGTTGTGGTTTGAAACTATATGTTTTGGTTTTAAACTTTCAGGTTTTGGTTTAAGGAAATTTAGGCGTTACTCCGCCCGTTTTGGTTTTAAAATAATTAATGTCGGGTTATGTTTGCTATTTTTGTTATAATTCGTTTTAAGTCGGTTTTCCAAAATTTTTACGAGACATGAAGTTTTGGGTGTTGGGAGTGTACATTAAAAATTTTGGGATTTTTGGAGTTGTCGGGCTTGTAGAAAAGTGCCGAAATGTCGGGAAAGTCAAGAAAAGTCAAAACGGGGTGTTTCGGGACGTTTTTGGTCGAAAATACCCGAGACGGCCCGATCGATCGGGCATGGGTCACGATCGATCGCATCCGGGGTCAATTTTGGATAAAGTAGCCCGAGAGGGCCCGATCAATCGGGCCAAAATCGCGACCGAACGCGATTGGGCACACTCGAGGTGTGCCCAGCGCGCGCGCAGCACGCTGGCGCGCAGCGCGCAGCATGTTGGCGCGCACCGCGCACCACGCGCGCGCAGCGCACTGTCTGGGCGCGCGCGGCGCCCAGCAATAGTTTTTTTAAAAAAAAAATTTTAAGTACTAGCGCGCAGCGCGCAGCGCGCAGCGCGCAGCGCGCAGCGCGCAGCGCGCAGCGCGCAGCGCGCAGCGCGCAGCGCGCAGCGCGCAGCGCGCAGCGCGCAGCGCGCAGCGCGCAGCGCGCAGCGCGCAGCGCGCAGCGCGCAGCGCGCAGCGCGCAGCGCGCAGCGCGCAGCGCGCAGCGCGCAGCGCGCAGCGCGCAGCGCGCAGCGCGCAGCGCGCAGCGCGCAGCGCGCAGCGCGCAGCGCGCAGCGCGCAGCGCGCAGCGCGCAGCGCGCAGCGCGCAGCGCGCAGCGCGCAGCGCGCAGCGCGCAGCGCGCAGCGCGCAGCGCGCAGCGCGCAGCGCGCAGCGCGCAGCGCGCAGCGCGCAGCGCGCAGCGCGCAGCGCGCAGCGCGCAGCGCGCAGCGCGCAGCGCGCAGCGCGCAGCGCGCAGCGCGCAGCGCGCAGCGCGCAGCGCGCAGCGCGCAGCGCGCAGCGCGCAGCGCGCAGCGCGCAGCGCGCAGCGATATAGTTTTTTTTAAAAAAAATTTTTAAGTACTATTTCCACTTTGTTTTAACCCGACTTTTTCCGACATATTTTAAACGTATTTTAGCCCGTTTTCCAACAAAAATCGAGGGTTCGAAAAACCCGAAAACCGAGTAAAAAAGTTTACGAAAAATCATTTTAAACGTGGTTTAAACACGGGATTGGTTTGCAAAGTGACGCACCGGGCCCGGGGTGGGTTCGGGGCGTTACAAAGATGGTATCAGAGCGTTAGTGGTCGAGTCGTTCAAAGGATTACCCGACAATACCGGCCGCCGTGCAACGTGCTTCACCGACTGTAAGTATTTCTTTAACTTTAGTTAATTCCTTTCTAAGATTAGAGTTTCTAACCTTTACAGGAATAGAAAGAGAATGCCTAGAAACCCAGGATAGCCAAGACGACCTGGACGACCCCGGAATGAGCCCGAACCACCTGAGGACCCTAACAAACAACTCAGGGATCTTTTGACTATGCAAGCGCAATTGCTCGGTGTTTTTATGAATCAAGGATTACAGGGAGGCCTTGGAGCGGGGTCCAGCTCTGGAGCTGGCTCTAGTGGAGAAAGGTTTCGAAGGTTAAAGCCTCCGGCCTTTGAAGGGCGTCTGACGGATCCGACAGCTGCTGAGAGTTGGATTTGTACAGTTGAAGAGATGTTTATTGTTGCGGAGGTGGAGGATGAGAACAAGGTGAAACATGCGACGTTCCACCTGTCTAGTAGTGCCAAAAGCTGGTGGGGAACCGTAAAAGCTACGACAGATGTACAGAGTATGACCTGGGAGGAATTTAAGGAACTGTTTTATGAGAAATATTACAACCGAACGGTTCAAGCCGAAAAGCGATCAGAGTTTATGGCTTTAAAACAAACCGGGTCTGTGGGGGACTATATTCAGCAGTTCGAAGCACTGTCCAAGTTTGCCAGCCATATGGTCAGCCGAGAGGAAGATAAGATTTTTCAGTTTGTACAAGGGTTGAAGCCAGAAATTGAAATGTTAGTAAAGACTTTCGGGATTGATGGCGTGCCGTTTAACCGTGTGGTAGCTAAAGCTATAGAAGTGGAGGTATCGGCTGGTAAGATTCTTAAATCCGTAGAAGCACCAAAACGGATGTTCAAGGATATTACCGCACAGTTTGGCAGAGGCGGATCCTCTTCTCAGTCTCAAGGTACGAAACGACCGGGAGGAAATCTGAAAGATCAAAGGGGTGGCAAGAAGCCTCAGCAACAGCCACAACAGAAGAAATGGTTTTAACAGTGCCCAAAATGTTTAAGGTCGCACCCGGGAGAGTGTGGACAATACGAAGGAAAATGTTACAATTGCTTTGAATCCGGTCATATGTTTCGAGACTGCCCAAAGCCGAAAGTGAATCGATGTTTTATTTGCAATGAACCTGGTCACATCGCAAAGAATTGCCCTACATCGAAGAAAGGTTCAGTCAAAGCTACCCCCAGAATCTTTGCAATGACTGAGCCTGAGGGAGAAGATCGAGCAGCCGTCATTTCAGGTACTGTATTTGTTAATTCGGTGCCTGCATTTACTTTGATAGATTCAGGGGCGTCCCATTCCTTTGTAGCGGTAGCATTTGTGGCGAAAGTACAGTTAGAGGTAGAACCGACGGAAAGTGCGTATACTGTGCAATTACCATCCGGCGAGTATATGCATTCTGCGCAGGTAGTTCCTAACAGTTTGGTGACAGTCGGAAAGAAGACTTTACCTGCTGATTTAATCGTTATGGGGATAACCGGGTATGATGTCATACTCGGTATGGACTGGCTATTTCGGCACCATGCGACGATTGATTGCAGAGCAGGGACTGTAAATTTCCAACCTCCGAGCGGTGAAGATTTTTCTTTTCAAGCTTTGAAGAACATAAAGAGGTTCTCGGTTATGGCACCCATGGATGCTCGGAAATCTGTTATTGGTGAGTTTACGTGTTTTCTTGCCACTATTGTCGATTCTCAGTCTTTGGTAGAGGTTAAGCTTCAGGAGATAGATATTGTTTGTGATTTTCCTGAAGTGTTTTTAGATGATTTCCCTGGTCTACCTCCAGACTGGGAAATCGAGTTTGCAATTGACACTTATCCTGGAGCAGAGCCAGTGTCGAAGAATCCTTACAGGTTGGCTCCTCCTGAGTTGAAAGAACTGAAAAAGCAATTGGAGGAATTGGTCGATAAGATCTTTATACGCCCTAGTTTTTCGCCGTGGGGAGCACCCGTGCTATTTGTTAAGAAGAAGGACGGGTCACTTCAAATGTGCATTGATTACCGGGAGTTGAACAAACTAACGGTGAAAAACAAATATCCATTGCCAAGGATAGATGACTTATTTGATCAGCTGCAAGAAGCCCGGATATTTTCTAAGATTGATCTGAGATCGGGATACTACCAGTTGAAAGTCAGATCGCAGGATATCCCGAAAACGGCTTTTAGGACTCGGTATGGACACTATGAGTTCCTGGTTATGTCGTTTGGTTTGACGAATGCTCCAGCCGCCTTTATGGACCTAATGAATCGAGTGTTCAGAGAATATCTCGATAAATTTGTAATTGTGTTTATCGATGACATTTTAGTTTATTCCCGTAATGAAGAGGAGCATAAGGAGCATTTAAGGATAGTTCTGGAAATTCTGAGGCGGCAACAACTATATGCTAAGTTATCGAAGTGCGAATTTTGGTTAACTAAGGTGCATTTTCTTGGCCACGTTATTAGCAGTGGCGGAATATCAGTGGATCTGGCCAAGATTCAGTCAATTAATGAATGGCCTCAGCCGAAGAATGTTAGCGAGATTCGGAGTTTTCTGGGATTGGCGGGCTATTACAGAAGATTTATTGAAGGTTTTTCGAAAATAGCAGCACCTATGACTCGGCTGACACGAAAGGACGTGAAGTATGAATGGTCTGAAGAAAGTGAGCTCAGCTTTCAGACGTTGAAGCAGAGATTGACTACAGCTCCGGTTCTGACATTACCAGTGGCAGAAGAGAAGTTCTGTATATATTGCGATGCCTCTCGGATTGGTCTGGGTTGTGTGCTTATGCAGAAGGACAGGGTGATTGCCTATGCTTCCCGATAGCTGAAGCCTTATGAGAAGAATTATCCAACCCATGATTTGGAGTTAGCTGCTGTGGTGTTTGCTTTGAAAATCTGGAGGCATTATTTATATGGTCAACAGTGCGAGGTATATTCAGATCATAAAAGTCTGAAATATCTTTTCACTCAGAAGGAACTGAACATGAGACAACGGCAGTGGTTAGAGTTCGTGAAGGACTATGATCTGGAGATCAAATACCACCCAGGGAAGGCCAATGTAGTTGCAGACGCTTTAAGCCGCGTTTCTACGTCTGTTGCAGCCATGAAGGTGGAGATGTCTAGGGAGTTGAACACGGAGTTTCAGAGATTTGATTTAGAGTTAATTTCCGATGTAACTGCTGTGTTATCAGCTTTATCTCTGAAGCCTACCATTTTGGAGAAAATCAGAGAAGCTCAGCAGGGAGATGCGGAGTGCAATAAATTTAAGCTGAGTATGGTGTCTGACGATAGGACGGAGTTCAGCTACTCGGATGACGGTATTTTGAAGTTCCGTAATCGATGGTATGTTCCAAGCAGTGAACAGCTTCGGAGGGAGATTTTAGCTGAAGCTCATTCGTCGAGGTTTTCTGTGCACCCAGGCAGTACGAAGATGTACAGGGACCTCAAGCAGCATTTTTGGTGGCCCAGCATGAAGAAGTCAGTGGCTGAATTCGTGGAAACATGTTTGATCTGTCAGCAGGTGAAAGCAGAGCATCAGAGACCTGCTGGAAAGTTGCAGCCATTGCCGGTTCCTGAGTGGAAGTGGGACCAGATTTCAATGGACTTCGTTGTTGGATTGCCTAGGACGACGAAGGGATTTGATGGCATATGGGTGATTGTAGATCGTTTAACGAAGTCAGCCCATTTTCTGCCGCTGAAGATGACATACAGTATGGATCAGTTTGCCGAACTCTACTTACAGGAAATCTTGAGATTACATGGTGTGCCGACTTCAATTGTATCAGATAGGGACCCGAGGTTCACTTCAAAATTTTGGAAGAGTCTACATAAGGAGATGGGGACTCAATTGAACTTCAGCACTGCTTTTCATCCTCAGACGGACGGACAATCTGAGCGTACTATTCAGACTCTTGAGGATATGCTCTGAGCGTGTGTGTTGGAGTTTCAGGGTTCCTGGAGTAGGTATATACCTTTGGTGGAGTTCTCGTATAATAATAGTTATCAGGATACTATTGGAATGGCTCCGTACAAGACTCTATACGGAAGGAAGTGCAGATCGCCTCTTTATTGGGACGAAGTTGGAGAATCTGATTTGATTGGACCGGAGATTGTTCAGCAAACTACAGATAAGATCCAGTTCATTCGGCAACGTATTTTGACAGCTCAGAGTCGCCAAAAGAGTTATGCAGATGATAGGAGGCGGGAGCTGGAGTTTGAGGTAGGAGATGAGGTGTTCTTGAAGATATCGCCGTTTAAGGGTGTGATGAGATTCGGGAAGAGAGGGAAGTTGACTCCGAGATATGTTGGTCCATTCCTGATTGTAAAGTGAGTAGGAAAGACGGCGTATCAATTAGAGTTGCCTGCTTCAATGGAGGGTGTGCACAACGTTTTCTATGTATCGATGCTGCGAAAGTGCCTTAGGGATCCATCACATGTCGTAGTGCAAGAGGAGATCAAAGTGCAGCCTACACTGTCCTACGAAGAGAAGCCGGTGGAAATTTTAGATTATGCAGTGAAGAAGTTGCGCAACAAGGACATTCCACTGGTGAAAGTGCTGTGGCGCAACCACAACGTTGAGGAGGCAATGTGGGAGCGTCAACAGGACATGATGGAGCGCTATCCTTAGCTCTTCAGGTACGCAAATTTTGAGGACAAAATTTTTGTAAGGATGGTGGATTGTAACACCCGGAAAATTTTGACTACGTGTTTAGACCTAAGTTAGTGAGGTATGAGAGTGCTTTGTGAGGGGTTTAGAAGGGATAGGATGAGAAGAGAAAATAAAGTGGTTTGACAATTCAAACCAAAGGGTTTGAAAAGTCAAACAACCAATAGGATATTTTTTCATGCATTAATGGTATGAAAAAGAATAAATAAAATGAATGAAATGTGGAGAGATGTATGGCATAACACGTTGGAAGACAAAGGAGAAAAGAGGGATTTGCAATTATAAAAAGTTTGGAGGAGAACTTTTAAAAGAAAGAAAAATGGAGAATTTAAGGGTTTGGTTTCTTTCTTTTCTTCCATCTTCTTCCCCACGATTTTCTTCCAAGCTTGGCGTCCTCCATAGCTGCTTCTTGCTCTTTCTTTTCTTCAATTTTTCAAGGTGCTTTCAAGGTAAAATCATGTGGGTTTTCAATTGTATACATTAAGGGTTGGTTTGTTGAAGTTTTTAGGGTGTTTGGTGAGAGTTTGCATAGGGTTTGGAAACCCTAGTTGGTGAAGTCCGAAAATTGAGTGTAGATGTTAGATTCCTTCCCTATTTTGATGTTTTGGTTGTTGGATGACTTAGTTTAGGTAGATTTGAGGGTTAGATTGAAGATTGGTGAAGTGTTCCACAAAAATGGTTGAAGGACACCTATATACCCGGTTCTGTTTTGGCATGTCCGACTTAGCCCTTGTGTTTGGATGGTTGATTTGAGTGATTCAATGGATAGTAGACGTGTAGAGGTTTCCGAGTTGGGTTGGCACGTCAAAATCCGTTGCAAAACGAGGGAGTTATGACCGTTCGAAGTTAGACGGTCAATTTTGGAGTAAAGATCGAGTTGGGGGTTGTGTTATAGTTCTATTAGTTAGGTTAGGAATTTCCTTAGAGTTTGTAAATTTCTAAGTTGATTTCTCATCGTTTTTAGGTGATCGAACGTGTGATTTTGTTGGACGGAGTGAACGAGAAAGTATCGAGCAGCAACCAGGTAAGTAGTGGATGAGTGTTTGTTGCCTTCGGGCCTACACCATAGAACGGTAGGGATTGGTTGTTTGTTTGTTATGCTTTACTTTTGTTATGCATCGGGTGTCATGCATCATTGTTTTCTAACTGACGAAATCACGTGTTTTGCATGTTTGAGTGGTGAGGATGACGTAATGAAAGATGAGAAAATCGATATGTAACTTGGTCTCGAGTAGAATAGTCTCGTGGGCTCGTGGCTCGCTGAGCACCCCGCGAGGTATTTTACTAGAGATGCTATGCAAAAATTTACGTAATGTGTCGTGAGTATGAATACCTCGATATGCTCGTGCTTGAAGGCACAATGAGGATTCTACGATCGATTGGGGGAGATTTTGTAACACCCGACATTTCGGCCAGGTGATTTTCTGACCATTTTCATTGTCACCCTCTTATTTAACCTTTATGATTTAAAATTTAATGTTAAGATAAATTATTACAAGTTAAGTAAAAATAGGTTGGGTGGTAGTTTTGTAAATTAAAATCGATGGATTTAGTATAAATAGGAATTGGAAACCTTAAATCTCATTTATTGCCACTGTAGCCGACATTCCCTCTCGGCGATTTCTTCTCTCCCAAGTTCTTGCTCTCGGCTACCAGAACTTTCCTCTGCCGACGACCGGTTTCGAGCCTGCTTTTCTCTGCAAATCCACACCCGAGGTATGAAATGGACAATGTAGTCACTCATTAGTAAATAGAGCTCTGTTCTCAGCTCGGCACTGAGTTCGGATTTTTAGCAGTGGCCGAGCAGTTTGTGATTTTCTTAATCTGAGAGTAGAAATGTCATCCCGAATCGATTCTGAGCATTTTAAGTAACCAACTCGGATTTAATCAATGGTAAAACCTGTCCACCTAGTTTC
This sequence comes from Begonia masoniana, assembly GCA_022432975.1. NCBI lineage: Eukaryota > Viridiplantae > Streptophyta > Magnoliopsida > Cucurbitales > Begoniaceae > Begonia > Begonia masoniana. Next base: position 67,863,078 of record CM039502.1, on the reverse strand, counting down.
GGATTTCAGGCTGCAGTGTGTCAAACAGAGGAATCGGAATGACTTTAGCTATTAGATCCTAGGATGGTTTATGATTAGGACTATTAGGACTTTGTTTTAACTACTGTAATGTACATGTTTTAGGTTAAGGAGTTTAAAGGAAAGAAGCTTAGATTGCTAAGGAATCCAGGTAAGTGAATGTGTTAAGATTTCAGGCCACTAGGGCCCTACACCGCAAGGGTATTAGGAAATCACTGAAATGTTAACTTGTTGACTATGATTTGTTATTTCCACGACATGAAGAAGTTGTGTAAGTAAATGTAAAGTTACAGGATGTTCTACTTGTCCTTATGGTATGACTTTTCTCTGTGAACCTCATGTCTATGCATTATGCCCACGTTTATGATTAAGTAGAGAACATGAATAGTAAATGTAACCATGATTAAGTGCAGAACGGGGAAAAGACTATGCTATGTATGACTCGCGAATTCTCCCACTGGTGGAGGCCGAGTAATGATATGTATGACTCGCGAAATCTCCCACTGGTGGAGGCCGAGTAATGATATGTATGGCTCGCGAATTTTCCCACTGGGGAGGCCGAGTGATGTATCATGGTTGCCGCGATAGGCAAATGATTATGTATGACTGCCGCGATAGGCAAATGACTATGTACCCCTGTCTTCCTCCCTCGTTCCCTGCCTTAATACATGTTATGTAAAAGATAAAGATGAACACGAATGATGAATGGTTTATGAACTTATGTCTCTTTAAATTGTGTACTCATGTATATCTGACAGCATGCATTCCTTACTAAGCTTTAGGCTTATAGTTAAACCTTATGGTGTAGGTGAAGAAGGTTCAGGTGAGGATGTTATGTTCAAAGAGGATGCTTAAGGCTGGTTGCTGGAGGATGTTCAAGGTGACAGTGTGGGACTGGAGAGGCGACTTATGACCCCTGATTAAGACTCTTATGTTACAGTATGTTAAAGGACATGGTAGCTTAAGTAGGATGAGATTATTTTAAAACGTTGAGCTTTGAAACTGTCTAGTGGAATCATTGAGTCAGGGAATGATTATATAGATTTATAAATGATCTGTTGCTTAAGTCTTCCGCTATATGCATTTTGAATGAGTTGTGTATTCTTTCTGTTGGGAGGAGTCATTTGATGATTTAGTGTTCTCTACCGTAAGACGGAAGCCGGATGAGGCAATCTTCCGGCTGACGTCATCGGCAGATGCCGAGAGTTAATTGTTTGTTGGTTTAGTCTTCCGGCTGACGTCATCGGCAGATGCCGAAGGGTAGTTGTTTGTTGGTTTAGTCTTCCGGCTGACGTCATCGGCAGATGCCGAAGGGTAGTTGTTTGTTGGTTTAGTCTTCCGGCTGACGTCATCGGCAGATGCCAAAGGATAGTTGTATGATGGTTTAGTCTTCCGGATGACGTCACCGGAAGATGTAAATATGTTTTGTCGTTTAGTCACCGGAAGATGTAAAATATGTTTTGTCGTTTAGCGACCGGAAGATGTAAAATATGTTTTGTCGTTAGCGACCGGAAGATGTAAAATGTGTTTTGTCGACTAGCGACCGGATGATGTTTTAATTTAGCACGCGAGACCCACGTGCCCATCGGAAGATGTCTCCTTTTAGGCGATGTTAAGCGAGTCACGCGTAATGCACGTGATGACCGGACGACTAAATTTCTGAGGGTTGTTAACGCATGCAACCCTGCAAACCCGAGTGGTATTAAGTTAAGAGAATTGAGGGGCACCTCCTCTTTTCCCGAAATTGTCAAGAAGCCAATGACCGGGTCTAGTCGCTCGACTCTGTGAAGGTTGAGCCGACGAGGCGTGGGAAGTCGGGCACGAGAGGGTTCGTCTTCCTTAATGTTTTCTGCGTTTCTATTACCAGTTTTTTTTAGTCACCGGAAGATGTAAAATATGTTTTGTCGTTTAGTCACCGGAAGATGTAAAATATGTTTTGTCGTTTAGTCACCGGAAGATGTAAAATATGTTTTGTCGTTTAGTCACCGGAAGATGTAAAATATGTTTTGTCGTTTAGTCACCGGAAGATGTAAAATATGTTTTGTCGTTTAGTCACCGGAAGATGTAAAATATGTTTTGTCGTTTAGTCACCGGAAGATGTAAAATATGTTTTGTCGTTTAGTCACCGGAAGATGTAAAATATGTTTTGTCGTTTAGTCACCGGAAGATGTAAAATATGTTTTGTCGTTTAGTCACCGGAAGATGTAAAATATGTTTTGTCGTTTAGTCACCGGAAGATGTAAAATATGTTTTGTCGTTTAGTCACCGGAAGATGTAAAATATGTTTTGTCGTTTAGTCACCGGAAGATGTAAAATATGTTTTGTCGTTTAGTCACCGGAAGATGTAAAATATGTTTTGTCGTTTAGTCACCGGAAGATGTAAAATATGTTTTGTCGTTTAGTCACCGGAAGATGTAAAATATGTTTTGTCGTTTAGTCACCGGAAGATGTAAAATATGTTTTGTCGTTTAGTCACCGGAAGATGTAAAATATGTTTTGTCGTTTAGTCACCGGAAGATGTAAAATATGTTTTGTCGTTTAGTCACCGGAAGATGTAAAATATGTTTTGTCGTTTAGTCACCGGAAGATGTAAAATATGTTTTGTCGTTTAGTCACCGGAAGATGTAAAATATGTTTTGTCGTTTAGTCACCGGAAGATGTAAAATATGTTTTGTCGTTTAGTCACCGGAAGATGTAAAATATGTTTTGTCGTTTAGTCACCGGAAGATGTAAAATATGTTTTGTCGTTTAGTCACCGGAAGATGTAAAATATGTTTTGTCGTTTAGTCACCGGAAGATGTAAAATATGTTTTGTCGTTTAGTCACCGGAAGATGTAAAATATGTTTTGTCGTTTAGTCACCGGAAGATGTAAAAGATGTAAAATGTGTTTTGTCGACTAGCGACCGGATGATGTTTTAATTTAGCACGCGAGACCCACGTGCCCATCGGAAGATGTCTCCTTTTAGGCGATGTTAAGCGAGTCACGCGTAATGCACGTGATGACCGGACGACTAAATTTCTGAGGGTTGTTAACGCATGCAACCATGCAAACCCGAGTGGTATTAAGTTAAGAGAATTGAGGGCACCTCCTCTTTTCCCGAAATTGTCAAGAAGCCAATGACCGCCGGGTCTAGTCGCTCGACTCTGTGAAGGTTGAGCCGACGAGGCGTGGGAAGTCGGGCACGAGAGGGTTCGTCTTCCTTAATGGTTCTGCGTTTCTATTACCAGTTTTTTTTTAAATAAAAAGGGTATATGTAAAATGTGAAAGTCTGTTGAGAGATAGTAAGTGAACGTAATAATAGTAAAAGTCAAGCAAACGATTATTGAAAGAATATGAACACGTGACGGCTCCTGGCCGGGGTCGTTACAGATTTGGTTGGCCGTCCAGGATTGTGTTGGGACGTGTGCCTCCGGTCTAGCTCCGTGGGTCAAGGCGTGGCCGTCCAGGATTGTGTTGGGACGTGTGCCTACTTGATTCACAGGAAAGTGAAAGATAAATGCACCGAATGAAAGAAAGCAACTGAGTGTGTAGAAACTGCATGTTAGGGTTGAGTCGAGCATTTAGTATGTTATTGTGCATTATTTCCCTACTTGCTAAGCATTAGGCTTACCTTTTTGTGTTCTATGGTGTAGGTGACGATGTAACGCCCCGAGTTATCTGAACCCGGTTTGCTACTCATAACGCTGAACTGAACCATGACGTCTTGATGTTAAATTTAAAATTTCACTCGACAGCCAAAATTTGACTTTTTCTAAAACTAAATATATTTTAAAACTTGCAGCGGAAAATCAATTGAACATCAATGAAGCTAAGTAACCTGTGAAAACATTTTAAAATGACTGTTGGAAGTGTTAAGAGTAACTAGCCAAAAGACGTAAAGCTTAAAAAAAAAAACGCGGAATGCCCGTGAAGTTGCTGAAGTCGAATACATCTGCCGACGACAAAGTCAACGGAAGAAGCAGAAATAGGAATAGGAGGTTTCTACCGATGACGTGTACAAACAACGCACCACCATCTACCGACAAGCCAACACAACTACATCTGCCGATGAAGTCAACATAACTTTATCTGTCGATGGAGTCAACATAACTTCATCTACCGATAGATTTCCATCTGCCGATAGACAAGCACGCGACATCTACCGACAACGACATTACGACTCCTTCCGATAAGATTAAAATATACACTACATCTGCCGATAGCAAAACTACAGGTTTTGCGACTTGCACCTGCCGATGACGTCAGCCGGATGTTCTCTCTCTCATCCAACGACTTTACTGAAGGCACCTTCCGATAGGCAGAACGACAAAACTAAACATCCAGAAACAAACCAAATCACTGCCCTTCCCAAATTCAGTAAAAACAATGTTTTCAAAATCCAACAGAATACCAATATCAGAAGATTCTCAAAAATGTTTTCAAAGCTTTGAAACCACTATTGTCATAAAATTTTCAGAAAAACATCTATACTGAACTAGTTACCCTCAACTCAACACCTGCAGCCATGGATTAAACCGCCTCAACAGATGACCAAACTGATGCCTGAAAATGCTCCTCCAACCAGCCTATTCCTCATGTTGGTCGGTAAACATACCTTCAGTAACTTCTTCACCTATATCACAAAACTCATCTATTAGCCTAATGCTAAGCAAGTAGAGCGATGAATGAAAGGGATCAATGAAGCAATAATTTCCCTAAACATGCGGTCTCTACTTTCTCATCTCAGTTGTATTCAAATTCGTTCTCTGTTGATCCCTCTGTACGATGGGAAAGTGGATCAGTCATTCCCCAAAGCATACATCCTCTGATCTCAATTAAGGGGCGGATTAATTCCCTTAACAGTTAACTGGTTTGATCCCCCTGTAGGATTGGGAAGTGAATCACTTTTCCCAAAACCTCAATCCTCTGTTCTCAGTTAAGGGGCGGATTAATCCCCCTTAACAGTTGTTCTGATCATCCTGCTCACACTTACCATGCATTTCATGTAAATTCATTTTCGTAATCTTTCAATAACATGATGCATGACAACTGGAAAATAAACATACAAAACATACATAAACCCTACTGTTTTGTGATGTAGGCCCGAAGGCACAAACAAACTCTACTTACCTGGATTCTTGGCGAGTGCTCGGTTAGGAGCTTCTTCGGGATCTTTCTCACCTAGAACATAAACAGAACATTAAGTCAACCTGTACTAAACCTCATTCTAAGGCATTCAGAAAACCTAAGGGAATAGTTGGGAGTTCTGATCGCCAAGCATTACTGATTCTATGCTAAACCCGAATCTACTCACTTTCCTGATGAGTTCCCAAAATACATATCTAACACTCCCCCATACAATCTTCCTTAGTTACTAAGTCAGAAAAATCGAGGTAGAAACTTACCGAGCTCGGCGAACGGACTCGGGGAAGGAAATCGCCTGAGAAGTCTGCTGGTTTGAGCTGAAAACCGAGAGCAAGAATGAACAGTAGCGGCTGAGCTCAGTAAATTTTTTTTAAATAGGTTATCCACTAATAAGTTTTTAATTTATCATAATGCCCTTGCATATCCATTCATTAACCTAGTCCATATTTGCACATCTTAATTTGACAAATTAAATTGGGTTTAATGGAACCGGGTGCTACAGTCTACCCTCCTTAAAAGAATTTTGTCCTCAAAATTCAATACCTGAATAACTCTGGATGTTGGTCCATTATGTCTTGTTGGCGCTCCCATGTTGCCTCCTCTGTGTTCTGATTGTGCCACAAGACTTTCACCAGCGGCACTTCTTTGTTGCGTAGTACCTTTACTGCATAATCCAGAATCTTTACTGGCTTCTCCTCGTAGGTAAGTGTAGGTTGAATTTCAATGCTTTGCTATTCAACAACTTGGGACGGATCCCGTACACACTTCTTCAACATAGAGACATGGAACACATTGTGGACTCCTTCCATAGAAGCTGGTAGCTGTAACTGATAGGCTGCCTTCCCAATCCTTTTCAGAATTGAGAAAGGACCAACAAATCTAGGATTCAGTTTGCCTCTCTTTTCAAATCTCACAACTCCTTTGAATGGTGTTACCTTAAGAAAAACTTCATCGCCTACTTCGAACTCTAATTCTCTGCGTCTTCTGTCAGCATAGCTCTTCTGTCAGCTTTGAGCTGTTAAGATCCTCTGACGGATGAGGGCAACCTTCTCAATAGTCTGCTGCACGATGTCAGGACCAAGCAACTGTGCTTCACCAACTTCGTCCCAGTACAAAGGAGATCTACATTTTCGTCCATACAAGGCCTCATACGGTGCCATTCCTATTGTTGCTTGAAAACTGTTATTATAAGAAAACTCCACCAAAGACAGATACTTGCTCAAAGAACCTTGAAAATCCAAAACACATGCCCGGAGCATATCCTCTAATGTTTGAATGGTTCTTTCCGATTGTCCATCTGTTTGAGGGTGAAAGGCTGTACTGAAGTTTAGCTGTGTGCCCATGGCTTTATGTAAACTCTTCCAAAATTTGGATGTGAATCTAGAGTCTCGGTCCGAAACTATAGTAGCTGGAACTCCATGTAGTCGCACAACCTCATGCACATACAATTCGGCTAGCTGATCCATAGAGTAAGTCATCTTGATGGGTAAGAAATGGGCTGATTTGGTTAATCGATCGATTATCACCCAGATTGCATCATGTCCTTTTACTGTTCTGGGTAATCCTACAATAAAGTCCATGGTTATCTGCTCCTATTTCCATTCAGGGAGTGGTAATGGCTGCAACATTCCTGCAGGTCTCTGATGTTCAGCCTTAACCCGCTGGCAGATCAAACATAGTCCTACATGTTCAGCAACGCTCCGCTTCATTCCTGGCCACCAATAAGTCTGCTTAAGGTCTCTGTACATCTTTGTACTACCAGGATGAACGAAAAATCTAGAAGAGTGAGCTTCAGAAAGGATTTCATCACGAAGCTCTTTATTGGCTGGCACAAAATATCTATTCCTGAACTTAAGTATTCCATCATCAGTATAATTGAAGTCCAAATTGTCAGTAGAATCCATGCTCGACTTGAACTTTTTACACTCCTCATCAATGTCCTGGGTTTCTTTTATCTTTTCTAGAATGGTAGGTTTCAAGGAGATGGCAGAAAGCATAGCTGCTACATTGGACACAGTTTCTAGGTTAAACTTATGAAATTCAGTCTCTAAGGCCACCGGCATATCCAGAATCAAAGCTGAGGCTGACGGTATTTGTTGTGCAAAATATTTCGCAAGTGTACGAGTCGCAACAAGTAATATAGTGATAAAATAGAGTGTCGAACCCACGAGGACTTGTAATTAATAATCGAAATAACTACTCTTAATTCTAAATTGAACACACGTTTTTATAGTTTTCAAGGATTGAAAGTAAAATAAACAATTAAAACAACAATAAAAATAAACTAAATTAAAATAACAAAGCAAATAAAATGGGATTAAATCAAATTGATAAAAGCCTAGGTACTACGATTTCACCAAGACAATATTTATTTCAATCCTTCGCAATTATATTCATAAATATTCTTCCTATGTTGATGATCGATTTCACTAAATTCTATCACAATCTCTCTCGAGCATTGCGTAGTTTATCTGATTAATGGGTTATCACTTCTCAGTCTCAAATCCTGCATTAATCAAATACAAATAAATCAAGAAATCACAGTGATCACACCAATACCGTAACTATCTCTAGCCTACGTATATTCATGACATTAATTTCAGTGCACGGTTGTTTATCACCTCTCGGTCTCAAAACTCCCCAATAATCAAGTAAAGATTGGCCAGAAATTTACAGGCATTAAGAACAGAAATTAAATGCGCCAACAATATTGGAAGAAATATTCAATAATTATAATTAAACGAAGAACGTGAAAATAAATATCGTTTGGCTACATCGTAGCCCTAGTTAAAAAGTTTAGTTCATGCTATATAAAATAAAAACAATAATTATAAAAGAATATTGCATAATTAAATAGTAAAAATAAAAATAATTAGAAAACTATGCTGTTTTGTGTAAATTGCTCTGCCGTTGAGATCGCTTCCAGCGCTCTCTGCAAATCGCCGACTTCCCTCTCGCCAAATTCGTTCTTCAATCTCGCCGGAGCTGCTGCGCTGACAGCCGATCACTCCTCGCCAGAGTCGCCGGATATTCGCCTGCCGAAATCACCGCCAGCCTCGCTGCCGCGCTCTCGCTCTGTCCAAGTCGCCGAACACCAGATTGCCTCCTTTTTTCGTCGCCGACCTGCTGAATCGTGATCGCTGCTCGCCCTTTAAATCGCCGGCCTCGCTCTGTCCAAGTCGCCGAACGCAGCCCCCTGCTGCTCTCAAAAAAAATCCCCGATGTCTCAAACTCGCAGACTCCCTGTCGCCGCCTGCCCAGAATCGCAGACTCGTTCTCTGCCCTCCTCGTTCCAGGCTCTGCTTTTATGGAAGAATCGCCCAATGCCGAATCTTTGCGTTGAAAGCTTCCAAAATTGCTCAAAACCCGAATCGTGATTCTTTCCAAAATCGCTGCTTGCTCGTTGCTCTGTTTTAGGTTGTTTTAATGTTTTCTTTTTGCTTGATCAAGTGGTTGTGATTATTCCTTTCCTCAGGTTAACGACCAAGGTTATGGTAATTGATCTTTCCAAATTTGAATTCATATGGCGATCGATAGCTGGATTGTGGTGATCGATCGCGTTGCGTAAATTCGCCAATTGCTTTTGTGGTGATCGATCGTTGGATATTGTGGCGATCGATCGCCATATTCACTGTTTTGCCGTTACCTATTTTAAATACGTATTCTGCACACTTAAACAAAATATATTAAATTCGTTCAAACATTTGAGATAAACTTATCCAATCAAGTATAAAAAGTATAAATAAGTGTGTAAAATACACACTTATCACACCCCCAAACTTGAATGAAAGCTTGTCCTCAAGCGAACAAAATATAACTCAGTTAACACAAAGATAATCTCGATCAAATATAAAATTGCTCAATGTAATATAATGGTAAAACAATCTGAATCAAGGCTTTCGGTAATTTGTCTCAGCTTGAAAATAATTCATACTAAAATACCAAGTTTAACACCTCGCAAAAGAAATAACTTATATTAGCGCATTGAAAATAACTCACTTGGAAATCTTCGTGTGTGTGTGTTCATTCTTATTTTCTTCTAATTGTTGGTTCAACTAATGTAGCTACAGGTAAGGATAACAATTTCATTTCACTCGGGAATCACTCCAATCACTCTAATCAGTCATTAGCTTTGCCCACTATCCAACTAATAGCAAATATCAATAAATCAAAAACAAAAGTCAATAGGTCTTCACAAGCTTGTAATGAAAGGCCGGGTTAAAGGGTAGGAATTTTATGGATTCAAGCGAATACTTAGAGCACCACTCATTCCTCCTTATTTCATCCAATCAAAAATTTCTTCCATTCACTTACTTACTTATTGAATTTGCTCAAACTTTCTTTTCTTTGTTCACCCCCAAACTTGATTCACTCAATATCACTCAACTCAACTCCTTTGTCATTATTACAAAACTAAATCAATACAAACATAATATTCACGGAGAATAAAAAAATACTAGAAAGAAAACTAAATTGTCAAACTTGCTTCTTTTCTTTTCTTTTCTTTTTCTTTTTCTTTTTTTTTTTTTTTTTTTTCAATTGACAAATAACGTCAATACAACAACTTAATGTTCTAATGACAAAGGAGTTGCTCTTGATTTTCACCATTGCCTCCAACTTTTCCTTAATTTAGATCAATATCCCCGTGCTCAATAACTAAGGTAAGAGAAATATATAAGGCTAGGCTAATTTCAGGTGACAAATGAATTGTAAATAATAGGCTCAAAAGGGCGACTATGGGTGTCATTAAATGACACAACAAGGTAGGCTCAGAAAGCTCAAACGGTTCAAAGATGGCCTAAATCATTCTCTTATTTCTGAAAAATTTCAATTGCATTCGTGAATAAAGGGCAAAACTAAGAAAGATTTTCCTCTCAATGTCCTCACTATCAATGGTTTTGACTGGAGTTACACTCCCTCACCGTGTTTACGCTCGATCACTCCCTTACTGTGTTTGGGTTTCACTCTCAGTAGATTACACAAGTATACACCAACAAATAGAATCAAACAAGAATAAAACGTGCTCAGATTAAATTGAAGATAACTATGTAAATTCTAATCAATGCAACTAAAATAAGTCATTCTTTTACTCAGCATATCTCAAGGAGTTGAAAGCATGAACTAATCAATTAAATCATCATCGACACCTCAACCAAGATCAGATTGCAATACCAAATATATCAAAGTGCTAAGATACGCTAAATTCACCCCCAAACTTAAAATAGACATTGTCCTCAATGTATAAAAAATATAGGGTAAAAGTCGCGTACCTCATAATATCTTGAGCTGGTCGTGGAGTTTCGGTCGAAGGAGTAATCGAGCAGAAGAGCATTTTTTTTTTTTTTTTTATATATATTATAATTAACTAAACTAAATAAAATAAAATAAAATGATAAAACGATAAAAAGACTAACTAATAAATAAAAATAAAAATAAAAATAAAAATAAAAATAAAAATAAAAATAAAAATAAAAATAAAAATAAAAATAAAAATAAAAATAAAAATAAAAATAAAAATAAAAATAAAAATAAAAATAAAAATAAAAATAAAAATAAAAATAAAAATAAAAATAAAAATAAAAATAAAAATAAAAATAAAAATAAAAATAAAAATAAAAATAAAAATAAAAATAAAAATAAAAATAAAAATAAAAATAAAAATAAAAATAAAAATAAAAATAAAAATAAAAATAAAAATAAAAATAAAAATAAAAATAAAAATAAAAATAAAAATAAAAATAAAAATAAAAATAAAAATAAAAATAAAAATAAAAATAAAAATAAAAATAAAAATAAAAATAAAAATAAAAATAAAAATAAAAATAAAAATAAAAATAAAAATAAAAATAAAAATAAAAATAAAAATAAAAATAAAAATAAAAATAAAAATAAAAATAAAAATAAAAATAAAAATAAAAATAAAAATAAAAATAAAAATAAAAATAAAAATAAAAATAAAAATAAAAATAAAAATAAAAATAAAAATAAAAATAAAAATAAAAATAAAAATAAAAATAAAAATAAAAATAAAAATAAAAATAAAAATAAAAATAAAAATAAAAATAAAAATAAAAATAAAAATAAAAATAAAAATAAAAATAAAAATAAAAATAAAAATAAAAATAAAAATAAAAATAAAAATAAAAATAAAAATAAAAATAAAAATAAAAATAAAAATAAAAATAAAAATAAAAATAAAAATAAAAATAAAAATAAAAATAAAAATAAAAATAAAAATAAAAATAAAAATAAAAATAAAAATAAAAATAAAAATAAAAATAAAAATAAAAATAAAAATAAAAATAAAAATAAAAATAAAAATAAAAATAAAAATAAAAATAAAAATAAAAATAAAAATAAAAATAAAAATAAAAATAAAAATAAAAATAAAAATAAAAATAAAAATAAAAATAAAAATAAAAATAAAAATAAAAATAAAAATAAAAATAAAAATAAAAATAAAAATAAAAATAAAAATAAAAATAAAAATAAAAATAAAAATAAAAATAAAAATAAAAATAAAAATAAAAATAAAAATAAAAATAAAAATAAAAATAAAAATAAAAATAAAAATAAAAATAAAAATAAAAATAAAAATAAAAATAAAAATAAAAATAAAAATAAAAATAAAAATAAAAATAAAAATAAAAATAAAAATAAAAATAAAAATAAAAATAAAAATAAAAATAAAAATAAAAATAAAAATAAAAATAAAATAAAATAAAATAAAATAAAATAAAATAAAATAAAATAAAATAAAATAAAATAAAATAAAATAAAATAAAATAAAATAAAATAAAATAAAATAAAATAAAATAAAATAAAATAAAATAAAATAAAATAAAATAAAATAAAATAAAATAAAATAAAATAAAATAAAATAAAATAAAATAAAATAAAATAAAATAAAATAAAATAAAATAAAATAAAATAAAATAAAATAAAATAAAATAAAATAAAATAAAATAAAATAAAATAAAATAAAATAAAATAAAATAAAATAAAATAAAATAAAATAAAATAAAATAAAATAAAATAAAATAAAATAAAATAAAATAAAATAAAATAAAATAAAATAAAATAAAATAAAATAAAATAAAATAAAATAAAATAAAATAAAATAAAATAAAATAAAATAAAATAAAATAAAATAAAATAAAATAAAATAAAATAAAATAAAATAAAATAAAATAAAATAAAATAAAATAAAATAAAATAAAATAAAATAAAATAAAATAAAATAAAATAAAATAAAATAAAATAAAATAAAATAAAATAAAATAAAATAAAATAAAATAAAATAAAATAAAATAAAATAAAATAAAATAAAATAAAATAAAATAAAATAAAATAAAATAAAATAAAATAAAATAAAATAAAATAAAATAAAATAAAATAAAATAAAATAAAATGCTTATTACAAAGTGCGTACCTTCATCACTGATAATAGCCCGAGGAGTACCGAACCTTGTAAAAATGTTTTTGCGAAGAAAATTCAGCACCACTTTTCCGTCATTAGTAGGAGTAGCTATGGCCTCCACCCATTTCGAGACATAATCGACAGCTAAGAGAATATACTTATGATTGAAGGAGGTAGGAAACGGACCCATGAAATCGATTCCCCAAACATCAAATAATTCGACCTCTAGAATATTAGTTAATGGCATCTCATCGCGGCGTGAAATATTACCGGTACGTTGGCAACGGTCACATGATAGAGCAAATAAGTGCGCATCTCTGAAAAGTGTAGGCCAGAAGAAACCACATTGTAATACTTTCGCTGCCGTTCTCTTACCGCCGAAATGACCCCCACACTCTAGTGAATGACAATGCCGTAATATATCGTGCACTTCGTCTTCCGGGATACATCGCCGTATAACCTGATCCGCACAATGCTTGTAAAGGAATGGATCCTCCCAATAGTATCGCTTAGCATCAGCAAAAAATTTCTTTCGTTTGTGAGCGGACGGCTCTATGGGTAGCACACCACTAGCCAGGAAATTAACAATATCTGCATACCATGGTGTATTGTCAATACTAAATAGTTGCTCGTCCGGAAAAGTATCAACTATAGGGACTCCATCTTCTTTTACGTGTTCTCGAGGTTCAAGTCTTGACAAGTGATCTGCCACTAGATTTTCTGTACCTTTTTTATCTCTGATTTCCAAATCGAATTCTTGGAGTAGTAGAACCCAACGAATGAGGCGAGGCTTTGCATCTTTCTTAACCATAAGGTATTTAATGGCAGAATGATCAGTGAAAACAATTACTTTGTTGCCAATAAGATAAGGACGAAATTTATCGAAGGTGAATACAACTGCAAGTAGTTCCTTTTCGGTGGTAGCATAATTCAACTGGGCGTCATTAAGGACTCGGCTTGCATAGTAAATCGTGCGAAATGTCTTATCCTTGCGTTGCCCTAATACCGCGCCAATTGCAAAATCGCTAGCATCACTCATAACTTCAAATGGGAGATCCCAATCCGGTGCTACGACAATAGGTGCAGAGGTGAGCTTCTCTTTTAATAAATTGAAGGCGACTAAACATGCGTCATCAAAGTGGAACTCCACCCCTTTTTCCAGCAAATTACATAATGGTTTGGTGATTTTGCTGAAATCTTGGATGAAGCGTCGATAAAAGCCAGCGTGTCCCAAGAAGCTCCTTACTCCCTTAACTGATATAGGTGGTGGTAACTTCTCAATCGTATCAATCTTGGCGCGATCCACTTCTATCCCCTTGGATGATACCCGATGGCCTAATACAATACCTTCACGTACCATGAAATGACATTTTTCCCAATTCAATACCAAATTTGTCTCGGCACATCGTTGAAGCACCATATTAAGATTCTCCAAACAACTATCAAAAGAAGATCCAAAAACAGAGAAATCATCCATGAATACCTCAATAATGCGTTCGACCATATCAGAAAATATTGCTATCATGCATCGTTGAAAAGTGGCCGGGGCGTTACAAAGACCGAATGGCATCCTTCGAAAGGCAAAGGTGCCGTAAGGGCAAGTAAATGTAGTCTTCTCTTGGTCTTCAGGAGCTATGGCAATTTGATTGTACCCGGAATAACCATCAAGAAAGCAATAAAAATCATGTCCTGCGAGCCGGTCAAGCATCTGATCAATAAACGGAAGCGGGAAGTGATCTTTCCTAGTCGCCTTGTTTAATTTCCTGTAATCCATACATATGCGCCAACCGGTAACAGTGCGAGTAGGAATGAGCTCATTATTTTCATTTTTCACAACTGTCATACCTCCTTTCTTTGGTACAACTTGAACGGGGCTAACCCATGAACTGTCAGAAATAGGGTATATCACACCAGCATCTAACCACTTTAATATTTCTTTGCGCACTACTTCTTTCATGGTAGGGTTAAGACGTCGTTGATGTTCCACGGATGGTTTGTGATTTTCCTCCATAAGAATTCTGTGCATACAAAAAGATGAGCTTATTCCCTTTAAATCTGCTAAGGTCCATCCAATTGCTGATTTGAACTTTCGGAGTACTCGAAGTAATTTCTCTTCTTCTTCTTTAGATAAATCAGCGGCAATGATTACTGGTAGTGAAGATGGGGCCTGTAAATATGCATATTTTAAGTGGGCCGGTAGTGTCTTTAGCTCTAACACTGGTGGTTGCTCGATGGATGGTAAAGTGCGTGATGGGCCTTCTCCTAAATTTTCATAATATTTTCTCTTATTCGGCTCATAAGAGTTCATCCACATAGCATAATCAAGTGCTTCCTTGTCCGCTTCCAGAGAATCATTCTGCTCAAAAATACATGCTGCTAACGGATCTGCTGGTAGACATGCAATTTCATCTATTATGGACCCGGTAGCTTCAACACGAAAAACATCACTGCTATCATCTGGAAATTTCATAGCTTTGAAGACATTAAATTTTACTTCTTCATCTTGCACCCTCAGACTTAATTCACCCTTTTGCACGTCAATAAGGGCTCGACCCGTAGCAAGGAATGGTCGACCCAAAATAATAGGCACATCTCGATCTTCTTCCATATCAAGCACAATAAAATCAGCTGGGAATATAAATTTATCAACTTTGACAAGCACATCTTCAATGATTCCCCTCGGGTGTTTAAGAGAGCGATCAGCCATTAACAATGTAACCCCTGTTGGCTTTGCTTCACCTAGATTGAGTTTCCTGAAAATAGACAAAGGCATCAAATTAATGCTCGCCCCTAGATCGCATAGAGCCCTAGTAAAAACAGAATTGCCAATCTCGCAAGGCACAGTAAAACTTCCCGGATCTTTTAATTTCTGAGGGAGTTTCTTCTGAATGATTGCACTGCACTCTTCTGAAAGAGCAATAATACCAAACTCTTCAATTTTTTGCTTGTGGGAAAGAATATCCTTCATAAATTTAGCATAGCTCGGCATTTGTTCCAGCGCCTCGGCAAACGGAATATTAATGTGGAGCTTCTTGAAGACATCAAGGAATTGAGAAAATTGTTTGTCGAGCTTCACATTTTTCAATCGTTGTGGAAACGGCACTGGAAGTGATGGCTGAACTGGTGATGACTGTTGAACTGTTTCTGCACTGGACTCCTCACTGACCACTGTAGGCATATTTTTCTCTTTGTGCACTGGTTCGATAACTGTTCCCTTTCGAGTGGTGATGGCATGACAATGATCTTTTGGATTCACCTCTGTGTTACTTGGTAGTGAGCCTTGGGGCCTGCTATTATTGATGCTTGCGAATTGACCAAGTTGATTTTCCAGACTGCGAATTTGGGCTGATTGATTTTGCATCGCAGTACGAGTCTCATTCATAAACTGCATAAGGACTGATTCAAGATCATTTTTCTTGTCAACTTGTTGAGATGGACCGGGTTGAGATGCTTGAGGTGGCTGCATAGCATTTTGAGAATTCCTCCATGAAAAATTTGGGTGTTGACGCCAACCTGGATTGTAAGTATTAGAATTTGGATTTCCTTGACGATTGAAGTTGCCCATATAATTGGCTTGCTCTGCTGTTGCATTCGACATAGGATTACCCTCTTGACATTCTTCACTCAAATGCGGCCCTTGACACCATTGACAATTAACTTTTGATGTTTTCCCAACATTTGCTGCCAAATGGGATTCCTGTAATTGCTTAGTCAATGATGCAACCTGTATAGTTAGAGCTTTCATAGCCTCGAGTTCTGGAGTACCCGATGTGCGCCTCATAATCGATCGCTCCACTGGACACTGGTCATTGTTAAGTGCTAATTCCTCTAATAATTCGTAAGCAGCGTCTTCCGTTTTTCTCATTAAAGCTCCACCTGCTGCTGCATTAACCAGAGTCTTAGTAGAAGCTGATAATCCCATATAAAAAGTCTGAATATGCATCCACATCGGTAGACCATGATTTGGACACTTTCTCAACATCTCCTTAAAACGAGCCCATGCCTCATATAATGTCTCCCCATCGAACTGAGTAAAATTAATTATATCATTGCGAAGTCTAGCTGTCTTCTCGAATGGAAAGAACTTGGAAAGGAATTTCTGGCATAAATCTTCCCACGTAGTAATAGAATTAGCGGGCAGAGAGTTAAGCCAATTCTTTGCACGATCCCGTAGTGAGAACGGAAATAATCGCAGCCTCACAGCATCATCCCCCACATTATGAAATTTAAAAGTGTCGCACACCTCTAAGAAATTTGCAATATGATCCTTTGGGTCTTCTGAAGGTAATCCACTGAATTGAGATTGTTGAATCATATGCAGGGTGCCCGGTTTAATTTCAAAATTAGCATTGATGGTCGGTCTACGAATAGCGGAATGCACTCCAGATACAGTCGGTATAACATAATCCAGTAAAGTCCGGGTCTCAGCATTCACAAGTGGATGATTGTCAATAACGAGTGGAGGATTGTCAATATTGTCTGCTCTGTTATCCCCCATAATGACACGCGCTGGTTGAATAGCTTCTCTTCTTGCTTTACGATGTTGTCGACACGTACGTTCGATTTCAAGATTAAGCGGGAGAAGATTAGCGTCTCCTTCTTTACGCATACACCTGAGAATAACACGAAAATAAACAAATAAAATAAATAGAATTCAAAATAAAACTAAAAACAATTAATTCGATATCAATAATTAAGTCCCCGGCAACGGCGCCAAAAACTTGTTGTGCAAAATATTTCGCAAGTGTACGAGTCGCAACAAGTAATATAGTGATAAAATAGAGTGTCGAACCCACGAGGACTTGTAATTAATAATCGAAATAACTACTCTTAATTCTAAATTGAACACACGTTTTTATAGTTTTCAAGGATTGAAAGTAAAATAAACAATTAAAACAACAATAAAAATAAACTAAATTAAAATAACAAAGCAAATAAAATGGGATTAAATCAAATTGATAAAAGCCTAGGTACTACGATTTCACCAAGACAATATTTATTTCAATCCTTCGCAATTATATTCATAAATATTCTTCCTATGTTGATGATCGATTTCACTAAATTCTATCACAATCTCTCTCGAGCATTGCGTAGTTTATCTGATTAATGGGTTATCACTTCTCAGTCTCAAATCCTGCATTAATCAAATACAAATAAATCAAGAAATCACAGTGATCACACCAATACCGTAACTATCTCTAGCCTACGTATATTCATAACATTAATTTCAGTGCACGGTTGTTTATCACCTCTCGGTCTCAAAACTCCCCAATAATCAAGTAAAGATTGGCCAGAAATTTACAGGCATTAAGAACAGAAATTAAATGCGCCAACAATATTGGAAGAAATATTCAATAATTATAATTAAACGAAGAACGTGAAAATAAATATCGTTTGGCTACATCGTAGCCCTAGTTAAAAAGTTTAGTTCATGCTATATAAAATAAAAACAATAATTATAAAAGAATATTGCATAATTAAATAGTAAAAATAAAAATAATTAGAAAACTATGCTGTTTTGTGTAAATTGCTCTGCCGTTGAGATCGCTTCCAGCGCTCTCTGCAAATCGCCGACTTCCCTCTCGCCAAATTCGTTCTTCAATCTCGCCGGAGCTGCTGCGCTGACAGCCGATCACTCCTCGCCAGAGTCGCCGGATATTCGCCTGCCGAAATCACCGCCAGCCTCGCTGCCGCGCTCTCGCTCTGTCCAAGTCGCCGAACACCAGATTGCCTCCTTTTTTCGTCGCCGACCTGCTGAATCGTGATCGCTGCTCGCCTTTTAAATCGCCGGCCTCGCTCTGTCCAAGTCGCCGAACGCAGCCCCCTGCTGCTCTCAAAAAAAATCCCCGATGTCTCAAACTCGCAGACTCCCTGTCGCCGCCTGCCCAGAATCGCAGACTCGTTCTCTGCCCTCCTCGTTCCAGGCTCTGCTTTTATGGAAGAATCGCCCAATGCCGAATCTTTGCGTTGAAAGCTTCCAAAATTGCTCAAAACCCGAATCGTGATTCTTTCCAAAATCGCTGCTTGCTCGTTGCTCTGTTTTAGGTTGTTTTAATGTTTTCTTTTTGCTTGATCAAGTGGTTGTGATTATTCCTTTCCTCAGGTTAACGGCCAAGGTTATGGTAATTGATCTTTCCAAATTTGAATTCATATGGCGATCGATAGCTGGATTGTGGTGATCGATCGCGTTGCGTAAATTCGCCAATTGCTTTTGTGGTGATCGATCGTTGGATATTGTGGCGATCGATCGCCATATTCACTGTTTTGCCGTTACCTATTTTAAATACGTATTCTGCACACTTAAACAAAATATATTAAATTCGTTCAAACATTTGAGATAAACTTATCCAATCAAGTATAAAAAGTATAAATAAGTGTGTAAAATACACACTTATCAGTATTACTCTACTTAATGCATCAGCCACCACATTGGCCTTACCAGGGTGGTATTTAATCTCAAAATCGTAGTCTTTAACAAACTCCAACCATCTACGTTGTCTCATGTTTAATTCCTTCTGCGTGAAAATATACTTCAGACTTTTATGATCCGAAAATATTTCACAAGTCTGTCCATACAAGTAGTGCCTCCAAATCTTTAATGCAAAAACCACCGCAGCTAATTCTAAGTCATGCGTAGGATAATTCTTCTCATGCACCTTTAATTGCCTAGAAGCATAAGCTATGACCTTACCATCTTGCATCAAAACACAGCCAAGTCCAATTTTGGAAGCGTCACAATAAATACTAAACTTACCATTTTCAACAGGAAGGGTTAGTATAGGTGCATTGGTCAATTTCTGCTTTAAGGTTTGGAAGCTGGACTCACACTCCTCAGTCCAAGCATACTCTATGTTTTTCCTAGTTAAACGAGTGAGGGGTGTCGCAACCTTCGAGAATCTTTCAATAAACTTCCTGTAATACCCTGCTAACCCGAGGAAACTCCTAATATCAGAAGCATTCTTCGGTTGAGGCCATTCCTTAACCGCACGAACTTTGGCTGGATCGACAGATATTCCATCCCCAGAGATCACGTGACCAAGAAAGTGAACTCTGTCCAACCAAAACTCACACTTGGAAAACTTAGCATAAAGCTGGTGCTGTCTGAGTACTCCTAACACCAAACTCAAATGCGTTGCATGCTCACCCTTATTTCTAGAATAAATCAAGATATCATCAATGAATACAATGACAAACTTGTCTAGAAACTCGTGAAACACTCTATTCATGAGATCCATGAAAGCTGCTGGTGCATTTGTCAAACCAAAGGACATAACCAAAAATTCGTAATGTCCATATCTCGTACGAAAGGCAGTCTTTGGTATATCCTCAGACTTAACCTTCAATTGGTAGTACCCCGATCTTAAGTCAATCTTAGAGAAAACTCGTGCACCTTGAAGTTGGTCAAACAAATCATCGATCCTAGGTAATGGGTACTTATTCTTGATGGTTAACTTATTTAATTCTCGGTAGTCAATGCACATGTGCATTGATCCGTCCTTTTTCTTAACAAAGAGAACTGGTGCACCCCACGGCGAATAACTCGGTCGTATGAACCCTTTTTCCATCAGTTCCTCTAACTGTTTCTTTAACTCCTTGAGTTCTGCTGGTGCTAATCGGTATGGATTCTTAGATACTGGCTCAGCACCAGGATAGACATCTACTACAAATTCAATCTCCCTATAAGGCGGTAAACCCGGCAGGTCATCAAGGAAAACTTCAGGGAAATCTTGAGCTACTAGAACATCTTGGAGGCTCAATTCTCCTACCAGTTTTGTGTCCAAAACACTGGCCAGAAAGCATGAATACTCACTGCATAAGGAAGATCTAGCACTAAAAGCGGCTAAAACAGACATCCTCTTATCTTTCTTCGAGGCTTGGAAAGTGTGTCTTAAACCACCAGGGGGTTGAAAACTAACTAAGCCAGTTCTACAATCTATCGTAGCATAGTGCTTAAACAACCAATCCATTCCTAAGATTACATCAAATCCCATGATCTCTAAAATAATGAGATCAGCAGGTAGGTTCTTACCTTCTACTGTCACTACACTATTAAGCAGCATATGACTAGAGCGCATGCGTTCGCCAGAAGGTAAAGCAACATTAAACATATACTCAGAAAGTGAAGACTTAACGTCTAATTTATCAGCAAATGCAAATGCTATGAAGGAATGTGTTGCACCTGAATCTATTAAAGTAAAAGCAGGCATAAAATTGACTAGTATGGTACCTGACACAACAGCAGGCTGATCTTCATCACCCGATTCTACCATGGAGAATATCCTTGGCTTAACATTCACCGGGCCATTCTTCAGAGCTGGACAATCCCTACTCATGTGGCCAACTTTATTACAATTATAACAGCGAAGGACTCTGGGCTTTGGGCAATCCTTAAGCAGATGCCCGGTCTCCTCACAGTTGAAACACTTCCCCGCGCTAATTCTACACTCTCCCGGGTGAAATCTTAAACACTTTGGGCATTGAGGGAACTTCCTAGTATCTGGTGTCTTCTTCTCCTTCCCTTGACTGCCCTGGCCCTCACCGGGCCTCTTCGTTCCCCTGTGAGGGTGTGGCTGGGTGAACTTTCGTGGAGCCGCACTAAACCCAGCACACTTCATCTCCGCCTCTTCCACTTCTAATGCCATGGACACTACTTCACTGTAGGACAATCCTTTTATACCCGAGAACTTGACTCCTCTATAAATCTCAGGTTTCATCCCATGCACAAATTGGAACACTTTATCCTCATCTCTGCGTGCGAGGTGTCCGGCAAACCTTGATAGGGATTCAAACTGTCTGCTGTATTTAGCTACGGTCCCTGTCTGTTTCAAGTTCATGAACTCCAACTTCTTTGTGGTCTGTACAGTACTGTTAAAATACTTCTCATAGAAAATCTCCTTAAATTGCGTCCAAGTCATCGTAAGAACATCATGGGTGGTCTCCATCGTTTCCAACCAAAGTTGAGCATCACCGGCAAAGTGGAAGGTTGCCAAAATGACCTTTTCTCCTTCTCCCACATTTGCACACCTAAACATGCTTTCTATCTTTTTCAACCATTCCTCGGCCACAATTGGATTAGCTGACTTTCCATCAAAAGTGGGTGGTCGCAACCTCCTAAACCTCTCTCCTGCCTGTTCATTGTTGGAACCCGAGTTGGCACTCCCTTGTACCTCTCGATTCAGTAGCAGTCCCAACTGATCGGACTGATGGCGCATCATATCAGATTGCTGGCGTACCAAGTCTGTCAGCTGCCTGATCACACCAGAATTCTCAGTACTCTCCGGGTTTGGTGTCCCCCTCTGTACTCTCGGTCTACCTGGTCGTCTAGACATTTTACTATATCCCTGTAAAAGGTTAACTATTCTCATAAATATCTATTAACTAAAACTAACATAAACACTTACAGTTGTTGGAGTACTTCCATGCAACGATCGGCACTGTTGAGTAATTCTTTGAACGGTTTAACCAAATGGCTCTGATACCAACTTGTAACGCCTCGAGTTATCTGAACCCGGTTTGCTACTCATAACGCTGAACCGAACCATGACGTCTTGATGCTAAATTTAAAATTTCACTCGACAGCCAAAATTTGACTTTTTCTAAAACTAAATATATTTTAAAACTTGCAGCGGAAAATCAATTGAACATCAATGAAGCTAAGTAACCTGTGAAAACATTTTAAAATGACTGTTGGAAGTGTTAAGAGTAATTGACCAAAAGACGTAAAGCTTAAAAAAAAACGCGGAATGCCCGTGAAGTTGCCGAAGTCGAATACATCTGCCGACGACAAAGTCAACGGAAGAAGTAGAAATAGGAATAGGAGGTTTCTACCGATGACGTGTACAAACAACGCACCACCATCTACCGACAAGCCAACACAACTACATCTGCCGATGAAGTCAACATAACTTCATCTGCCGATGGAGTCAACATAACTTCATCTACCGATAGATTTCCATCTGCCGATAGACAAGCACGCGACATCTACCGACAACGACATTACGACTCCTTCCGATAAGATTAAAATATACACTACATCTGTCGATAGCAAAACTACAGGTTTTGCGACTTGCACCTGCCGATGACGTCAGCCGGATGTTCTCTCTCTCATCCAACGACTTTACTGAAGGCACCTTCCGATAGGCAGAACGACAAAACTAAACATCCAGAAACAAACCAAATCACTGCCCTTCCCAAATTCAGTAAAAACAATGTTTTCAAAATCCAACAGAATACCAATATCAGAAGATTCTCAAAAATGTTTTCAAAGCTTTGAAACCACTATTGTCATAAAATTTTCAGAAAAACATCTATACTGAACTAGTTACCCTCAACTAAACACCTGTAGCCATGGATTAAACCGCCTCAACAAATGACCAAACCGATGCCT
This sequence comes from Begonia masoniana, assembly GCA_022432975.1. Classification (NCBI taxonomy): domain Eukaryota; kingdom Viridiplantae; phylum Streptophyta; class Magnoliopsida; order Cucurbitales; family Begoniaceae; genus Begonia; species Begonia masoniana. Next base: position 67,840,127 of record CM039502.1, on the reverse strand, counting down.
GAAAATGCTCCTCCAACCAGCCTATTCCTCATGTTGGTCGGTAAACATACCTTCAGTAACTTCTTCACCTACATCACAAAACTCATCTATTAGCCTAATGCTAAGCAAGTAGAGCGATGAATGAAAGGGATCAATGAAGCAATAATTTCCCTAAACATGCGGTCTCTACTTTCTCATCTCAGTTGTATTCAAATTCGTTCTCTGTTGATCCCTCTGTACGATGGGAAAGTGGATCAGTCATTCCCCAAAGCATACATCCTCTGATCTCAATTAAGTAGCGGATTAATTCCCTTAACAGTTAACTGGTCTGATCCCCCTGTAGGATTGGGAAGTGGATCACTTTTCCCAAAACCTCAATCCTCTGTTCTCAGTTAAGGGGCGGATTAATCCCCCTTAACAGTTGTTCTGATCATCCTGCTCACACTTACCATGCGTTTCATGTAAATTCATTTTCGTAATCTTTCAAAAACATGATGCATAACAACTGGAAAATAAACATACAAAACATACATAAACCCTACTGTTTTGTGATGTAGGCCCGAAGGCACAAACAAACTCTACTTACCTGGATTCTTGGCGAGTGCTCGGTTAGGAGCTTCTTCGGGATCTTTCTCACCTAGAACATAAACAGAACATTAAGTCAACCTGTACTAAACCTCATTCTAAGGCATTCAGAAAACCTAAGGGAATAGTTGGGAGTTCTGATCGCCAAGCATTACTGATTCTATGCTAAACCCGAATCTACTCACTTTCCTGATGAGTTCCCAAAATACATATCTAACACTCCCCCATACAATCTTCCTTAGTTACTAAGTCAGAAAAATCGAGGTAGAAACTTACCTAGCTCGGTGAACGGACTCGGGGAAGGAAATCGCCTGGGAAGTCTGCTGGTTTGAGCTGAAAACCGAGAGCAAAAATGAATAGTGGCGGCTGAGCTCAGTAAATTTTTTTTAAATAGGTTATCCACTAATAAGTTTTTAATTTACCATAATGCCCTTGCATATCCATTCATTAACCTAATCCATATTTGCACATCTTAATTTGACAAATTAAATTGGGTTTAATGGAACCGGGTGCTACAGACGAGTTCTATACAGGTGAGGTAGACGAGACCACCGAGGATTAGGCTGCAGTTGGAGGAGTACGGGGTGCATCGGTGCAGGTTATTGTCGGGGCGTCTCGGCTACTGTCCTCCTCGGGTTTGTGGGAGGTTGTTTCTTTTTGGTATGTTGATAGTTGATGGGTGTATTTACGCTGTTTTGATGGGTTACGTTGTTTGAAGTGTGAATGTTTAATTTGAGAAAGGTTAGAAGAATTTGGAGGTTTGATACGTTGTAGTTATAAGTGTTATTAATGTTTGCGTAATTATTTTGGGATGTCCGAGAGTTGGTTGAGTTGATGGATAATAGTCCTACATGGTTGTGGTTTGAAACTATATGTTTTGGTTTTAAACTTTCAGGTTTTGGTTTAAGGAAATTTAGGCGTTACTCCGTCCGTTTTGGTTTTAAAATAATTAACGTCGGGTTATGTTTGCTATTTTTGTTATAATTCGTTTTAAGTCGGTTTTCCAAAATTTTTACGAGACGTGAAGTTTTGGGTGTTGGGAGTGTACGGTAAAAATTTCAGGATTTTTGGAGTTGTCGGGCTTGTAGAAAAGTGCCGAAATGTCGGGAAAGTCAAGAAAAGTCGAAAACGGGGTGTTTTGGGACGTTTTTGGTTGAAAATAACCGAGACGGCCCGATCGATCGGGCATGGGTCACGATCGATCGCGTCCGGGGTCAATTTTGGTGAAAGTAGCCCGAGAGGGCCCGATAAATCGAGCCAAAATCGCGACCGAACGCGATTGGGCACACTCGGGGTGTGCCCAGCGCGCACAGTGCGCGCGCAGCGCGCAGCACGCTGGCGCGCACGGGCACCGCGCGCACGCAGCGCACTGTCTGGGCGCGCGCGGCGCCCAGCACGCACCCAGCAGCAGTTTTGTAAAAAAAAAAAATTTTAAGTACTATTTCCACTTTGTTTTAACCCGACTTTTTCCGACATATTTTAAACGTATTTTAGCCCATTTTCCAACAAAAATCGAGGGTTCGAAAAACCCAAAAACCGAGTTGAAAAATTTACGAAAAATCATTTTAAACGTGGTTTAAACACGGGATTGGTTTGCAAAGTGACGCATCGCGCCCGGGGTGGGTTCGGGGCGTTACATCCAAGGTGCCAACAAGCTCAAGACCAAAAACCTTAACCCATTATAAAACATAGTAGGTCCAATGACAAGCCAATGAAATAATGAAAGGCGCAAAATGCCCAAAAAACATCAAAAGACCGCACGAAAGCACACAATGCACACAGCCAGACCCACCCAACAGCGCGCTGAGACCAAACAGCACGTGTTCCCAGCCCGCACCTGTCTGCTTGTGTTCCAACCTATCGCAAAGCAAGGTCACGCGTGCTTGATTGCCACGTCCAGACTGCCAACCCACAAGCCCCGTCTCGTGCCTAGCGCGCCCATCAACAGCTAACCTTTAGTTTTTAGGGTTTTCTTTATTTTATTTTTATATTTTGCTTATTTTTCTTATTTAAACATATTAGTTAGACTTTGTTTTGGGAGTTTTTGATGATTAATGAAAATTAGTATTTTGCTTCTTGGGAGATTTGTGAAAATTCTTCTCTTTCGTTCTTTGTGAAGAACTTGATTTTCATCAAATATTGACTTGATAGATCATCTTTGATAACTTTGGTTCAGGCAAAAGGCGTGGTTCAATCAAGCTCATCTTTTGATAACTTTAGTTCCATCGACAAGGTTCGATAAGAGACAAATTCCCATCTTTTCTTGAATCACACGGCGATCCTATCGTTTATTTAGTGTTGTTGATGGTCCCTGATTTCTTTAAAATCAGAGGTTCACATGATTCACTTAGCAAGATGACAAGTTTTTGTGTACTGCAATGATTTAATTATTATTAACTCTACATTGTGGATTAGTTTGGGTGGACATAGGAGGATGGAGCACTATAAAAGTACTTTTGTTGTTAGGGTGACTGTGTGACAGTCAAACATGATCAAATTTTTTTAGTTGATATTGAGTATCATGACATGTTTGCTCTTTTAGGATCCGCGAGAGTTGACATCCCACTGTGATTTTGATATTGATATTGAGTTAGTTAGCAAGAGTTCTCTTGTTCCTATTGCTCCATACATGTTGTTTTCAGCAGAGTTGAGGGATTTAATGATATATCTATGTGATTTAATTTTTAGCGTTGTTATGCATGGGAGTATTTCATAGAAGCACTAGTATTATTTTTTGCTTGTTAAGAAATATAATGCTTTGCTTCTAATGTGCATCACTTCCTAAATGTTGAAATAGCAAGCGATCAAAAATAAGCATTTGTTATCAATGACTAGTGAGTTATCGATCAATTTGGTTGATTGTAGTTTTCTATAATTGATTTAAGGTTAAGTTATTGTTATTCAAGAGATCTATGAGTAGAATTTTTCCAAGACAATTTTTGAATATATTATGAATAAGTCGAGTTTTGGAGTTGTTATTTAATAGGCCAGTGCCAACTTTTCTCATGTATTAATGATCTTTAACCTCTTATCTTATTCAAAAAGGTAATTCTAGCCTTCTTTGTTGGTGTGTTGAATGATTTCAAAAACTCTTGATGGGCATGTCAGACATCTGATAATTTTGTTAGGGGTCGGGATTAGGCTATGTGAGCTGCGGCATAGGTAACTCGGCTTGGAATGGGTGATCTGTGCTCAGACTGCGCAATCAAGGTGGGCCACGAATCAGGTTGATTTGGGTTACGGCTCGGGTTGATTTGAGTCGCAGCTTAGGGCGTATTTTGGTCCAAAAATTTATTTACGATCTCATCGATCGTGTTCGTTTTTTGCCCAAATTTTGAGATTTTAAAGTGTGAAATTTCAATCCTAATGTTAATATTGGCATAATTATTAGGTACCAAAATTTAAAACAAAATTTTTTTGGCTTTTAGGATTCTTTGGCTTTGGACTATGATCCCATTTTGAGGTAGATGTTTAATTTTATGTGCAACATTCTATAGTTTTCTTAAACCATAGAGACGCGTTCTCAAATAAAATGACGTTTCAATTTCATGGATAGTTGGTTTTCATATTGTATATGTAATTTCACTATACATACTTTTTATTGAGCATAGAAATTAATTTAGGGATCAACTTGATCGTGTGAGCTGAGTTTAATCGACTCACGTGGTGATCTTGTTTTTACTATATACATTCGACCGTTGGAGGATGTGTTTTTTTGTTATTAACTAGACTAATGAGACAGTCGAAAGTCATATCCCTAGGCGTAAAACCTTAAACTAGATGATGGTCGTTGAGGCTGTTGCGATCATTTGATTATCATCGTTATTTATTTGTGTTATGTCATTCGCATGGTATGTCCAGAGTCCGTGAGTGACTCTAATTTTCTTAGAATCTTATACAGTATATACTTATTTTATGTATATATGATATTATAAAATATCATTTGATTATCATCTGATTATCATCGTTATTTATTTGTGTTATGTCATCGGCATGGTATGTCCAGAGTCCGTGAGTGACTCTAATTTTCTTAGAATCTTATACAGTATATACTTATTTTATGTATATATGATATTATATTAGAATGTTGTTACACTTGCTCTACTGTATTTTTTCTAACCGGTTTTTATAAAATATTTTTACATTAACATGCCTTGTACATTTTTTTAGAATAAAATTTACATATAAAGTCTTACCTCTATTGAGTTTAGTCGATTCACTACAATTGACTTACCATATTTCAGTTTTAAGTTAGAAAGATTCTCAATACCCGACACAAGATTGATTGTTGTACCATTTATTTAACTATTTCCTTCATTTAGAGTTGTTTATTGGTGAGATGAAACTCTTGTTAGTACATTATATTTTCCTGTTATATTTCTTTGTCACATATTGGACTTGTATTATCACACTCGCATTGATGTCACTAATAAACTTGTGAGTGATTAGTTTTTATCGGCCCATGATGAAAGTTTATTTTAAGACTTCCGCTGCAATATTGGATAATTAACATGAAGGATCGGACATTCAGGTCCATTTTTGGGGCGAGTCATTCTCCATTTTATCGCTAGTTTTGACAATAATGGAGGAAGATTTAGCACCCACAAAGAGAGGTAAGATCATGGAAAGTCAATAATAAGGTCTGATAAAAGATAATTTGGAACCAATTGGTGAATGCCATATATAAAAGTGTTTGCATATGGTAATCACATTTAAAAAGAAAAAATTGATAAACTATAATTATGGGTTGATTGAGGTATAAATGGAAAACAGGAATACAATCAACTACAACTATGAGTTGATTGAAGCATAGAATGGAAAGTCTTCAATTGAGGCTTCAGCAGGATCTTGACAATTAGATATTAGCAATTAGCATTTTGTTTTAGCTAGGTCGAAAATATTATATAACAACAAAACTGATTGAATAAAATTATGAATTTTCTCCTACCAATCTTTGGTTTTACCAAAATAATTACTAATACTCATGCATCATGAGTCTTGGGAATAGTATGACACAACCCCAACCTTTGGACCAGTTACACATTATCATTGATTCTCAAAACTTACATTTTACTTAATGAATTTCTTTATTTTTATTTTTTATGATTTCTTACCCATTAGGACTTTTCACGTTAATTTGGTGATTATACTTCATTTTTTCTTTTTATTATTCTCATTTGATTGTAATAATTTCAACAAATAATATAGCACTAAGTAAAAAGATTAAATAATTAGCTAATTATTAACTCAGTTTATTAATTTGTTTTTCCGTGAACTCTATGAACAATAATAGTAATCAAACTAATATTTTTCAAATATCAAAGTTGATTATTTCTCGTCTCTTTAAAAGAAAAAGTTTAGATGAATTACATATATACATACACATATTATGAGTAGGATTGATAAATTCACCAACTCTAAATCGAAATAAAACGTTTGTTTCTCGTCTCTTTCAAGAAAAATAAAATGTTTTATTAAGGTGTTAGGATTTTTTTCACAAATTTTGTTACTTCTACTTCATTTTTTTCTTGTAATTCTCATTTAATAATAATAATTTTAATAAATAATGTTACACTAATCAAGAGATTGAATATTTAATTAATTATTAATAAATTTAATTTATTAATTTGTTTTTCCTGTCAAACTCGGTAAAGGAGATACTACTTAGATTTAGGTGTGGGCGCAATCCGAGTATGTCTGCTTCCAAGCTAGAACCGGAACCAGATCGGACCGGACCGGCCCTTTCAGGATTTTTATCCCTGTCTCAAAATCGGCCCTGGAAGGAACCAGTATCGAACCAGAACCGGACCGAGTACCGATTCCTCCCAACAAATTTTGAATTTTTTGGTCGGGCTTTTCTATTATTTTATCACCTTTGTTTTTTCAAAAGTATACAAAAGCTTAATAAAGACTATTAACAAATATCCCCAAAAGTTTTTACTTGAAGATACAGTTATATATCATATAAAAAAAAATATTATTCAACTTTATTCTTCAGACTCAATATATATCATATATGAGAAGTTAGGCTAAAGCACAAAGAATTAAGACTAGAAAATCTCAAATGAATTGCGCAACACTTTTGTATGATTTCTTGTTGGATAGTCTGCACATTGGAAAGTGCATCTATTTATAGATAGTCTTCATATTCTTTGGGCTATGGTCGCTTACCGGTTTCTCCCAACAAAATTAAATATAACAAACTTAATCTAACTATCTATACTTAAAATGAAATGTAAGAAACTAAATTCAACATCCAAAATTAATCTAACTATATAACATGCAAACTAAATCAATTATCCAACATTAAAATGAAATCTAAGAAACTACATTCAACATCCAAAATAAATCAAATTATCTAAATTTCGTGGAAACTTTTTGCATACTTTAATATGTTTTATTAAATTTGAAGTCTCATTTTTCATCTGGTGTGCAGCATAAATTTGCTCACAATAATTACATTTAGCTGAATCGGTATTTGGTATCTTATTGAAGTGATTCCAAGCTAGAGAGTTAGTTCTTTTTTATTTCACATGCAAATTTTCACTATGAGAAGTATTCATCCTACTGTGGAGCACAAAAACATTTTATGACATATTAAATATAAACTGGATAGAAGAATTTGAAAGAACTTGATAAATTTCTATAGAAAAATTAATCGAGGGGAATAACTTAGTTAATACAATAAATGAAAATCTTCTTAATGACTTGAAAACTATCAACAATATCGACTATCGAGCACATAATTATATTTGAAAATTTGAATAAATCAATGGTTAAACATAAAAGTACCCTGTAAGTTACAGGCTGTAACACTAAACAGACAACACAACAACCTATTTGTAAATGCTGAAGGCTGTGAAGGGCAGAGGCTGAATGCTGATTGCTGAGCCCTGAGCAGCTTTCAAAACAAAATAACGCAGAATTCTAAACGTAGTATTTAGTATTTCAGTGACTGACAATTTATCAACCTAAACACATTAAAGTATAAATGGACGAACAAAAGCAGGGACTCAGCCCCAACAGGCAGCAACAATCAATAAAGGCACTAGACAACGACACAAACCCAAATCCAGAAGCTAGAAAAGAGAGATTGCACCTCTTGGCTCTTACCGATTACCGTCGAGCGTTGGCAGTCGCACGAAATTGCGTAGTGCAAACTTGAAGATGGAGGGCCGACAAGCGAATCCAAGCAACATCGTGTCGTTGTCTTTGCATCGTGCGAAAAATCTAGAGGCGCAGTGCGCGGGCCACAGAGAGGCGCAGTGCTTGAATTCAACAGAGGCTGAATGCTGAGTGCCAAGTGCTGGCTTCTGAAGACTGAAGTGCTTAGTGCTGACTGCTAAAGAGTGAAGACTGAAGTGATGAGTGTTGTTGAGTCACTGCTTGCTAAAGATTGAAGAAAACTGAAGTGTGACGACCCGTCTTTCAACGGACTGATAAGGAACCACCCATTCTCCGCGGATCCTGGGGCTGACCTGGGCCGGAGGTGGGTAAAGCTCCGTGGATCCTGAGGCTGACCTGGGCCGGAGTGGTTTCTCCGTTGAAGCAGGGGCCGTTACGAACCCACATCGCTTGGGGAAGTACATGGAAATGAAACATATGTAAGAGATCCCTCCCTAAAATAGCAAGACGCGTTTTGGAGCTCAATTGACAACGGATCCCATAAGAACTCCGAAATTAAGTGGGCTTTGGCGAGAGTAATTCCAGGTTGGGTGACCTTCCGGGAAGTGCTCTCGCCAAACAAAGCCGTGAGGGGACGATATTGGGCTGCGGCCCAATCCCCAGAGCGGACAATATCTTGCTTGGATGAGGGGTCGTTACAAATGGTATCAGAGCCTGTACCCAACCGGAAATGTGGCCAACGAGGACGTTGGGCCCCCGAGGGGGGGTGATTGTGACGACCCGTCTTTCAACGGACTGATAAGGAACCACCCATTCTCCGCGAATCCTGGGGCTGACCTGGGCCGGAGGTGGGTAAAGCAAAGCTCCGCGGATCCTGGGGCTGACTTGGGCCGGAGTGGTTTCTCCGTTGAAGCAGAGGCCGTTACGAACCCACATCGCTTGGGGAAGTACATGGAAATGAAACATATGTAAGAGATCCTTCCCTAAAATAACAAGATGCGTTTTGGAGCTCAATTGACAACGGATCCCATAAGAACTCCGAAGTTAAGTGGGCTTCGGCGAGAGTAATTCCAGGTTGGGTGACCTTCCGGGAAGTGCTCTCGCCAAACAAAGCCGTGAGGGGACGATATTGGGCTGCGGCCCAATCCCCAGAGCGGACAATATCTTGCTTGGATGAGGGGTCGTTACAAATGGTATCAGAGCCTGTACCCAACCGGAAATGTGGCCAACGAGGACGTTGGGCCCCCGAGGGGGGGTGATTGTGACGACCCGTCTTTCAACGGACTGATAAGGAACCACCCATTCTCCGCGGATCTTGGGGCTGACCTGGGCCGGAGGTGGGTAAAGCAAAGATCCGCGGATCCTGGGGCTGACCTGGGCCGGAGTGGTTTCTCCGTTGAAGCAGGGGCCGTTACGAACCCACATCACTTGGGGAAGTACATGGAAATGAAACATATGTAAGAGATCCCTCCCTAAAATAGCAAGACGCGTTTTGGAGCTCAATTGACAACGGATCCCATAAGAACTCCGAAATTAAGTGGGCTTTGGCGAGAGTAATTCCAGGTTGGGTGACCTTCCGGGAAGTGCTCTCGCCAAACAAAGCCGTGAGGGGACGATATTGGGCTGCGGCCCAATCCCTAGAGCGGACAATATCTTGCTTGGATGAGGGGTCGTTACAAATGGTATCAGAGCCTGTACCCAACCAAAAATGTGGCCAACGAGGACGTTGGGCCCCCGAGGGGGGGTGATTGTGACGACCCGTCTTTCAACGGACTGATAAGGAACCACCCATTCTCTGCGGATCCTGGGGCTGACCTGGGCCGGAGGTGGGTAAAGCAAAGCTCCGCGGATCCTGGGGCTGACCTGGGCCGGAGTGGTTTCTCCGTTGAAGCAGAGGCCGTTACGAACCCACATCGCTTGGGGAAGTACATGGAAATGAAACATATGTAAGAGATCCCTTCCTAAAATAGCAAGATGCGTTTTGGAGCTCAATTGACAACGGATCCCATAAGAACTCTGAAGTTAAGTGGGTTTCGGCGAGAGTAATTCCAGGTTGGGTGACCTTCCGGGAAGTGCTCTCGCCAAACAAAGCCGTGAGGGGACGATATTGGACTGCGGCCCAATCCCCAGAGCGGACAATATCTTGCTTGGATGAGGGGTCGTTACAAATGGTATCAGAGCCTGTACCCAACCGGAAATGTGGCCAACGAGGACGTTGGGCCCCCGAGGGGGGGTGATTGTGACGACCCGTCTTTCAACGGACTGATAAGGAACCACCCATTCTCCGCGGATCCTGGGGCTGACCTGGGCTGGAGGTGGATAAAGCAAAGATCCGCGGATCCTGGGGCTGACCTGGGCCGGAGTGGTTTCTCCGTTGAAGCAGGGGCCGTTACGAACCCACATCGCTTTGGGAAGTACATGGAAATGAAACATATGTAAGAGATCCCTCCCTAAAATAGCAAGATGCGTTTTGGAGCTCAATTGACAACGGATCCCATAAGAACTCCGATGTTAAGTGGGCTTCGGGGAGAGTAATATCAGGTTGGGTGACCTTCCGGGAAGTGCTCTCGCCAAACAAAGCTGTGAGGGGACGATATTGGGCTGCGGCCCATTCCCCAGAGCGGATAATATCTTGCTTGGATGAGGGGTCGTTACAAATGGTATCAGAGCCTGTACCCAACCGGAAATGTGGCCAACGAGGACGTTGGGCCCCCGAGGGGGGGTGATTGTGACGACCAGTCTTTCAACGGACTGATAAGGAACCACCCATTCTCCGGGGATCCTGGGGCTGACCTGGGTCGGAGGTGGGTAAAGCAAAGCTCCGCGGATCCTGGGGCTGACCTGGGCCGGAGTGGTTTCTCCATTGAAGCAGGGGCCGTTACGAACCCACATCGCTTGGGGAAGTACATGGAAATGAAACATATGTAAGAGATCCCTCCCTAAAATAGCAAGATGCGTTTTGGAGCTCAATTGACAACGGATCCCATAAGAACTCCGAAGTTAAGTGAGCTTTGGCGAGAGTAATTCCAGGTTGGGTGACCTTCTGGGAAGTGCTCTCGCCAAACAAAGCCGTGAGGGGACGATATTGGGACTGCGGCCCAATCCCCAGAGCGGACAATATCTTGCTTGGATGAGGGGTCGTTACATGAAGTGCTGAGTGATGGCTCAGCATCACTGAACCCTAATTTTGATTTCAAAACAAAAGAACGGGTGGGTTCTCCACCGAAAATTCTGGTTTTTGTTATGAGGACCGTGGATCGAACTAGATACCACGGTATTTTTAGTATCCGAACCGGTCTCGGACCATGAAACGTTGAGAATCGATTGAAACTGGACTGAAACGTTCAGTCCAATCTAGTCCCGCGCCGGTTCTGCCCGCCCCTACTTAGACTACCGTTTTTTAAACATCAAACCTCATTCTTCCTCATGTCTTCACCTAATTCATTCGTATATGAAAAAAAAAAAAAAAAAACAGTTCGAACTTGATAAAGATAAATTTCTCATAATGGAAGGGACAGCATGGTTAATTTCTAACCGTATGATCACATGTTGACGCCAACAATGACTTCATCAACATCGTGCACAATGGAGCTGGTAAATTCATGATGAAAGAAATTCTTCCTTGAACTTAAAAGTCAACGCAACTGTGCTATTTTAATTATCTGAAAGGAATAAAAATAGAGCTCAATTAATGCAATACAGCTTGCAAAAGGGTCTTATAATTCAAACGAGCCTCTGTTAGTGTCCATCACGTTTAAATTTGTGAAAATTTAAGTACAGCTGCAATATATAATGTCTTCTGGAAGATTACATGAGTAAGATATATATAGCTTTTTCTTCATCATCTTTTCTTCTATGTCAATTATTGCATTTGAAGTTTTCTATTTCTTCACGCCGTTTGTTTTGGACTCATTAAATATTTGAAGTAATAGAATATGTTCAATACCTTGTCTCTCCATTATTTGAACCCTAATTTCTATTTTTTTACTTCTAAATCTAGAGTTAAACCCATTCAAATAAAATGTAATATACGTTACCCGGCATAATATTTTTATTTACCCAAGTCCCGAAACATTTATCGATTTCGATCGCAACATAATTAGACTTCTGTATAGTTTTATCACCCCATTCAAACAGTTTTGGAAACATATGTTTATTATTTTAATAGTTCTTTGAAAATATATAGCATACTCTTGTTCTTGTAAATGTGTAACAATGCGAAGTTTAATTACTTGAATATTAAGCTACGTGAAGAAATAAAATACTCATGAAAGGACTAGTTATAATGACAAGTCACCTATAAGTATATGATTATGAAATTGGTGCATGATTAAAAAGACACAACCCACTAGGTCACTCTGCCCTTTAAAACTACGTTTAAACTAACCAAGGTAATTAAATATATAAATTAAAAAAAACATTTTATTTTAATAATTAAACACTAGATAGAGAAATTTCTTGTATTAATATTAAGAAACAAGATAAGAAAAGAATACGATGACATACGAAATTCTAAGCCGAATATCATACACCAAAACAGTCAGACTTATGATTTGCCAAATAATAAAAAAATGATAATGTCATCTTTGAAATAATATAAAATATTGAATAAGCCGGCCAAATGTTATATATTTTCTTTAAATCTCTAAAATAATAAATTTAAGTAAATAATAGATAAGAACGAGATTGGGTTGAGATGAAAATTCAATGATCAAGCATGTAGTTTGGATATACCTTTCAAAGTCTATGTGCTCGTTTGCTTGAAATCTGACGTGGCTTTGCTTAAATTCCTGGGCATCTAACCATTATGCCACGTCACCTTCTCTTCAACTCTTTTAAAAGGCTCCTCTCCTCAAGGTATCATTGTTTCTCCCAGAAATGGAGGGTCTAATTCCTTTTGTCTACAAAGCTATAGTTCAGTACAAGAATGGAAATCAAGGCACTCAAATTAGGTCGTTGCTGAATGATTCTCCTTCCGCTTCTTACATCAGGCTCACCGGAGATTCCGGCCGGTTTCAGACGTCTGACATTCAGGTTCTCCGGTCGTCAGAATATGGTTTTTCTTCTTCTTCTTCTCCCGCTTCGAGATCTGTTTCCTCAGCAACCCAAATAATAGTATCTTCTGGGGTCCAGTCTCCCATATGTCGTTGGGGTTCTCGTCAAGTCACTGCTTGATTATGGTTAGTCCGACCGGAAAGCTGGAGGCGTCAGACCCGGTGGTGGTTGTTCGACAGTCCATATATTAATAAAGGATTTGTATTTAGATTAATTTTTTGTTTCTTTTTTATTGTCCCCACGCTTGGAGAACCAAAGGACCAAGCGTTGTAGTTTGATAAGGTTTGCATCAAATCATGTCTTCAAAATGTGAATACTAAGTGAAACTGCTTGAGAAATTTTTCGTTAATCGGACGGCTGAATGGCTTTAGAAATTCCAAATCTCGCTTCATTTCTCTTAGTTTATTTTAAGGCAATAAATCATTTTTTCTTAATTAGGGGATTGATATGACTTAACTATTTGAGAAATTATTATGTCAGAAGATTAAATAAATTATAAGTATAATGAAAATACATAGGACTAATCCATTGAGTAACTTTTTCTGCATATGTCGTTATCTTTGGTCTTTGCTCTTGAATCTTATTGAACTTTCAAATGAGTGATAAAGACAGAATGCTTACTCCTTGTAGTGGCTTTGATTGAGGTTCAGTTCTACCTCCATTGAAAGCAATTGATTTTAACTTGTAATTCATTGAGAAGATTATGAGAGCGATTGAACAAGGGTGTTAAAAAACGGAGCGAGCCAGTAATTTTGATCGTATTCGGTAAATTCTTCTAACACGTGTTTTGGTCTAGTTTGTGAATTTAATTTTATAACGGAATTTATGTTCTGGTTCTTGGGTTTTAATGTGAAGAACCAGGAAAACAGAACCGGAGTGGTTTTATTACTAATTTAATTTTCTTTGTAATTATACTGAGACCTAATATTTTTAGGTTAAATAATTTTTTGTAAAAAATAAGAAGTTTGTTGAAATTTTATATTTATTTGAAGATGGTTAATTCTACAAATAATTTGTGCAAAATTTTACTCTTTTTTTTTTTTTTTTTTTATCAAAACGAAAATCCAAACACTTCAAAAAGGTGAGCAACTTCAAAAAGGTGAGCAACCCTTGGTTGCATTAGAAAGGCAGCCATGAAATCAGCAGCTTGTGTTGGATGATAAGATGCAAATCCACCTGCAAATGAAAGAGGAGGCTGCTGGTGAAATAGAAGCTGTAAATGTAAATATATTGCAAATATGTTGTCATTAATTTTTTGACAAATTACATTTACGGTAATAATATTTTATTCCATTATTTTTCAAATTGGAAGTTTATTTCTTGGTAATCAAGAAATAATCTATTCAGATTATTGGATAGATGGATATTAGAAATCAAGAAGATTGGTAAAAATAAAAATAAGAAAACTTGAGGATCAAGGAAAGTTGTTGAAAATCTAGAGGCATTTATTTTTTGGAAAACTTTGTTTTGGAAGGCCGATTTGATAAATTATATCAGGCCTTCAGATCACATTAATTATGTGATACTTTCCTAAGTTTTTGGATCCATATCCAAGTAGTTGGCAATACTTTCCTAAAATATCACGCGAGGTGTCACACAACCGATCTAGTGAGATTTAGTTTCCTTATTTCTTGCGGCGCTGAATCTCGATTTGGTATTTGTCAAATAAGGCAGTTACCAATGATATTTAAACTTTCGTTTTCTAAGGAAGGGACTGACGGATTTTTTATTCTTGAGAGAAGATTTTTTCATTGTTGAGCTGTCGTCGTTCTTTCTCTCCCAACGCTTCTGCGTATGGGTTTGTGAATGTTCATTCAGTTCTTGAATGATTATTTTATACACTCTGCTTATGCTGTGAAATTCATCGATTATTCGAGTGTATTGATTTATTGCGTTTGAAGACAACGACCTGGTGTTACAGACAGTGTCCCAAGAAGCAATAGCCTTTATTCTTCATTGAAGCTCAGTCTCGGGAGGAGGCTGCATTTGAACTCGGGAGGAGTTCTGCTTATTGACAAGGGGAACTTGTTATTTTGATCTTGGGCAAGAGAATTTTGCTATACACGGATTCCGGGAGGAGTCATCAACAACAAGGGGATCTTGTTGCTTTTAGATCTCGGGAGTGATCGATCTCAAGCTAAGGGGATCTCGCAAAAAAAGTTTTATTAGGGAAGTTAGGAAGTGGCGGTGGCAAATATAAGATGAAGTCTTTATTTGTTTAAGTCCGTTTGTCTTGTAACTTTGTGAACTCGTGAAATATTTTTATATCCGGCGTGGCCCCACAGATGTAGACGAATTGCCGAATTGCATTACCAACCTCCTGTTTCTTTAATTTTCGCATATTTATAATTGTCCATCATTGTATTAATTATCAGTATCACACGAAACACTCTGTGTGACATCGCATAACTGATCTTGATCTTTCAATTGGTATAAGAGCGAGTTGTTTCTGTTTCTTAAGCGGGATCCACGAGACAAGATCATAGTTTGTGTGCGATGGACTCTATGAAGGAAGGAGGCTTTACAATGCGTCCACCTCTATTGGATGGAAGCAACTATGCTTATTGGAAGACAAGAATGAGAACATTCATTAAAGCTATTGACGAGAAGGCCTGGAGATCTATATTAACAGGATGGAATCACCCTATGGATACTGATGCAGAAAGTGTCACATCTCCAAAACCTGAAGAAAATTGGTCATTAAATGAAGATGCTTTGGCACATAGCAATTCAAAGGCTCTAAATGCTATATTCAATGGCGTTGATCCTATTCAGTTCAGACTCATCTCCACTTGCGAATTAGCTAAAAGGGCATGAGAGATTCTTCAAACCACCTATGAAGGAACGTCAACTGTAAAGCTGTCCAAAAGGCAAATGCTAAATACTAGATTTGAGAATCTTAATATTCATGAAGATGAGAGTATTGGTGAGTTCAATGCCAAACTATGTGACATAGAAAATGAAGCGTTTGCTTTCAGCGAGATGTTTTCTGAAGAAAAACTTGTAAGAAAGACTCTACGGTCGTTTCCACAACGATTTGCCTATAAAGTCACTGTTATTAAAGAAGCTAAAGATGTCTCTAAAATGAAATTAGAAGAATTGATAGGATCTTTTAGAACCTTCGAGATGAATCTTGGAGGAGACATGGAAACAAAGAAGGCGAAAGGAGTTGCTCTAAACACCGAGATACAGAACTTCAACGAGCATAATAAAGATGACTTGGAGGAATCTCTAGCCTTGCTTTCAAAGAATTTTAGCAAAGTTATGAAGAGATTTGGAAGAAATACTCGCGGTTTCAAACACAATGTCACTAACCTCAAAAATGGTTCTTCAAGCAACAAAAAGCACTGAAAATAAACTCATGTGTCTGATCAACCATTCAAAAATAAAGGCATTCAGTGCAGAGAGTATGAAGGTTTTGGCCATATACAAGCAAAATGTACTAATACCTTGAAGAAAAAGAAGAATTCTCTGAACGCACCTTGGAGTGAGGATGAGTCAAAAAAGGAAGATGAATTTTAGAGCAACCATGT
This sequence comes from Begonia masoniana, assembly GCA_022432975.1. Lineage (NCBI taxonomy): Eukaryota > Viridiplantae > Streptophyta > Magnoliopsida > Cucurbitales > Begoniaceae > Begonia > Begonia masoniana. The sequence continues at coordinate 67,823,850 of CM039502.1, read as the reverse complement.
GACACTTGTTGTGAAGACAGAACATGAAGAAAATGGTGGTGTTATACACGGTGTCACAGACAACTTTTCCAATAGTAGTGATGAAGATGAAGAAGTAGTCACAGAAGAAGATCTTATTGGAGAATACAAGTTTCTTCAAAAGAAATGGACTGAGCTTGTTAAAGTAAATCAGCACCTACACATCCAGATTAGAAATTTGAAAGATGAGAAGAACAATTTTCAAAATGTTATTATTGATTTGGTGACCAAACTGAAAACGAGTCAAGATGAAGTTAATGATCTGACCAATGAGATAAGTCTCATGAAGAAGAATGTCAAAATGCTAAATTCTGGTTCTTCTAAACTGGACCATATTCTAAACATCAGCAAATCAAATGTAAATCGGTCTGGATTGGGATTCAAAGGAGAAAGTTCAGTCTCACAAACTGTAGCAGTGAAGGAAAATCGCTCTATATTGAAATTCGTAAAGGAAAGCTCAGTGTCACACCCAGTGTCAGCCAAGGGATTTGATTACAAGGGAAAATAAGTTGTAAAAAGAACTTCAAGAACTGTCAGAAAATCAAATTCTTGTGACTCCTATCATGTTTCCAGCAGTAAAGGTAACAAATATGTTTATGTGTGTCATTATTACAATCGCCGTGGTCATATTCACCCTAGATGCTTCACCTATTTTGCTGATTTAAGACTAGGTACTGTTAGAAATACTTCTTCTTACAGATTTCCTTATAAAAAATAGGGTGAAAAAATCAAGCTTGAAGTGTAATGTTACACATCTTTCACTAAAGGCAATCGCAACGAATGCATGGTATTTTGATAGTGGATGTTCTAGGCACATGACAGGTGAAGAGAAATATTTGAAGGACATCATACCCAAAACCATGGGAAAAGTAACATTCGGCAACGGTGTCTCAACGCATGTCATTGGAAGAGGAACGCTAAATGTTCCTGGTCTACCAAAGTTGAGTAATGTGATTTTGGTGGATGGTCTGAAATCAAATCTAATCAGTATTAGTCAACTGTGCGATCATGATTTGAATGTGCAATTCACACGAGAAAAATGTGTGGTGTCCGATCAAAACAACAAGTGTGTTATAGAAAGACTTAGATCGTCAGGCAATTGCTATCTCATTTCTTCCTCATCTACCTGTTTTCGATCGAGTACGGAAGACACTATTCTATGGCATAGAAAGTTGGGACATGTAATTTTCAGAATGTTGGAAAAGATTATTTCAAAAGGTGTTGTACGAGGAATTCCTAGTTTGATGAAGACAAATTATGTGGCACATGTCAAATTGGAAGGCTAACAAAGGTGTCACACCCGATGTCACAGTCATCTACAACTACCCGTGTGCTTGAATTGCTCCACATGGATCTAATAGGGCTTAAGCCTGTTGAAAGTATTGGAGGAACACGTTACGTCTTCGTTACTGTTGATGATTTCTCACGCTACACATAGGTGGAGTTTCTTAGAGAAAAGTCTGACACGTTCAAAGTTTTCAAATCAATGTGTACTCGACTCTAACGTGAAAAAGATTATGTCATCATGAAGATTATTCGTATCCGCAGTGACCATGGGAGAGAGTTTGAAAATTCTGAATTCTCGAATTTCTATAAACAACTAGGGATTGCTCACGAATTCTCGGCACCTAAGACTCCTCAACAAAATGGAGTCATTGAAAGAAAGAACCATACATTGGCAGAGATGACTCGAGTAATGTTAGATGAAAGGGATGTTTCTTAAAAATTTTGGGCTGAAGCTTTGAACATTGCTTATTATACCATAAATCGGGTGTATCTCCGAGGCAAAACTTCTATAACACCCTATGAGATATGGAAAGGTAAGATTCTAAATCTTAATTATTTTCATCCATTTGGCAGCATTTGCTTTGTCTTGAATGACAGGGAACACAGAGGGAAACTTGATCCCAAGTGTGATGAAACAATTTTTCTCGGTTATGCTACAAATAGCCGTGCTTATCGAGTTTACAACAAAAGAACTCGAACTGTCATCAAATCTGCAAATGTTCAAGTAGACGACTCTCTGGACATAGTATATAATCCAAAAGAAGATGCAAACCAGATTTCAAATAATGAAGGCACTAGTGTTCCAACCGGTGTCACAGATGGTGTCTCAAAAGGTGTAACAGATCAGACTAAGACAATTAATAAAGTGCAGTTAACTACCTCTCACAATTGGTAACCATCCACACGTGTTCAGAAGAATCATCCTGCAGATGAGGTTATTGGTGGCCGGAATGATGGTATTTAAACCAGAGATAAGCCGAGAGTAAATTATCAAGAAATGATTTAAATGACCTGTTTTACGTCAACTATCGAGCCCAAAAATGTGAAAGAAGCATTGCTAAATGAATACTGGATAGGAGCTATGCAAGAAGAACTTAGTCAATTTACCCGAAATCAAGTTTGGGACTTAGTACCATGTCCTTCCGATGTGAATGTTATTGGTACTAAGTGGACATACAAGAAATAGAGCAATGAACATGACAACATCACTCGCAACAAAGCTCGACTAGTTGCTCATGGGTACTCACAGATTGAAGGAATTGATTTTGATGAAACATTTGCACTGGTTGCTCGTCTAGAATCTATTCGTCTATTATTGGCTATTGCTTGAGTTATGCGGTCAAGTTGTATCAAATGGATGTGAAGAGTGCATTTTTGTACAGTTTTCTCAATGAGGAAGTATGTTGCTCAATCGAAGGATTTTGAAGACCCTCATCATCCCGAGTATGTTTATAAATTGAAGAAGGCATTATATGGGCTTAAACAAGCCCTTCGTGCGTGGTATGAACGACTCATGCAATATTTATTAACCAAGGGATATGAGCGAGGGGGAGTAGATAAAACTCTTTTCGTTCGCCGTAACAAAGATCAGTTTTTACTCGCTCAAATTTATGTTGATGACATAGTGTTTGGCTCAATGTCATAGGTGATGGTGGATGAATTTGTAGCTTAAATGACTGTAGAATTCGAGATGAGTATGGTAGGAGAACTCAATTATTTTCTTGGACTCCAAATTTAGCAAGAAAAGAATGGTATCTTTATTTCTCAAACCAAATACGCTAAGAACATATTGAAAAAGTTTAAGCTTGAAAATGCCCGATCTAGTGGAACACCCATTGGGACACATGAGAAACTCTCCACAGATGAAAAGAGAATTGCTGTTGATTCACGTTTATATTGAAGTATGATTGGAAGTTTCTTACATCTAACTACTAGCCGACCAGATATTTGTTATAGCGTGGGTTTATGCGCTCGATTTCAAGCCAATCCACGAGAGTCACACCTAGTGTCAGTAAAGCGGATTCTCAAATATGTTAGCGGAACAACCGACTATGGTATATGGTATTCATTCGACTATAATGAAAATCTGGTGGGTTATTGTGATGCTGACTGGGTCGGTAGTTCTGATGATCGAAAAAGCACTTCTGGTGGATATTTTTATGTGGGACACAACTTGGTGTCATAGTTCAGCAAGAAATAAAATTCTATTTCTCTGTCTACTGCCGAGACAGAATATGTTGCAGTAGGTAGCAGTTGTACTCAGCTACTTTAGATGAAACAAATGATGAAAGACTACGGTGTCACACGAGTTGTCATGACACTCTATTGTGATAATTTGAGTGCTATCAATATTTCTAAAAATCATGTTCAGCATTCTGGGACCAAGCATATTGATATACGACATCATTTTATTTGATCTCTTGTGGAGGACAAAATTATTAATTTGGAGCATATGGTGACCAAAAAATAAATTGTCGATATTTTCACCAAAGCATTGGATGGTGTAAGGTTTGAAGAGCTGAGGTCTGTCCTAGGCCTCTGTGTTATGTAAGTTCATTGTTTTCATTTAAAAAAAATAAAAAATAAAAAAATCATCACTTGCTTCAGGCGTTTATTTTTATTTTTTTATGGGCAATCTACTGTGTCTTTGCTCACTCTCTGCAGAAAGTGATCATTCTTGATATTATTCTATGGAACAACATTGTGTGTGACATGAGAAATTCTGTTATCCTTATGAAAAATCGGAAGTTTATATTCGATGAAGGTTGGAGCAACATTATTCTATTGGGTTTATTTCTCATCTTGCAGAATTCAGATTTCTTTTTCAAAGGATACATGACAGATTATGTGATTTATGAAAATTATGTAGATTTTTGGATTTATTTTTCGAAAATTCCTACAAATCTGGAATTTTTATTTTTTTTGGGATTTAATGGTTCTTAATGAGAGGTGGTTGATATATTTCAAACTTAAAGGATTTTCAGAATACTCGTTCTCTTCTTCTTCTTCTACAATCGATAATCTAGGGCTTTCTGCTGTTTTTCTTCAATAATCACCCGCAATGGTGATTATTGAAGAAGTTTCCGAAGACCAGTTCACAGGTAATGACCTAGTGCCTGTCTCAGATAAGTTGCCGAGCTCAGAATCGGCAATGGTGATATATTCTTTGCCTTCACCGTCGACAAATCCTCATGTTTTCGAAAGGGAATCTACAAAAATTACAGAAGATGCAGTTGCCATTCGTCAGGTAGACTCTTCAGGATTAAACAGAAATTTCAAAAATCAAGTGGAGATAGATTTAAAACAAACTCAGTGCCTCCTAAGGCCCCCAAAGGATCCAAACTCACTCCAGCTTCAAAGGGAAAATGGCCGAGAGTAGAAAAAGTAACTTCTTCTGATAGCTCCTGGTCGCAAGAAGAAGTCATTGAACTCGATATAGACAATGAGGACAAACTCATTGGAACATCTTTAAAGGAATTGACCAGGAACCTTCGATCGATTTCCAGAAGAAAATCCTCAAGGTTATCTGCTCCCAAGTCTTATAAGCCCTCTGCTCCAAAATCCTCAAAGCCCTCTGATCCAAAATCGTCAAAGCCCTCTGTTTTAAAGACTCAAAAGCCTACTGTCGTCAAGACACCACAATCAAGTCCCTCAAAAACTCCTAAATCCAAAAGGCAAAAGTTCAGCATAAGTCCAACAATAAAAGGCTCTACTCGTTCCAAAACTATAACTCGGGGTGAGTCAAGCACCAACACCAGTAAGTCTTCTGATCCATGTCCTGTAGAAGATTTTAAATCCATACTACATGCTAGCCATTGGGCTAATTTCTCAAAAAGAATTATATGGTCTGAAAGGAAAATACACTGAAGGTGATTTTACTTAGTGTGAGGCCAAAGTATACCATCTGATGAGTTTAGGACTGGAGAAAACCTTCAGAGACATAAAGCCATTCATTTGGAAAATTATTCAGGAATTTTACTACAATTTAGATTCAACTGTGAAAAATTCTACTCATCCCAGTTATGGTCATGTATTTGTTCGTGGACATATTTTAATTTCTCTCCTTCTGTCATTAATGAATATTTGTGCATCAAGATGTCTGATTATGAAGAATTTGTGCCGAATTACAACAAAATATTTTTTGATGTCACTAGGGGTGTCAGACGAATCTGGCCCCATGGAAAAGACTTTCCGACTTCACAGCTCACAGTAAAATATGGAATTCTTAACAAGATTGCCATGAGAAACTGGATGCCTACATCCCATGGGACTGGGGTGAATAAGGAAATGACCGCTTTACTATTTAAACTTAGAAATTCAATTTCTTTCGACCTTAGGAAACATTTATTTGATCAAATAATGAAGCATGATGATGGCAAAAATGAAAGGTTAGCTCTTCCATTTCCTAGTCTTATATATGGTATTTTGTTTTCTCAACAATCTATATAAGAGAGAATGAAGTGTTGTATGTGGACAAAGAAGAAATTTGTATTAGGTACAAACTTTGAATGGAAGAGCATATAAATGATCTTGAAGGATTTGTAAAAGGACTACCTATATATGAATCAAGAACTGACTCTGGTCTGTTAGCTAGGTCTGTGAAATTTTTAGTAGATATGTCAAAATCTATAAACATTCAAATATTTGTTCTTGAAAAACAAAAGTCTGTAATTTCTGAATTACAAAATGATATCTACAAGAAAAATCCTCACATGGATGCCTCAGATCCAAATAACAAGTCGGTTGAAGAAGCAGGTACATCTGGTTTTCCACCTGATGTCACAGAAGGTGTCCCAGAAAATGTTTTGAAGAATGTTGATGATCCGAATTCTACAAGGGGGATGGTTACTTCAGATGATCCCAATCATTGAGTATTACTGAACTTCTTTTATTTCTAGATATTTCTTCATTAATTTGTCTGTCTCTGGATATTTAATCTATGGATGATATGTTGCATCTTGATACTATATTTTATGTGATATTGGTTATCTTTTTATGGTGACAATGGTTCTTATAGGGTACTGGTGGTGCTTATATGGTGTCTATGATACTTATATACTCTTATGGTGATTCATATTCTGTTATATATATATATATATATATTGTCTTTTTATGGTAAAAAGGGGGAGTATTTTCATAATGGTTGAATTATTTTTTGATGATGTTTTGAAGCCACCAATCCAAGGGGAGTTAATCTAGGGGAAGTTATTGGTTTTATTGATTTTGCCAAAAAATGCCAAAGGGAAGATTGTAAATGCAAATATATTGCAAATATGTTGGCATTAATTTTTTGGCAAATTACATTTATGGTAATAATATTTTATTATATTATTTTTCAAATTGGTAGTTTGTTTCTTGGTAATTAAGAAATAATCTATTCAGATTATTAGATAGATGAATATTGAAAATCAAGAAGATTGGTGAAAATAAAAATAAGAAAACTTGATATGCCCACGGTCTCGATCCATCGAGCACAAGTCAAGGTATATAATTATTTTATTTATTTTATATATCTAATGGACTTGTGGAATTTTGTAGGTAATTGACTTCTCAATCCTTGAAGTGAATCAAAGAAAAAGGAATTTGTTTTCCTTAAATTCAAATTATGTAAACAAGCCTTGTAATTAATTTGTATATTTTAGGAAGCTTTTGTTTTGTTTAAAACTCGTTAATTAGCAAACTTTAACCTTTTAGAATGTATTTGTTTTTGTAATAGTCTTTAAAAGGATGCTGAACCAAGAGAGAACCAAGGGCTGAACCAGCTAAACCAAGTGGAACCAAGGCTGAACTGGCCAATCCAAAAGAAATCAAGGCTGAACCAGACTGGATCAAGCTGGACCAAAGGAGAATCAAGTTGAACGACCTTGAGAGCATTCACCAGTGAACCAGACCGCAGCATTCTACAAAGCGCACCAATGGCTAGTTTTCTAGCCGTTGCCCACAGTTTCTCGGCAGAGCTTCCTTCTTCTTCTTCCTTGCTCTTTCTCCCTCTTGTATTTAAGCTTCCTTCCACCTCTGTAAAACGTTAGCCAGTGAAACATATTTTTGGAAAAACCAAAAGATTGTTCTTCGTGTTCTGTCACAGTTTTCTCTGTGAAGGGAGAGCTTCTCTCTCGGCCTAGCCGGTGCCCAGCGCTTAATGCTTGGCCAAGCGTTCCTTGAGCTAACGGTTGCTCGGAGGGATCTGAGTCGTCTTCTGTCAGCTCCCGCACGAGTTCGACTGAAGCAAGACGGTGAAACCGAAGTTCCCTTCAATGTGATTTCGTCGCTGGTAATGACGAACTTCTCACCCGAAGCTCGATAGCTTATGGGCCAGCAACGGGCCATCACCATTTCCATCTCCGTCCACCGTCAGCCATTTCTGAAGTAAATGCATGAGTTTTAAGGCCATTTCCCTTCGCTGGAGCAAGCCTCTCCCGAGAGCGCTATTTTTTCGTTGGCGCTGTTTAGCGACCAAACGGCCGGCAAAGGATCCCTTCAAGCTACCGGCGTTCTCCGACTGCATTCTAAGGTAATTATACCTAGCAATGCACAACACCCACTTCACCTCCTTCTCCGTTTTTGTCTCGACATTTATGCCCTGTTCGCCCATGTTTTTGTCGTTTGTGTCATGCAATGGTCCAGAGCTCGTCCAGCTCTTGTTTTCTCTTCTTTGAACCGAGTCTTCCGCTAGCATAAGTTGTGATCCCCTCTGATCGAGGCCGTGATCCCATCATTTTGTATTAGAGTCGAAAGATCCATTGGTGTTCGTCTCTGAATGTTTTTCCTCTATTTTCTGTTTTTGTCTTTGTGTCATCTTCATGTGTGCTGCGTTCATGTTATTGTTTTTCTGTTTCTTGCTGTGTTTTTAGTGTCTCATAATCACTCTTCTTTCACCCACAACACTCGTGTTTAATTTTGTTTTCAATTTGTTAGTGTTCACTCTGTTATAAATGTTTCTGCATGTTCTATTTTTAAAATTTTTAGAGTGTTTTTTTTGTTTGTTTCTTCTCTGGTTTTGTGTTGTTAATCTCTTCTGTCTTGTTTTTGTTTTCTGTCCAAGCACATTTCGTGCTCTTTTAAGTGAAGCAATCGGCTTGCTTCTGTGTTTGTGTTTTCCAAACAGTTTTTTTTTCTTGGTCTTTTTCTATTTTTTTCAAGCATATGTGTGACAGCCCCGACCCGATCGGGGTCCGAGGAGCCATCACTCCGGGACATTCAAAACAGGGACTATATATATATAATTTTTTGAACTTTAAACAAACAGACTGGACTTTTAAAACAAACCCTTAAAATTTTACAGCTAGAGAAAACATTCTCTAGATTTAAAGTCAAAACGGTAAAACAGTTAAACCGGATTGCAGAATGAATTACAGAAGGAAATCAGAATACTTAATAGATGGATATGAACATCATGAGCTGTCCCGTAATAAAACCTGTTGTTGCTGATACTTTCTTCTCGGTTCCTTCTTCCATAACCCGAGATAAGAGGGCCCCATGGAGAATGTGGTCAGAAATCCATAATAGAGTTCGACCACAACGACCGAATTGATTATCTTCATGCATAAGGATACTAGATTACCTAGTATAAAAGATTTCAAAATCATGACAAACCTCGGGCATTCAGAGGAAACGTGATAAAAATACATGCAGTGAAAATAAACGAGGAATATAAACTGAAAAGCATACTAGGAGAAAGTTACAGTGAATAACAGAATCGGGTGATATAGGCTAGCGGTGGGTGTGAGTAAGACAAAAGTGAACAGTGGCAGCGGTGGATGCAAATAAACAAAAGAGAACGGTGGATGTGAATTACAGACAGAAATTTACTGTTCACCGGTGGATGTGAACTACAGAGAGAAATTTACTGTTCACAGGTGGATGTGGACTACAAACAGAAATTTACTATTCACCGGTGGATGTGAACTACAGACAGAAATTTACTGTTCACAGGTGGATGTGAACTACAAACAGAAATTTACTGTTCACAGGTGGATGTGAACTACAAACAGAAATTTACTGTTCACAGTGGATGTGAACTACAGACAGAAATTTACTGTTCACAGGTGGATGTGAACTACAAACAGAAATTTACTGTTCACAGGTGGATGTGAACTACAAACAGAAATTTACTGTTTACAGGTGGATGTGAACTACAGGCAGAAATTTACTGTTTACAGGTGGATGTGAACTACAAACAGAAATTTTACTGTTCACAGGTGGATGAAAACTACAAACAAAAATTTACTGTTCACAGGTGGATGTGAACTACAGACAGAAATTTACTGTTCACAGGTGGATTTGAACTACAAAGAGAAATTTACTGTTCACCGGTGGATGTGAACTACAGACAGAAATGTACTATTTACAGGTGGATGTGAACTACAAACAGAAATTTACTGTTCACAGGTGGATGTGAACTACAAACAGAAATTTACTGTTCACAGGTGGATGTGAACTACAGACAGAAATTTACTGTTTACAGTGGATGTGAACTACAGACAGAAATTTACTGTTTACAGGTGGATGTGAACTACAGACAGAAATTTACTGTTCACAGTGGATGTGAACTACAAACAGAAATTTACTGTTCACAGTGGATGTGAACTACAAACAAAAATTTACTGTTCACAGTGGATGTGAACTACAGACAGAAATTTACTGTTCACAGTGGATGTGAACTACAAACAAAAATTTACTGTTCACAGTGGATGTGAACTACAGACAGAAATTTACTGTTCACAGTGGATGTGAACTACAAACAGAAATTTACTGTTTACAGGTGGATGTGAACTACAAACAGAAATTTACTGTTCACAGGTGGATGTGAACTACAAACAAAAATTTACTGTTCACAGTGGATGTGAACTACAGACAGAAATTTACTGTTCACAGTGGATGTGAACTACAAACAAAAATTTACTGTTCACAGTGGATGTGAACTACAGACAGAAATTTACTGTTTACAGGTGGATGTGAACTACAGACAGAAATTTTACTGTTTACAGGTGGATGTGAACTACAGACAGAAATTTACTGTTTACAGGTGGATGTGAACTACAGACAGAAATTTACTGTTCACAGTGGATGTGAACTACAAACAGAAATTTACTGTTCACAGTGGATGTGAACTACAAACAGAAATTTACTGTTCACAGTGGATGTGAACTACAGACAGAAATTTACTGTTCACAGTGGATGTGAACTACAAACAGAAATTTACTGTTCACAGTGGATGTGAACTACAAACAAAATATTTACTGTTCACAGGTAGATGTGAACTACAAACAGAAATTTACTGTTCACAGTGGATGTGAACTATAGACAGAAATTTACTGTTCACAGGTGGATGTGAACTACAAAGAGAAATTTACTGTTCACCGGTGGATGTGAACTACAGACAGAAATGTACTATTTACAGGTGGATGTGAACTACAAACAGAAATTTTACTATTCACAGGTGGATGTGAACTTAAAAGCAGCAGTGGATGTAATCGGAAGATTAGTTTTAAAGACAAAATTTGACAGCTTTTAACAGGAAGAAATACAAACAAGGAGCATAAAAACAGATGGCATAAAAGTTTCAAATTCTCAAAAACTGATTCAGAGCATGATTTTCAGACATAACAGGAAACATGACATAAGTTTAAGAAAATCAATCCACATGGATAGCTCTAAAACCAGAGACCACCCATGCATGAACTAATTAGAGGAAACTAATTACAGTTCCAGAATATTTCAAAATATATAGATACAACTGTCAAATATAGAAGTTTTAGACATAAATACAGATTCCATACGTCGTTTTAAAAGACCTTAAAAGTTGCATAGCTCTGAACCTACACTTCAAATGTTTTTAAAAAGTTCAAAAGATGTTACAGAACTTGACTTAACTTCAGAAAGTACATTCTCATAGAATTAACTCTTGTCTGACTGCAACAACCACCTTGTGAGCTCATCCCGCCAACTACATCAACTCATCATCTTGAGGCATAATGTCCTCCTCTAGAGGATCCATACCTACAACAGGGAGTTCAACTATGAGCCTAGAGCTCAGTAAGAACATACAATGCAAAGTGATGCACGTGCTATGCATGAACATTTTCAAATACATGAACATTACATTACATTACATTTCACTGGACAGGAAGGTATAAGTGGGAAGAAGAGCTGGCGCTGTGACGACCCGTCTTTCAACGGACTGATAAGGAACCACCCATTCTCCGCGGATCCTGGGGCTGACCTGGGCCGGAGGTGGGTAAAGCTCCGCGGATCCTGGGGCTGACCTGGGCCGGAGTGGTTTCTCCGTTGAAGCAGGGGCCGTTACGAACCCACATCGCTTGGGGAAGTACATGGAAATGAAACATATGTAAGAGATCCCTCCCAACATAGCAAGACGCGTTTTGGAGCACGATTGACGACGGATCCCATAAGAACTCCGAAGTTAAGCGTGCTTCGGCGAGAGTAATTCCAGGTTGGGTGACCTTCCGGGAAGTGCTCTCGCCAAACAAAGCTGTGAGGGGAGGATATTGGGCTGCGGCCCAATCCCCGGAGCGGACAATATCTTGCTGGGGAAAGGGGTCGTTACAAATAGTATCAGAGCCTGTACCTAACCGGAAATGTGGCCAACGAGGACGTTGGGCCCCCGAGGGGGGGTGATTGTGACGACCCGTCTTTCAACGGACTGATAAGGAACCACCCATTCTCCGCGGATTCTGGGGCTGACCTGGGCCGGAGGTGGGTAAAGCTCCGCAGATCCTGGGGCTGACCTGGGCCGGAGTGGTTTCTCCGTTGAAGCAGGGGCCGTTACGAACCCACATCGCTTGGGGAAGTACATGGAAATGAAACATATGTAAGAGATCCCTCCCAACATAGCAAGACGCGTTTTGGAGCACGATTGACGACAGATCCCATAAGAACTCCGAAGTTAAGCGTGCTTCGGCGAGAGTAATTCCAGGTTGGGTGACCTTCCGGGAAGTGCTCTCGCCAAACAAAGCCGTGAGGGGAGGATATTGGGCTGCGGCCCAATCCCCGGAGTGGACAATATCTTGCTGGGGAAAGGGGTCGTTACAGGCGCAACAGGAGTACATGCCACAACAGGACATAACAGGAGTACATGACAAGATGTCAGTCCTCATCTACACTTAACCATACATTTCATTACAGGTTTTATCTTGCTTAACTTCCAACCGTGTGCAGAAAACATTTTCATGACTTTCAGAGAAAACGTGTATGCATGAACATTTATAGACAGGCGACAAAATAATAATAAGCAGGATATAAAACAGAACACATTTAACCTAAAACATAACCTATGGTTTAACTACCCAACAGAAATCCCGACAACATAAAACCTAGTAGCTCCGTATTGTAGGGCCTTAAGGGCCAAACCTATACGTATGAACTTACCTGTTGCTGTAGAGTTGCAAGTCTTGAACGTCTCGGTTATACACGGACCTAAAACATGAACGTAAGGAAAATCAACAGAGCTACAAATGCTAACTAATAACTTAGTAGAATAAACTTCAAACTCCATTCAGACCTTTAGAAAACAAACCAATTTGTTTTCATGTAAAAACAGTGAGTTCACTCAACTATCGTAACCTTTAACTTCAACAAAACTCACATCTTAATTTGTCCAAACTTGTTAACTAGGTTAGATGATTACCTTTGCTGAAGGAAATAGAAGAAATAGGTGAAACAAGGTTTTTGGAAGTTTGTCTCAATCGCTTGAAAGAGAGAACAAAGAGGAGGATGAAAATGAAGGTTTACGTAGAAGAGAAGAGAAGAGGAGACAATAGGTAGGTTTCTCAGCAAGTTATGGACATTTGGCAATCATCCATTGGCTCTCACCCACCTACCTTAATTCCTTCCCTATTTTGCCCTTCCATTGGTTTTTAACTATTTTACTATTTAGTTTCCTTAAATCGGCTTTACGAATCACCACATTCAATTGAAACTATCGGAAAACTCACAAAACATACATTCTATAAATATTTCCATTAATTTTGTCTAATAATTCAAGGAATATTTACATGACAAAATTGCCGGGTGTTACAATATGTTTTAGTTCTGTTTCATTTCTGTTTCCCCCCACCAACGTGTCTAGTTTTAGTTTAGTGTGGTGCTATACTATTTTGCAACAAATATTTGAGGGTTATTTGCACGATTTTCTTACTGTTTTGGAGCTGATTTTTCTATTTTTGTGTTACATGGATTGATCTGTGTTGTTTTCTATTTTTGGTGTTACCAAACCTGTTTATCATGGCTTACCAAAATATGTATGTCTACTTTCTGGTATAACCGATAATGGTTAATTATTGATAGCCTATTTGCATGACAAGTGATTATGTTTAGCAGCTTAATAATTTTCTGTTGTAACATGCTAACTCAGTGTTTAAATGTGCTATGAACTTTCACTTGTTGCTGCTGTCTTATGAACTAAAGTTGAGTTCTATTTGTTGATTGTCTAAAACTTGTATTCTGTTTTGTTGTCTAGCCAAGAATGGATAAATGTATTGACTTAATTGTAGGTTAAATGTCTCTGATGTAGCACATTCTCCATGGTTATGAATCTTCTGTTTTGATTGTATCATTGCAGAAATATCAGCTTGTTTGCATTAGCTTTCTGTTGATGATATATCACATTTCTAAAAATCAAACTGCTAGTAACCTATTTGCTAATTTGAACTTACTGTTTTTGGTTGATAAAGAGACTAATATTCTGTTTAAGGTGTAGCCGAGAAAAGCATGTAATAAAGCTGAAATTTACCAAGTTATTACTATTCTCTTTCACCATTTCAAATGTTGTTATTCCCTATAGTTTTAGGACAAATTGTTGCTGCGTATTTTCATTAAAAAATGTGGTGAATATTCTGCTATAAATCGTTTAAAAAAAAAGCTTGCCTTCTATTTTACTTTTCTGGTTTGCTGGTAGCTTCGGTTTTATTGTCCAGCATGTTAATCTTGTTAGCTTTTGCTCTGTCTTGTTTAAGTTAGAGTGTTTTTGCAGTTTTCTCTAGTTTTCTGTTCTGACTTGGTTTTCATTTTTTTCGTTGTTATTTTTGTTGGTTTATTCTTGTGGTTTGTTTCTCTAGTTTAGAAGCACGTTTAGGTGTTTGTTTGTTGTTCAAATTGCTGAGAGGTTTAGCATTTGAACCTTGCATTATTTTTTAGACTATGTTTGTATGTTTGTATGTTTTTCGTAACATTTATTGTGCAGTTTTTGTACTCATCTCCCAAAGGCAAGAGGCCTACTTAATTGGCAATTTTGGAGTTGTTAATTACTTTGCTTAAAAGGTACTTTCCTATCCTACTTTTAGTTTATGTTTGTTGGGAGACTCTTTGGAATTGTTGGCCAAGAGCAAATTGTGATTAGTGTTTATTTTTTTTTGTGTTGGGAGACTCTTCGGAACTATTGACCGAGAGCACTTGTGTTCAATGTTTGTATGTGTCTGAACTTGCTATTCTTTGGGAATACATTGCGGTGATCTTATCTGATATGATTTTTCCATCTTAACCTCATATTACTGATTAGCTAGCATGAATTAACCATGACCCGTATTGGTTTAAATTTCAGAATGTTATTCTTGAAAAGCATGTTCTATTTTTTCTTGTTTTGTTTAAGTGATTGTTTATGGTTGTTTGTCTCTGTTTTAGAACCATGTTTCGTTGTTTAGGTTGTGTTGGCAAAATTAATTTACATAGAGAATAGATTTGAAAATGAATACTAAAAATAACTTCTCATGTTAGTTTACATTTTGCTGAAATTATTGTGTTGTTTTGGTATTTTCCAAATGTGTTTTAGTTTGTGTATTTGTTTGTCCAATTTTTTAGATGTCTTTTGTTTAGAAGAGTTTATTGTGCTAATTCGTTGTCTAAATTGGCATTGTTTTGTTTAGACTTTTCTAGGATGTTTAATTTAAAATTCTAGTTTAGAATTTTCTGGTTTTTCTAGTTTTTGTTCCTACTTTGTGTTCCTACTTTGTGTTCCTACTTTGTGTTCCTACTTTGTGTTCCTACTTTGTGTTCCTACTTTGTGTTCCTACTTTGTGTTCCTACTTTGTGTTCCTACTTTGTGTTCCTACTTTGTGTTCCTACTTTGTGTTCCTACTTTGTGTTCCTACTTTGTGTTCCTACTTTGTGTTCCTACTTTGGACTTGCATAATTCTCTGCTCATAATGCATTTTGATTTGAAATTTTTACAGCATATTCAATATGTTGTAAAATATCATTGTTAAAATTTCATGTTATTCTTGCAAAGCATGTTCTATTTTTTCTTGTTTTGTTTAGACTTTTCTAGGATGTTAATTTAAAATTCTAGTTTAGAATTTTCTGGTTTTTCTAGTTTTTGTTCCTACTTTGGACTTGCATAATTCTCTGCTCATAATGCATTTTGATTTGAAATTTTTACAGCATATTCAATATGTTGTAAAATATCATTGTTAAAATTTCATGTTATTCGGACGGGATTGTGCTAGTTTCGTGGATCTGTTTTTGTTCCTACTAGTGATTGTTTATGGTTGTTTGTTTCTGTTTTAGAACCATGTTTCGTTGTTTAGGTTGTGTTGGCAAAATTAATTTACATAGAGAATATATTTGAAAATGAATACTAAAAATAACTTCTCATGTTAGTTTACATTTTGCTGAAATTATTGTGTTGTTTTGGTATTTTCCAAATGTGTTTTAGTTTGTGTATTTGTTTGTCCAATTTTTTAGATGTCTTTTGTTTAGAAGAGTTTATTGTGCTAATTTGTTGTCTAAATTGGCATTGTTTTGTTTAGACTTTTCTAGGATGTTTAATTTAAAATTCTAGTTTAGAATTTTCTGGTTTTTCTAGTTTTTGTTCCTACTTTGTGTTCCTACTTTGGACTTGCATAATTCTCTGCTCATAATGCATTTTGATTTGAAATTTTTACAGCATGTTCATCATATTATGGACTAACCCCTGTTAAAAGTTCAGGTTATTTAGAGTTGAATGGTGCTACTTTCGGTTTAGGAACTTCTAGGTTATTTAGAAAATTCTATTTCGAAAATTTCAGAATTTTGATGTGTTTTACACTTGCATAATTATCTGTCCACAATGAATTTGGATTTGAAATTTTTACAGCATATTCAATATGTTGTAAAATATCATTGTTAAAATTTCATGTTATTCGGACTGTGGATTGTGCTAGTTTCTGTGTAGGATACTTTAGGTTGTTTAGAAATTTTTCTGGTTTTTTAGTTTAAATTTCTTGAACTTTGAGCTTGCATAACTTTCTACTCATGTTGAATCTGGATTTGAAAATTTGATAGCATGTTAATCATCTTGTTTGCTAATCCATGTTAAATTTTCAAAAATTTGGAAGTAGATTTGTGTTAGTTTTCTGTTTAGGAAAATTCTGTTGTTTTATGTGTTTTGTGCACTATTTTGAGTGTTCTATTTCTATTTTATGTCTTTAAAGCATCTAAAATATTATGTAAATGTTTTACCATGCTTATTTGTGTTTTAAACTTTGTTTTAATTCCATTTTTAGTTGATGCTTAATTTAGAATTGCTAGGTTGATTAAATTGAGCCAAATTATTTGTAAAATTTGATTTAAAATTCTGTTTTGCTATGTTTCGTGGATCTGTTTTTGATTCCTATTATGATGCATCTAACTTGTGTTTAATTGATGTTTAGTGTCAAGTCTTTGAGTCCTGAATGTTAAGTTAAATTTAGAATGAAGAGCATGAACTAAATTGCATGTTAAATAGAGCTTGGCAAATTCTATTTCACCATGTTTTGTAATTCTATTATGAACTCTTGTTTGATTGTGTAGCACCCATCACTATTGACTCGGTTTATTTTAACGATTAATGGTGTACGTTTTATGGAAGAAATTGGGAGAAATAGTGGTTAGGTTAAAGTGTGACTAGGCAAGGGCACAATTGTAATTGAGGATTTATTTGTGGATAACGTATTTAAGAGAAAGGGTTCTGTGATTAATGCTTAGTAGCCGCCACATTACTTCTCTCCCTTATTCGGTGCTTTGCCGACTTCTCTCCCGGCGACTTCGTTCCCGATTTCTCCAACCTAGGTGAGTTTTTACTTCGTTTTCTTATTGTTTTAGTGGTTAGATAGCAGAGAGATTGTAAATGCGTGTTTTGAGAGTGCTGTGAGTGAGAGTTGGATTCGGGTTTTGAGAACAGAATTTTCCAATTGGCTTTCCTTAGATTTCTGGATAGTTTAGAATGAAGCTTAGTGAAGATTGAATTAATGCTGTGTTAATGATTTTAGGTGAGCAAACTCTCGAAGTAGCTTACAACCGAACATTTCTCCAAGAGACAGATAAGTAGAGTCTGTGTGTGCCTTCTGGCCTACATCATAAAACGGTAGGGTGTATGCATGTTTTGTATGTTTCGGTATGTCGTTCAGCATGTTAGTTTTGAAAGAATACGAAAATGAATTTACATATGAAATGGCATGGTAAGGCATGAACATCTTGAATCAGATTAACTATTAAGGGAACTAATTCGCCCTTTAATTGAGACAGAGGATATTTATACATTGGGAAAAATGATCCATTTCCCAAGGAATAGGGGGATCAAGAACAGCTATTTTGAATCAGATTAACTATTAAGGGAATTAATCCGCCTCTTAATCGAGTCAGATGATACTTACTGTGAGAAAAAAGATCCACTTCACATCGAAAAGGGGGATCAAGAATAGCTAATTTGAATCAGATTAACTATTAAGGGAATTAATCTGCCCCTTAATCGAGTCAGAGGATACTTACTTTGGGAAAAATGATCCACTTCCCATCGAACAGGGGGATCAACATGGTAAGAACATAAATACAACATGAGCTATGAGAGTATAAACTGCATGAATAGGGTTTATGTCTTAGCATTTCATTTTATTATTGCTCTGCTTATTTAGTATTAGGATAATAGATGAGTTTTGTGATGTAGGTGCAGTGGTGACTACAGGTGAGTTCTCTGAGCATGTTGGGGAATAGGGGCACTTGAAGAAGTGCATCTAGGCTACTACTTGGTAACTGATGAGGCAATTTAACCAGTGGAAGTATGTGTGAAATTTAGTAGACACTTGATTAGATGATTTGTGACTGAGTTTTAGTGGCTAGTGATGACTTTCTAACGTTTTGATTTTGGATTAAAAACTTTCTGGATACAGTGCGGTTTAACTAGTGGGGGTGTGTGTGGATTTTTGTAAACAATTGATTAGCTGATTTGTGACTGAGTTTTTAATTGACAGTGATGATTTTAACGTTTTGGATTTGAAACTCTTTGGAAATAGTACTTGTGTCTTGTTGAAAGTAGTCTTTTGTATTGAGATCGCCAAAGAGTGTATTTTGTCTAAGTCTAGAATCAGAGTTCTGTGGAAGAATACATTGTCAAAAGTAGTCGACTAGAGTCATTAAGTATTCTTAAGGCAAAGTAGTCGTCCAAAGTCGTCAGGTAATTTGAAGGCAAAATAGTCGTCCAAAGTTGTCGTCCATTCTGCGGGCGAAAACAGCCATCCAAAGTCGTAAGTATTCTGAAGGCAAAGTTGTAGTCCAAAGCTGGGGTCAATAAAGTCATGTGGACCAGGGATGTTAAAGTCACGTGGTCTGTAGACGATAAGTCTAAGTAAGTCTGTGGACAATGGGTTTATGTAACCCGTGGAAGATGAAGTCACGTGGACTGGGGACGTTAAAGTTACATGGTCTGTGGACGATAAGTTCATGTAGCCGTGGATGACAGGGATCAGTTGTCCCAAGATATGAGAAAATTTTTATAGAGATTAGTGGAAGAGTCATCCTCCAAAGTTGTCATCAAGAGTGTTGCCGAAACGATGTAGTCTAAATTAACGTTGTTTGTAGTGATATCGTCCAAAGCGATCTCGTTCAGCGTACGTCGTCCAGAGTCGCGACGTCTAAGGTCGCCTGTCTAGAGTTCTTTGTCCAGAGTCGTAGACGAGTACATCGTCCAAGTTTGTGACGACAAACTCTGTGGACGCCAGATCGCTCAGTAGCGTTGAACTGGCTGTAGTTGTCGCAGAGATGTTTCGAACGATTTTATATTTAAAAATTTGTTAGTCTGTTTTTGTAATGACTCTGTTTTACGTAAATGTATTCCGTTGATGTAACAACCTGAGTCTCCCAAACCCAATTTGTTACCCATGACATAGGTCTGGACAAGAGAATTTACGAAAAATTTTGACATTACTCTCAATATTAAAAATTTTATCGTTAAATCTTCGACCATTCAACGAAAAAACTCATTAAGTAAGTAACATTAACAAAAGACAGAACGTTAAAACATTTGGCTGAGGGAATTGAAAATCAAAGGACATCTACCGATCGCAAATGACAAAACTTTCTTCTCGCATCTGCCGATCGCAAAACGACAAAACATAATTCCCACTTCTATCGATACTAATAGACAACAACATCTACCGATTGTCACGTGCATCCCACGTGACTCATTAAACATTACCCGACAGAAGACTTCTACCGATAGTGAAAATCTACATCTACCGATTGACATGTGCATCCCACGTGACTCATTGAACATCGCCCGATAGAAGACTTCTACCGATAGAAATAAATGACATCTACCGATAGAAATAAACAACATCTACCGATCACAAAACGACAAGACATAATACTCACTTCTACCGATAGTGAAAAATCCACATCTTCCGATTGACATGTGCATCCCATGTGCATCCCACGTGACTCATTACATATCACCGGATAGAAGGCTTCTACTAGTGAACGGGGACTCTTAACATAATAGATAAATTTCTACCAGTGGACAAACACTTTTAACATCTTCTGATAGGGAACATTCCGACTTTCACAGACTTCAACATGACCGATATAAACTAACATACAGTTGAACCATAGACTCATCCAAAATACGTGTAGCGGAAGACTTAAATAAAACAGATCTTTCTATCATTTCATGATCATTCTCAAACTCAGAAATTCAGTCAAACAAATTCCAATATCCATCTTTTTAAGAAAACTCATCCTATTTTGACCTCAGTATTCATAATCCTTAATAACATCATAAGAGTAGTAACCAGGGCTTGAAATCGCCTTCCAGCCACAAACTGTCACTCTGAGCACCATCCAGCAACCAGTCCTAGACATCTTCATTGGGTTTGAAATCCTCACCTGATAATTCGTCACCTACATCATAAGGTTTAAACTATAAGCCTAATGCTTAGTAAGGAGTACAATACTAACATGTATGCATGAATGCACAGTTGAAAAGGACACATTTTCATAATCATTTCTCGTCACATTCTTGCTCATATTCTTGTTCATGTTCTTGTTCATATTCTTGTTCATCGTTTACATCATGTTCTTGTTCATCGTTTACATCATGTGGATTAAGGGAGGATTTGTGCCGAAAAGGGGGGTTGACAGTGAAAGTGTACATAGTCCCTTGCGAGCCGTATTCATGGTTCCCCTTTTGGACAGTGACATACGCCAAACCGCCCCCAACCCTCTCTTAATCCTTGTTACATAAGTTTCATGTTCATATCTTGATCGTGAAGGAAAACATGCACTTAAAACATTTTCATATGCTTGAAAAGGAAACAATCATGAAGGATGAGTATGAGTACTCTTATTTTATCGGACTAAAAGGACAGATCAATCATTCAGCAATAAATTATGTTGCTAACTCACATATCATAACCATACAGACAATAACACAAACAGCTTTTGGACATCATAACCAACTTTAACTTAGTACCCTTGTGATGTAGGACCCTAATGGCCGAGAATCCTACTCACTCACTTACCTGGGTTCCTTAGCAAACTTGAGCACTTCTCTTCAGACTTCTTCACCTAAAAACATTTCATATTACAGTGTTAAATCAAAATCCTAAAAGTTCTAACCAAAAGTCATCCTAGAATCTAACATATATATATATTTCTAAATCTTCTTAGACGAGCACCTAGTGTGCGCAGATTAACTTCCAAAACCTAAAAATAACCAGATTCAACCTATTAACTAACCACAGATTACAAATGTCACTACTATTACTCAGCCATTGAAGAACCTGAAACTACAAGTCTAGCTGAAAACAGAGCTCCAAGTAACTAACCAGCAACTACATTGTGTAAGTCTTACCTAGAGCGTGAATCGTCGGGGTGGAGACTGAAGAATCGATCGTCGATGGAGGAGTAGCTGGCCAAGAGGGAGAGGGAGAGGAAGAGCTCTGGAGAAAAAGAAAAATAGCCAAGAGGGGAATGTCGGCTACAGTGAGGTTTTAATGAGGTTTAAGGATTTCCATTTCTTATATATACTAAGTAAAATCCTTCTTAATTACAATTTCGCCACCCAACCTAGTTTCACACCACTTGGAATTCAATAAATCAGACATTAATTTAAAATAACAAGGTTGATAAAAGGTGACAGTTAAATCAGTTAAGAAAATCACCTGGCCGAAATTGTCGGGTGTTACAGCTGAAATATTTTAATCGTTTAAATGACAATGTCTTATATCGATGGATAAAGTTTTAAATTTTTCCAGAATTTCCTAGTTCAGTTTAGTGAGTGTGAGTAGAAAACCAGGTTGATTAATTCGGGGCGTTACAGTATGGTATCAGAGACATTTGGTTAAATCGTTCAGAAGATTACTCATCAGTGTCGATCGTCGTGTGGGAGCACTCTAGCAACTGTAAGTGTTTATGTTAACCTTAGTTATTAGATATTTATGAGAGTAATTAACCTTGTCCAGGAATATAGCAAAATGTCTAGACGACCAGGAAGACCAAGAGTACCGAGAGAGATACCAAATTCGAGAAGTGAGGAGGATCCTAGTGTGATTAGGCAGCTGACAGATTTGGTGCGTCAGCAGTCCGATCAATTAGGACTACTATTGAACCGAGACGTGCAAGGGAGTGCCAACTCGAGTTCCAGCAATGAGCAATCGGGAGACAAATTCTGGAGATTGCAGCCGCGCACGTTTGATGGACAATCATCCAACCCGATTGTTGCCGAGGAATGACTTAAGAAGATTGAGAGTATGTTCAAATATGCCAATATTGGAGAAAGAGATAAAGTTACTTTGGCAACGTTCCATTTGGCCAGTGATGCTCAGCTTTGGTGGGAAATGATGGAGACCACCACTTATGTCCTGGCAATGTCTTGGGTGCAATTCAAGGAAGTTTTCTATGAGAAATACTTTAACAGCACTGTCCAAACTTCAAAGAAAGTGGAGTTTCTGCAATTGAAATAGACGGGGTCCGTGTCTGAGTACAACAGACAATTTGAGTCCCTGTCAAGGTTTGATAGACACCTCGTACACAGGAATGAAGATAAAGTTTTTCAATTTGTGCATGGACTGAAGCCAGAGATTTACAGAGGGGTCAAGATTTTTGGTATTAAAGGCTTGTCTTACAATGAAATTGTGTCCACGGCATTGGAAGTAGAAGAAGCAGAAATGAAGTGTATTGGATCAAGAGAAGCTCCACGAGAGTTCATTCAGCCGCACCAACAACGAGAGATGAAGAGGCCCAGTGAAGGCCAAGGCATTCAGGGAAGGGAGAAGAAAGTACAAAATACCGAGAAGTTTCCTCAATGTCCGAAATGTTTGAGGAATCACCCGGGCGAGTGCAGAATTGGTTCAGGAAAGTGTTTCAACTGTGAAGAAGTTGGACACACGTTCAAGGATTACCCGAAGCCCAGAGTCATTCGATGCTACAACTGTAATAAAGTTGGCCATGTTAACAGGGATTGTCCGGCTTTAAAGAGTGGCCCTGCTAAGTTGAAGCCGAGGATATTCTCCATGATGGAGACGGGCGACGATGACCAGTCAGCCGTGGTGTCAGGTACCGTGCTGAGTAATTCAGTGTCTACTTAAAGTTGATTAAAGTGAAGTCAACAATTGGAAGGACTATTGATTGTTATGATGTATGGCTTAGAATGATTTAAATTATAGACCTAGGGGTTTTTCAATGCTCGATGAGTACTCGATGCTATAGTTGGGTGGATAGTTTAGAGTGAACTAATTATTAGACCGGGGGAAATTCGGTGGTATTTGGAGATAAATGAGGTAAGAGTTAGTCAAGTGTAATGAATGTAGATATGGAAGTTCAGGGAGAAAATTGAAGACTGGGAGTGATTTTATGTGCTGCTTCGTTGCTGAATTGAACGGACTTAATACAAGAAAACTAAAACTGAACCTAAGTTAAAGGAGTTTGAGTGCTTAGGTTATAATTGATTGATTTGTAGTCAATGGATGCATGAATGGTTGAGGGTCAAAGTACATAGTTAGAGTCGTTTGAACTTTGGAGACTTAGGGATCGCCAAAGATCAATAGGTGACTAAGGTTATAGTAGAATCGAAACGAGTGTTGCGAGCATAGTTATGACAAAGGAACTGGAGTGTATCATCGGGAAAATATTACTTGGGAGATATAAGTTCGGGTGTATATAGGGATTTCTAACGCCGGTATAATGAGGGGACATGTATGAAGATTTGTGGATGACATTTTTGAAAAGGAGTGATACACTGAGTATTCGAGTGAAAAACCAAGGATTTAGTTATCGATTCGGAGAAAGGAAGTAAGGATTTAGTTGCAAGAATATTAGGTTGTCAGACAGTTTTGTAAAGGATTTGTGATGGGGCAGAAATTGATGGTGTAAGAATGAGTACGTAAAAGAGGTGAATTAGGATAAGTTGGAATTTACATCGTCGGAGGTAGATGTCGAGTTGTATTCACGAAGTGAGAATGTTCAAGGATGCTAACTAGTAGGAAAAGGTTAAGCTGTTTTCTTTCTGCGGCTTTTGTAACTTGGAGTAGAGAGAGATTTATAAGAGGTATGATGAAGGGGATCAATAACGAGGGCACAGGCATTTAGGGAGTTATCCGAACCCGCGGAATGTTGGATGTTATGAGTGGTTCCCATGGATTAGCAGAACATTGAGATCCAACCTACTCTTATATACAATGAGAAATCAGTGGAGATTATAGATTATGCAGTGAAGGTTTTACGCAACAAGGAGATTGCGGTTAAGAGTGTTATGTGAGCTACAACAAGGTTGTAAAAATGGAGAGTTAGAAGAATATTTAGAACCCGAGTTGGAAGTAGAGACTCAAAGTCTACCTTGATGGAATAGTTGATAGATTGAGTATTGAGAGCTTGAGTTTAAATTTATAAGTAGAAATGAGATGGTAGAGTAGAAAGGAAATAGAAATTGAGGATTCAGGATAAGAAGTTTACTTACAAAGTCTTTGGTGTTATGTAATTGAGGGTCTATTGAGGACTTGATCAGATTATGTAAGTGATTGATTAACACAGAGTAGAAAGGGAGGAATTAGATTAACTTAACACAAAGAGAAGCTACAGTCGAAACTGAGTAAGTTAAAGTCAGGAGGGAAGCGTTAGAGTAAGTAAGTTGAGGGATAACCAAGCCACGAATTTTGAGGACAAAATTCTTTTAAGGAGGGTGGATTGTAGCACCCGGCACTATTGACTCCGTTTATTTTAACGATTAATGGTGTACGTTTTATGGAAGAAATTGGGAGAAATAATGGTTAGGTTAAAGTGTGACTAGGCAAGGGCAGAATTGTAATTGAGGATTTATTTGTAGATAACGTATTTAAGGGAAAAGGTTCTATGATTAATGCTTAGTAGCCGGCACATTACTTCTCTCCCTTATTCGGTGCTTTGTCGACTTCTCTCCCAGCGACTTCCTTCCCGATTTCTCCAACCTAGGTGAGTTTTTGCGTCAATTTCTTGCTGTTTTAGTGGTTAGATAGCAGAGGGATTGTAAATGCGTGTTTTGAGAGTGCTGTGAGTGAGAGTTAGATTCGGGTTTTGAGAACAGAATTTTCCAACTAGCTTTCCTTAGATTTCTGGATAGTTTAGAAGAAGCTTAGTAAATATTGAATTAATGCTGTGTTAATGATTTAGGTGAGCAAACTCTCGAAGTAGCTTACAACCGAACATTTCTCCAACAGACCAGTTAAGTAGAGTCTGTGTGTGCCTTCGGGCCTATCTCACAAAACGGTAGGGTGTATGCATGTTTTGTATGTTTCGGTATGTCATGCATCATGTTAGTTTTTGAAAGAATACGAAAATGAATTTACATATGAAATGGCATGGTAAGACATGAACAGATTGAATCAGATTAACTATTAAGGGAACTAATTAGTCCCTTAATTGCGACAGAGGATATTTATACTTTGGGAAAAATTATCCACTTCCCATCAAACAGGGGGATCAAGAACAGCTATTTTGAATCAGATTAACTATTAAGGGAATTAATCCACCCCTTAATCGAGTCAGATGATACTTACTTTGGGAAAAATGATTCACTTCCCATCAAAAAGGGGGATCAAGAATAGCTATTTTTAATCAGATTAACTATTAAGGGAATTAATCTGTCCCTTAATCAAGTCAGAGGATACTTACTTTGGGAAAAATGATCTGCTTCCCATCGAACAGGGGGATCAACAGGGTACGAACATAAATACAACATGAGCTATGAGGGTAGAAACTGCATGT
The DNA here is from genome assembly GCA_022432975.1 of Begonia masoniana. Taxonomy (NCBI): domain Eukaryota; kingdom Viridiplantae; phylum Streptophyta; class Magnoliopsida; order Cucurbitales; family Begoniaceae; genus Begonia; species Begonia masoniana. Next base: position 67,798,065 of record CM039502.1, on the reverse strand, counting down.
ATGATGACCCGACTTGACACGTATGTGGTGGAACCACCCATCCTCCATGGATCCTCAGAGGCTCGAGGGCCCGGTTTGGGCTGGAGGTGGGTTAAAACTCCGCGGATCCCAGAGGGTTGGGCCGGAGGGTTCGGTCGTGGGGAAGTATGTGGAAATGAAACATATGTAAGGAGATCCTCCCAAAATAGCAAGACGCGTTTTGGAGCACAATTGGCAACGGATCCTATAAGAACTGCGAAGTTAAAAGTGCTTCGGCGAGAGAAATTCCAGGTTGGGTGACCTTCCGAGAAGTTCTCGCCAAACAAAGCCGTGAGGGGAGGATATTGGGCTGTGGCCCAATCCCCAGAGCGGACAATATCTTGTTGGGAATAGGGGTCGTTATAAATGGTATCAAAGCCTGTACTCAACCGAAAATGTGGCCAACGAGGACGTTGGGCCCCAGAGGGAGGGTGATTATGATGACCCGACTTGACACGTATGTGGTGGAACCACCCATCCTCCGCGGATCCTCAGAGGCTCGAGGGCCCGGTTGGGGCCAGAGGTGGGTTAAAACTCCGCGGATCCCAGAGGATTGGGCTGGAGGGTTCGGTCGCGGAAAGGGGGGTCGTCACAATCCCACATCGCTTGGGGAAGTATGTGGAAATGAAACATATATAAGGAGATCCTCCCAAAATAGCAAGACGCGTTTTCGAGCACAATTGGCAACGGATCTCATAAGAACTCCTAAGTTAAAAGTGCTTCGGCGAGAGCAATTCCAAGTTGGGTGACCTTCTAGGAAGTTCTCGCCAAACAAAGCCGTGAGGGGAGGGTATTGGGCTGCGATCCAATCCCCAGAGCGGACAATATCTTGCTGAGAATATGGGTCGTTACAAATGGTATCAGAGCCTGTACCCAACAAGAAATGTGGCCAACGAGGACGTTGGGTCTCCGATGGGGAGGGTGATTATAATGACCCGACTTGACATGTATGTGGTGGAACCACCCATCCTCCGCGGATCCTCAGAAGCTCGAGGGCCCAGTTGGGGCCGGAGGTGGGGTACAACTCCTTGCGATCCCAGAGGTTGGGCCGTATGGTTCGGGGTGGAAAGGGGGTCGTCCAATCCCACAGCGCTTTGGGAACATTATATGTGGAAATGAAAACAGATGTAGGAGATCCTCCAAATAGCAAGACGCCTGTGGGAACCACCCATCCTCCGCGGATCCTCAGAGGCTCGAGGGCCCAGTTGGGGCCAGAGGTGGGTTAAAACTCTGCGGATCCCAGAGGGTTGGGCCGGAGGGTTCGGTGGTGGAAAGGGGGGTCGTCACAATCCCACATCGCTTGGGGAAGTATATGTGGAAATGAAACATATGTAAGGAGATCCTCCCAAAATAGCAAGACGCATTTTGGAGCACAATTGGCAACGGATCCCATAAGAACTCCGAAGTTAAAAGTGTTTCGGCGAGAGCAATTCCAGGTTGGGTGACCTTCCGTGAAGTTCTCGCCAAACAAAGCCTTGAGGGGAGGATATTGGGCTGCGGCCCAATCTCCAGAGAGGACAATATCTTGCTGGGAATAGGGGTCATTACAAATGGTATCAGAGCCTGTACCCAACCGGAAATGTGGCCAACGAGGACATTGGGCCCTCGAGAGGGGGTGATTATGATGACCCGACTTGACACGTATATGGTGGAACCACCTATCCTCCGCGGATCCTCAGAAGCTCGAGGGCCCAGTTGGGGCCGGAGGTGGGTTAAAACTCCGCGGATCCGGAGGGTTCAGTCGTGGAAAGGGGGGTCGTCACAATCCCACATCGCTTGGAGAAGTATGTGGAAATGAAACATATGTAAGGAGATCCTCCCAAAATAGCAAGACACATTTTGAAGCACAATTGGCAACGGATCCCATAAGAACTGCGAAGTTAAAAGTGCTTCGGCTAGAGCAATTCCAGGTTGGGTGACCTTCCGGGAAGTTCTCGCCAAACAAAGCCATGAGGGGAGGATATTTGGCTGCGGCCCAATCCCCAAAGCTGACAATATATTGCTGGGAATAGGGGCGTTACAACATGGATAGGGTTTATGTTTCAGCATTTCATTTCATTATTACTCTGCTTATTTAGCATTAGGCTAATAGATGAGTTTTGTGACTGAGTTTTAGTGACCAGTGATGACTTTTTAACATTTTGATTTTGGATTAAAAACTCTCTGGAAATAGTGCGGTTTAACTAGTGGGAGTGTGTGTGGATTTTTGTAAACAATTGATTAGCTGATTTGTGACTGAGTTTTTAATTGACAGTGATGATTTTAACGTTTTGGTTTTGGATTTGAAACTCTCTGGAAATAGCACTTGTGTCTTGTCGAAAGTAGTCTTTTGTATTGAGATCGCCAGAGAGTGTATTTTGTCTAAGTCTAGAATCAGAGTTGTGTGGACGAATACATCGTCCAAAGTAGTCGACTAGAGTCGTTAAGTATTCTGAAGGCAAAAGTAGTCGTCCAAAGTTGTCAGGTAATTTGAAGGCAAAATAGTCGTCCAAAGTTGTAAGTATTCTGAAGGCAAAGTTGTAGTCCAAAGCTGGGGTCAATAAAGTCACATGGTCTGTGGACGATAAGTCTAAGTAAGTCTGTGGACGATGGGTTTATGTAACCCGTGGATGATGAAGTCACGTGGACCGGGGACATTAAAGTCACGTGGTCTGTGGATGATAAGTTTATGTAGCCGTGGACGACGAGGATCAGTTGTCCCAAAATATGAGAAAATTGTCATAGAGATTAGTGGAAGAGTCATCGTCCAAAGTTGTCGTCCAGAGTGTTACCGAAACGATGTCGTCTAAATTAATGTTGTTTGAAGTGATATCGTCCAAAGCGATCTCGTTCAGCGTACGTCATCCAGAGTCGCGACGTCTAAGGTTACCTGTCTAGAGTTTGTCATCCAGAGTCATAGACGAGTACGTCGTCCAAGGTTGTGACGAAAGATTCTGTGGACGCCAGATCGCTCAGTAGCGTTGAACTGGATGTAGTTGTTGCAGAGATATTTCGAACGATTTTATATTTAAAAATTTGTTAGTCTATTTTCGTAATGACTCGATTTTACGTAAATGTATTCCGCTGAAGTATTTTAATCATTTAAATGACAATGTTTTATATCGATGGATAAAGTTTTAAATTTTTTCAGAATTTCCTAGTTCAATTTAGTGAGTGTGAGTAGCAAACCGGATTGATTAATTCGGGGCGTTACAGATTACATCAAGTTGAGTGTCTTTTGTTTTGTTTAGGACTATGCTAACTTGAGGTCCGACCTTTTAACAAGAGCATGTCATATACTATCTCGTTAGTCACTTTGGATTCACTTGTACTGTCGAGTGATCTGTTTTTGTGGCCAAGAGCTTTCCTCTGTGGGCCGTTGGTATTGTTTGAGATTTACCGCTGGCCATTGGACCCGACAGATCGCCGTGTGAGGCAGTCGCCTATAAAGGGGGTGAGATAGTGTGACGATTTCCACAAAAGTTTTAGAGGGTTGGCTAGACCCAATAGCTTATCATTGATATTAGTTGCAAGTTAATTTTCTTTGATTACCTTGCTTGATTTGTTGTGCTGTTTGATTAAATGTTTAGGACTTTAGATTGAGTCTTGTAACTTAGTTGTTGTGCTAATTGTAGATGAAGTCTTTAGTTAGTAGCATGAGGTATGCATGACTAACCTTTGATCTAATTAGTGATTGGTACCCAACCAAACCACTTTATTTGTGTTATTTGTTTGTTTGTCTTTGTTTAGGACTTAAATTTAGAGTCTCATTTTAGGGTCTAGTGCTTGGTCAACTAGTTTAATTGTTGTTGGCCAAGGTAGAGGTAAAATCAAAATATATGCATATTGTTTTATCTTTTGAGGATTGTTTAGCTTTCTACTCCAATTTTGAGCATTGACTATGGATGAACCATGGAGTTGGAAAGGTCTTTTGGCAACGAGGTATGTTCCAATGTCTCCTATTGATTATTTTGGATTGATTGAATATTAGGTTCATTGGATGATTAAAATTGCTTGTGGAAAAACTCTCTTTGATAGTTCTTATTATTATTTGGAATATCTTGATTACATGTCTTGCCTATGCATATCTTGATGGCTAGAACTAGGAAGAAAGAGTTTTTGTTGCAATATGTTGCCTATTTTAATTGTTGGATCCTAACTCAAAATTTTAGTGAAAAATATATTTCTTTGAGTTTTGGATTTAAACTTAACTTATGCTAAGCTTGATTTTTAAAGTCTTATTCTTTTGATGGATTTTAAATTGGGTGAACCAAGTGTTGTTTTTAAAATGGTAATTTTCATACTTGTGGTTCACTATTGAATTGATGGCTTAGCTAGAAAATGAAATTGTTCAATTATACTTGCATGAGTCTTATGTCATTATCATGTATGCTTGTTTCTAAATTGTTGAAGTGAACAATTAATCTTGAAATTTATTTGAGACCATTGTGGATGGTAAAATGAGTTTTTTAACTTTAGGATAACTATGTTTGTGCCTACTATGGATTGTGCTTAAGCATTTTTAGTAAAAACTTTATCCTAAGTGTTGAACATCCTCCATGATATTCAACCATTAGATTTAAGGTCAAATCCTCAAGAACCGGAAGGGGATGATATGCCCAAGACCTCGATCCATCGAGCACAAGTCAAGGTATGTAATTATTTTATCTATTTTATATATCTAATGGACTTGTGGAATTTTGTAGGTAATTGACTTCTCAAGGCTTGAAGTGAATCAAAGAAGAAGAAATTTATTTTCCTTAAATTCAAATTATGTAAACAAGTCTTGTAATTAATTTGTATATTTTATGAAACTTTAGTTTTGTTTAAAACTCGTTAATTGGCAAACTTTAGCCTTTTAGAATGTATTTTTTTTTCGTAATAGTCTTCAAAAAGATGCCGAACCAAGGGCTGAACCAGCCGAACCAAGTGGAACCAAGGCTGAACCGCCAAAACCAAAAGAAACCAAGGCTGAACCGGACTGGATCAAGCTGGACCAAAGGAGAATCAAGTTGAACTAGCCTGGAGAGCATTCACCAATGAACCGGACTGCAGCATTCTACAAAGCGCACCAACGACTAGTTTTCTAGCTGTTGCCCACGGTTTCTCGGCAGAGCTTCCTTCTTCTTCTTCCTCGCTCTTTCTCCCTCTTGTATTTAAGCTTCCTTCCACCTCTGTAAAATGTTAGCCAGTGAAACGTATTTTTGGAAAAACCAGAAGATTATTCTTCATGTTCTGTCGGAGTTTTCGCCGTGAAGAGAGAGCTTCTCTCTCGGCCTAGCCGACGCCCAGCGCCTAATGGCTTCGCCCAGCGTTCCTCAAGCTCACGGTTGCTCGGAGAAATATGAGTCGTCTTCTATTAGCTCCTGCACGAGTTCAACTGAAGGAAGACGGAAAAATCGAAGTTCCCTTCGCTATGATTTCGTCACTGGCAACAACGAATTTCTCACCTGAAGCTCGATAGCTTCTAGGCCAGCAACGGGCCATCACCACTTCCATCTCCGTCCACTGTCGGCCATTTCTGAAGGAAAAGCAAGAGTTTTAAGGGTGTTTCCCTTCACTGGAGCAAGCCTCTCCTGAGAGCGCTATTTTTCTGTTGGCACTGTTTAGCGACCAAACGGCCGGCAATGGATCCCTTCCAGCCACCGACGTTCTCCTACTGCATTCTCAGGTAATTATACCTAGCAATGCATAGTACCCACTTCACCTCCTTCTCAGTTTTTGTCTCGGCAATTATGCCCTGTTCCCCCTAGTTTTTGTCATCTGTGTCATGCAACGGTCCAGAGCTCGTCCAGCTCTTGTTTTCTGTCCTTTAAATCGAGTCTTCTGCTAGCATAGGTTGTGATCCCCTCTGCTCGAGGCCGTGATCCCATCAAAACTTGAGGATCAAAGAAAGATGTTTAAAATCTAGAGGCATTTGTTTTTTGGAAAACTTTGTTTTGAAAGGCCGAATTTAATAAAGATTTGATGAATTATATCTGGCATTATGGTCACATTAATTATGGGATACTTTCATAAGTCTTTGGATCCATATCCAAGTAGTTGGCAATATTTTCCCTAAATATCACACGAGGTGTCACACAACCGATTTTGTGAGATTTAATTTTCTTATTCCTTGCGGCGCTGAATCTCGATTTGGTATACGGTTAAACCTCAGATAAGACAGTTACCAATGATATTTAAGGTTTCATTTTCTAAGGAAGAGACTAATGGATTTTTTATTCTTGAGAGAAGATTTCTTCATCTTTGAGCCGTCACCATTCTTTCTATCACAACGCTTCTGCGTATGAGTTTGTGATTGTTCATTCAGTTCTTGAATAATTATTTTACACACTCTGCTTATGCTGTAGAATTCAACGATTATTCGAGTGTGTTGATTTATTGCATCCGAAGATAATGACCTGGTGTTACAGACGATGTCCCAGGAAGCAATCACCTTTATTCTTCATTGAAGCTCAATCTGAGGAGGAGGCTGCATTTGAACTCGGGAGGAGTTCTTTTTATCGATAAGGAGAGCTTGTCATTTTGATCGTGGGTAAGGGGAACTTGCTATACACGGATTCCAAGAGGAGTCATCAACAACAAGGGGATCTTGTTGCTTTTAGATCTCAGGAGAGATCGATCTCAAGTCGAGGGGAGCTCGCAAAAACAGTTTCATTGGGGAAGTTAGAAAGTGGCGGCGACAAAGATAAGAGGGAGTCTTTATTTGTTTAAATCCGTTTGTCTTGTAACTTTGTGAACTCGTGAAATGTTTTTATAACTGGGCGTGGCCCCGCAAACGTAGAGGATTTTCAAACAGCGTTACCAACCTCCTGTCTTTTTAATTTCCGCATATTTATGATTGTCCATCATTGCATTAATTATCGGTGTCACACGAAACACTCTGTATGACATCGCATAACTGATTTGATCTTTCAAAAGCAAAGAAAGAAAAATTATTTTCAGCAATTTTAATGCTTTATCTTGTTGATCCGACAGATGTTTGGGAGTTTGTAATGAACAGAGAAGAGAAGCAATTCAATCCAAATCATAGGCTATAAGAGCTAAGGTGATGCGAAAACCAAGAGGTTGAGCGCGGTGAAGGCATCCTCAAACGAAAGAGCGGACGTCTAATTCCCAAAATATTCTCAAGAGTGGGCTTCTGAATTTGCTTGTGTACTCTAGAATTGTAATGGAGCAGACGTTTGAAAGTAGGAGCAAGCATCTGGAACTTACAAGGCTCTCAGGAGTGGACTTATGGATGGATAGGGGCACCCTGAAGAGAACTTGAAAATCGAGTAGTACTCGAGAGCGGACGTCTGCAAGAATGCGCGAGCATTCGAAACTTGAAACGTTTCACTGGAGTGTCAAGACCAAAAATCGATGGAGCTTCAAAATATAGAGGGTAAAGAGGAGCAAAAGAGAAGAAATGGTGAAAAAAGGGTGTGGTTCAAGTTGGTCATAAAATTGTCAAGAATTCAAAGTGAAGTTTAACACAGATGCCTGGTCACAAAGTGTGGATGCCCAAAGCGGTAGCCCTAACTTAACACGGGAAAGTACATGGCAGCCGCACGCGTGCACTATCTTTAACTGTTGTATGATGCCTGGTGTTTACTAGAGAACACCCACTGCTCAAGAATCATAAAGGCCACTATAAATAGACGCTAACTCTGTTGTGAAACTTATCGATTTGCTCTCTACGTTGAATTGCTACCAGTTCACTTGTTGATATTTAAGTCTTTATTCTTTGGCTAAAAGCCAAACATCTTATACTCTTACACTTGAGAGTTTTCATCTTTGAGAAAGTTTAATGTTGTACTTAAAGCCTTTCCACCAATATTTTATCGTTTGTGGAAACCAAGAGGGTGGCGCTTTTAAAGAGTCAGTTAAGGTTTGATTGACACCCATAAAATCAATCAAGGAAAAGAGTGTTAGCTGTGAAGTCATTGTAAGATCCTATTGACACACCAAAATCCTAATAATTCGTAGCTAAAAAGGTTGTTGAAAAAGGAATATTCAAGGAAGAGCCATGGAATGTTGACGTATGCGATTTGGCTTAACCGCTTTAACAAAAGTGTTTTCTATATCTTTCCCTATCTCTTTATTGTTGTTATTCTTTGATTGCATATAGAAAATAACTTGTTAAATAAGAGAAAATAAATATAGTTTAAGATAGAAAATTAAAATTTTTTTAATCACGGGAAAGAATTAGAAAGCCTAACCCCCCTCCCTCTAGTTATGTTATATTGATCCATCAGATACTTGGGATGAGTATCACTTACGCTAGGAAAAGTAGAAAATTATCGCTATGATACGATAAATATATAAAGAAATTTCTCAGCTAATTCTATGTGTATAAGGGGAGTCAGTCAGTACTTCATTTGCTTAACATTTCAAACTTACTTTTCTATGGGACAAGAGTAAAAATATAGAGAATTCCATTTGTCTTAGCAATCAGTAGATTGATGTATGTCTGAATGGTTTGTACGAGACCCAATATTTTACATTCTATTGGAGTTCAACCAATTTCTATCAAATCCAAGTAGAGAATATTAGAATACAATGAAGTGGATTCTTTAGCATTTAAGAGATACTTTTGTATCCATATTATACTTTGAAAGTAACGAGTTTTTTTAGTCGGTTTTATCGGAGCAGGAAATGACTGAAGGACACGACACTAAAGATCAAAATTAGCATATTTGATTATATTTCGAAAGGGGGATATATCATGGCAATATGAGGTGCAAAAAATCATACTTTTGTATCCATATTATACTTTGAAAGTAACGAGTTTTTTTAGTAGGTTATACGGATGCAGACATGACTGAAGACATCGACACTAAAAGATCAACATTAGCATATTTGATTATATTTAGAAAGGGGGCTATATCATGGCAATCTGAGTGCAAAAAATCAATTTCATCGTCCGCAACAGAAGCATAATTTAATGAAGCTACAGAAGATTATAAAGAAATTTCTCAGCTAATTCTATGTGTATAAGGGGAGTCAGTCAGTACTTCATTTGCTTAACATTTCAAACTTACTTTTCTATGGGACAAGAGTAAAAATATAGAGAATTCCATTTGTCTTAGCAATCAGTAGATTGATGTATGTCTGAATGGTTTGTACGAGACCCAATATTTTACATTCTATTGGAGTTCAACCAATTTCTATCAAATCCAAGTAGAGAATATTAGAATACAATGAAGTGGATTCTTTAGCATTTAAGAGATACTTTTGTATCCATATTATACTTTGGGAGAGTTGGTTGTCCCTCCTTAATGATGAGGGACCCAACTCATAAACATAAAGCTAGGAAAAAAAATGAAAAAAATGACCGAATGTTTTCTTCTTTCGACAAGATTTTATTTCAGTGCCTCCGACTTTCAAAAATTTCAGGAATATGTTTTCTGGCATACAAATTTAGAGTTTGTCATTTTATGGCAAACTTTTCCTCCAAATATGAAACTTCTCAGACAATTCTAGCATTCGAGAAGAGGGAGAGAATAATAGAGAGTTTGAGGATTATTTGTGGGTGAGAAGAAAAAAAAAGAAAGAGTATAATTGAAAATATGTGATGTGCTTTTGAGTATATTGTGAGTTCTAAAAGTGGTGATTTCTTTTAGTATATATTTCTATATTGGTTTTAGAAAATTATAGTAAATCTCATGGTTTATAGTGAGATCTTTTTGAACTCGATCTCCATGGTTTTTTACTCGATTTGGATCGCATTTTGTATCATTTTTCAGAACACTTATTTATTTGTTGTTTTCCCTATAATTCTATTAGAATTTCCTAAAAATCCATTAGATATTAAACACAAATGAGCTTTACCCATTCTTGGGAATCAAAATCTAAGTCGTTTTCAATCAGAAATTGTTATGTTGGAATCAAGTGACCGATGAAATGTTTGGACCTCACAAACAACTTTTGTATAGATTAGGGAATATTAATAATGATATGAAGAAATATTTTTTTTTATAGCAAAAACTATTGATTATAAAATACACAAAGCATGGGTAATTCTTTTGTTGCATTATATGAAATTATTAAGTATCACCTTGAAAATATTAAATAGAGAGAAAAGATACTTACTCTCTATATGATTTGTTCGATAGGTTTTTAAAATTTGTCACTGCTTTACTATTGTCACAATAAAGAAATAATAACTTATACATATCTGAAGCTACTTTCAAATTACTAAAAAAATTTCCAAGCACAACAACCTATTTTATTGCTTCACAAGCAGCAATGTATTCTATTTTCATGGTGGAATCTTAGATTCCACTATGTTTGATGCTTTTCCAAAATATTGCTCCACCACCAAGAGTAAATATTACTCTAGCTACGACCTTTGATCATCTTGGTCATTCTAGAAATTATAATATATATATCTTGTAGGAATCAAATCCGTACTAGAATATACAAGTATATGATTTTTCAATCTCCTAAGATAGTTAAGAATAAGTTAAACTACAATATAGTGATATAATCCTGGATTCGATTGGAATATGCTAACTATCTTTATTATCTTTATTGCATAACATATGTTAAGTCTAGTGGAGTTGCTATGGACAAAAGAATATGAATGGACTTAAACATAGCTACTAGCTAGAAGGTTTCTTCATAGTCAACTCTTTTTTTGGCAAAACCATGTGCCACTAACCTAACTTTGAATGTCTCTACATTTTTGTCTACTTCTCTAGCTCTTATAGATGCATTTACATATGTGGTTTACCACTTCTGGTAAATCCATAAGATCCCAAACGAAATTGGAATACATAGAATTCATCTCAATTTTCATAGCCTCAACTCATGCCTGCTTGTTAGAGTCTTCAATTGTGCATCTATATAAAAATGGATCATCGTTTCCATCGTTAGTAACAGTGCCTTGTGCTTCACCAATCTCTCTATATCAATTTGATAGTCGTACTACCCTCTCGTTATGTAGAAGATATGATGGTCTGACTATAAATGGTGGTCTCCTAAGTACCACATGGAATAACAACTCTTGTTGTTTGAGATCTAATCTCATTAGCATGTGCAACACCCGGCATTTTGCCATGCTTAATTATTCCCCGAATAATTAAGCTGAATTACTCTGATATTAATCCAATGACTATTTTTAATGAAATTGTCGACGTGTTCAATTGAATGAGAGTGATTCGTAAAACCGATTCGACGAACTAAATAGTAATTTAGTTAAAAACCAATGGAAGGGCAAAATAGAAAGCTAATTAAGGTTGGTTGGAGGAAGCCAATGGTTGAGTGACACCTGGCAACTTGTTGAATAAGCCATGTTCTTTTCTCTTCCCTCCTACGTGAAACCCTCATTTTTATCCTCTGCTTCTTTCCACTCCCCTCTGTTTTCTCTCTTCCAAACGATAAACGCCTTTCAAAGTTCCTTCGATCTCCTCAGTTTTCTTCTGTTTCACTACCTAAGATAAACATCTGCTAAGGTTAACGAGTGAAGATAAGTTAAAATGTGAGTTTTGTGGAAGTTTAAAGTTACGATATTTTGAGAAAACTCATTGTTTTTGGATGAAAACACGCCGGTTTGTTTTCTAAAGGTTTGAATGGAGTTTGCTGCATATTCTACTAAGTTATTAGTTAGCATTTGCAGCTCTGTTTATTTTCTTTACGTGCATTTTTTAGGTCCGTGCATAACCGAGACGTTCAAGACTTGCAACTCTACAGCAACATGTAAGTTCATACGTATAGGTTTGGCCCTTAAGGCCCTACAATACCGAGGTACTAGGTTTTACGTTGTCGGGATTTCTGTCGGGTAGTTAAACCATAGATTACGTTTTCGGTTAAGTGTGTTCTGTTTTATATCCTGCTTATTATTCTGTCGCCTGTCTATGAATGTTCATGCATAGACGTTTTCTCTAAAAGTCATGAAAATGTTTTCTGCACATGGTTTGAAGTTAAGTAAGATAAAACCTGTAATGAAATGTATGGTTAAGTGTGGACAAGTACTGGCATCCTATCATGTACTCCTGTTATGTCCTGTTGTGGCATGTACTCCTGTTGCGCCAGCTCTTCTTCCCACTTATATCTTCCTGTCCAGTGAAATGCAATGTAATGTTCATGTATTTGAAAATGTTCGTGCATAACACATGCATCACTTTGCATTGTATGTTCTTACTGAGCTCTATGCTCACAGTTGAACTCTCTGTTGTATGTATAGATCCTCCAGATGAGGACATTGTGCCTCAAGATGATGAGTTGATGTAATTGGCTGGATGAGTTCACGGGGTGGCTGCTGCAGTTAGACAAATGCATTTCATGTGAGGATGTATTTTTCTAAAGTTATGTCAAGTTCTGTACAGCCTTTGGGATTTTAAAACGATGTACAAACTTTCTGTTGATGTATTTAAAACCTCTGTTTGATAGTTGTATCTATGTTTTGAAAACATTCTGGAACTGCTTGAGTTCTCCCTTGTAGGTTGTGCATGGGTGGTCTAGAATTTTAGAGCTATCCATGCAGTTTGTTTTCTTGAATCTGTCACTTGTAAAGCATGTTTTATAACTTGTTTTGAATCGAGTTTTGAAGGTCTGGAACTTTTTATGCCTTCTGATTTATACTCCCTGTTTATACATCTTCCTGTTAAAAGTTGTCAAATTCTGCCTTCAAAATCACATCTACCGCTGTCTGTAGTTCACTTCCATCGGTGAACAGTCATTTCTGTCTGTAGTTCACTTCCACCGGTGAACAGTTCATTTCTGTCAGTAGTTCACTTCCACCGGTGAACAGTCATTTCTGTCTGTAGTTCACTTCCACCGGTGAACAGTGCATTTCTGTCTGCATCCACCGCTGCCTTTAAAATTACATCTTTCGCCTGGTGTCATCTGCCCATATCCTCCGCCCAGTTTATTTACATCTTCCGTCTGACGTCATCCACATCTTCTGCCTGACGTCATCTGCCTGCTTCTTCCGCCTAGCTTATTTACGTCTTCCGCTTGACGTCATCCACATCTTCCGCCTGACGTCATCTGCCTAATTCTTCCGTCCCGGTTTATTTATGTTATCCGCCCCTGTCACCCAGTCTACCTCTTCTGCCCTGGTTTATCTGCATTTTCCGCCTTGCTTCATCTGCCCGGTTTAGTAACATCTTCCGCCTTACTTCCTCCGCCCTACATCACCTGATCCTGTCATTCACTGTAGCCCTCCTCCCAGTATGCCTTCCAGATTATTATTTTCCAGTTTATGTTTTTATATTCCTTTTCGTCCCGTTTCTGTAACGACCCCTTTTCCCAGCAAGATATTGTCCGCTCTGGGGATTGAGGCGTAGCCCAATATCCTCCCCTCACGGCTTTGTTTGGCGAGAACTTCCTGGAAGGTCATCCAACCTGGAATTGCTCTCGCCGAAGCACTTTTAATTTCGGAGTTCTTATGGGATCTGTTGTCAATTGTGCTCCAAAATGCATCTTGCTATGTTGAGAGGGTCTCTTTACATATGTTTCATTTCCATATACTTCCCCAAGCGATGTGGGATTGTGACGACCCCTCTTTTACTACCCGGGATTCGCCTATACTCGAGTCCGGGATTCGCCTACACTCGGCTTAGGTCCCGAGGTTTGTCCGGCAACCCGAGGTTTGCCCCGCAGTCGTACTCATACGTGCACATTCAGGTCATCACAATCACCCCCCTCGGGGGCCCAACGTTCTCGTTGGCCACATTAGAACTTCACGGAAGGTCACCCAACCTGGAATTGCTCTCGCCGAAACACTTTTAACTTCGGAGTTCTTATGGGATCCGCTGCCAATTGTGCTCCAAAATGCGTCTTGCTATTTTGGGAGGATCTCCTTACATATGTTTCATTTCCACATATACTTCCCCAAGCGATGTGGGATTGTGACGACCCCTCTTTTACTACCCGGGATTCGCCTATACTCGAGTACGGGATTCGCCTACACTCGGCTTAGGTCCCGAGGTTTGTCCCGCAACCCGAGGTTTGTCCCGCAACCCGAGGTTTGCCCCGCAGTCGTACTCAAACGTGCACATTCAGGTCATCACAATCACCCCTCCTCGGGGGCCCAACGTCCTCGTTGGCCACATTTCCGGTTGGGTACAGGCTTTGATACCATTTGTAACGACCCCTTTTCTCAGCAAGATATTGTCCGCTCTGGGGATTGAGTTGTAGCCCAATATCCTCCCCTCACGACTTTGTTTGGCGACAACTTCCCGGAAGGTCACCCAACCTGGAATTGTTCTCGCCGAAGCACTTTTAACTTCGGAGTTCTTATGGGATCCGTTGTCAATTGTGCTCCAAAACGCGTCTTGCTATGTTGATAGGGTCTCTTTACATATGTTTCATTTCCATATACTTCCCCAAGCGATGTGGGATTGTGACGACCTTTCTTTTACTACCCGGGATTCGCCTATACTCGAGTCCGGGATTCGCCTACACTCGGCTTAGGTCCCGAGGTTTGCCCCGCAACCCGAGGTTTGCCCCGCAGTCGTACTCATACGTGCACATTCGGGTCATCACAGTTTCCTTATGTTTTTTATTCCTGCTCATCCTGTCTTTCTCATCTAAATTCCAAAGAACGTTTTCTCCCTATGTAAAGTTTCAAGGGTTTGTTTTTTTTATGTTCAGTCTGTTTGTTAAAAAAAAAATAGTCCCCATTTTAAAATGTCCCGAGTGACGGCTCCTCCACCCCGATCGGGTTGGGGCTGTCACAGTTATGGTATCAGAGCCGAAATTAGGTTTTAAAAGCGATTCTGTAAACTGTCTGACTGCACAATCCGCCACGTGAGATCGCTCCACCAACTGTAAGTGTTTAAGTTTATGTACCCGTTTTGTTTATTAAGTTAAGTTCGTTAATATATATAGGATTCTCTAGAAATGGTGAGAGGGAATCAAGGTGATGCAAATGATAAAGGCGACGCCCTCGATCGTTTAACCGAGCTGGTCGGCATTCAGTCACGTATGATGGAGCGCATGATTGTTGAAAATGGGAACAATAACCATGCAAACGCTCCACGTGCCTCTAGTGGAGAGAGATTTCGGTGACTCCAGCCGCCTGTTTTCGATGGATTATCAACAGATCCAACTCACGCCGAGGAATGGGTCAGGGCGATAGAGAAAATGTTCAACTATGCTGAAGTGGGGGAGAACAAGAAAGTGATATGTGCCTCGTTCTATCTCACCAAAAATGCTGGATTTTGGTGGGACACGGTGCAGTCAACTACCGTGGCATTGAGCTGGGAAGGATTCAAAAGATGGGAAAGACAACAAGATGTTTGGGCCCAATATCCGGACCTCTTTGCTTAGGCAAATTTTGGGGACAAAATTTTGTTAAGGTGGGTGGAATGTAACACCCGACATTTTGCATGTGTAATTATTCCCCGAATAATTAAGTTGAATTACTCTGATATTAATCCAATGACTATTTTTAATGAAATTGTCGACGTGTTCAATTGAATGAGAGTGATTCATAAAATCGATTCGACGAACTAAATAGTAATTTAGTTAAAAACCAATGGAAGGGCAAAATAGAAAGCCAATTAAGGTTGTGGGAGGAAGCCAATGGTTGAGTGACATTTGGCAACTTGTTGAAGAAGCCATGTTCTTTTCTCTTCCCTCCTACGTGAAACCCTCATTTTTCTTCTCTGCTTCTTTCCACTCCCCTCTGTTTTCTCTCTTCTAGACGATAAACGCCCTTCGAAGTTCCTTCGATCTCCTCAGTTTTCTTTTGTTTCACTGCCTAAGGTAAACATTTGCTAAGGTTAACGAGTTTGGATAAGTTAAAATGTGAGTTTTGTGGAAGTTTAAGGTTACGATATTTTGAGAAAACTCACTGTTTTTAGATGAAAACACGCTGGTTTGTTTTCTAAAGGTTTGAATGGAGTTTGCTGCATATTCTACTCTGTTATCTTGAGTATTCTATAAAGGAAACTTCCTTTTGTGTCTTTAACACACCTATAAATGTATAGACCTCATAACATGATTATAACTTTGTAGTTTTACTTAGTAACACATCTATTGGCACCTTCATATATGAGCATGCTTTAAACTTGGTTTAGAACGAGTCCACAACTGTAAAGGTGTCTTAGGTATAACCTTAGAAGAAGCTACATTCAAAATATAAGTCGTTGTCTGTATAACATATCCCCAAAATGATTTTTAAAGTGCAGAGTAACTCATCGTAGATCTAACCATGTTGAATAGATTCCTATTTCTCCTTTCAACAACACCATTTTGCTAAGGAGAGTCATGCGTTGTTAATTGGGATAGGATCCCACAAACAGGTAATCCTTGAAGTCATTATAAGGGTACTCGCCTCCTCGATTTGATCAAAGACACTTAATCGATTTACCTAATTATTTTTCAGCCTCAAATTAATTTTTTGAAACTTTTCAAGAGTTTTAATCTAAACTAAATTATGAAGTCGTTGATAAAAGTGACAAAATACTCATAACCCCCTCGAGCATTTGTTTTTTCATTAAGCCATATAGATTTGAATGTGTAAGTTCAAATGATTTTTAGGCCCTTCACAAAAAGATTATTTGGTCATTTTAGCCTCTAGATAGGATTTACAAACTGACAAAGACCTAATATTTAGATATTTTAAAAGAGTATCTTTTACTAGCTTGTTGATTCTATCTAGTTTAATATGGTCAAGATGTAAGAACCATAGATATGTGTCATCATCTTCAAAAACCTTTTGCTTTTTATATTTAAGTAATTCAACTTTAAAAAAAATTTCTTTTTATACTTATGTAATTCAACTTTAAAAAATTCAGTATTGGGTAGTGACTTTGAAGTGAACCTCATCTTATAAAGTCTATGTTTGAGATGTCTCCAACATTATTCAACCAATTTTTTGAAATAATAACAAGATTATTAATAAAAGAATTTGAATAAAGTGTTTTGAATAACTGACAAATAGAATGAGGTTTCTAGTTGTAACGACCCTCATTTTAAAATCCCCAATTTGATTTCCCAATTTGAAACCCTAATTGGAAAACCTTAACATTTATTCCCAAATCGATTTAGGTTAAATTTCTAGTGTTAAAAATCTTAATTAAAAATTTTAAATGAATTCATTAAATGTACGGAAGCTTTAATCAAAATTTTAAAACATAAAATTGTCAAAATTTCAAAATAATTGCATAATCAAATAATTCATAAAAACTTTAATCTCAAAATTTAACACATGTTCTTCGGTTCAATTTTTAAAATAATATTTAAAATACTTAAAACTAAAATACTATAAATTCCTTTATCGGGAAATTCACGGCCTTCTTCTGTATGCTCGCTTGCCCCTGGAAAATTCTCGATTGTAGCCAGTTTTTCCTCAGATAAAAACTCACCTACATTATAAAATTATACAACTATGAGTTTAACTCAGTAAGCGAAAATACATACTAGTGTCAAAATTACATTTAACTTTTACCGAATCTTGATTACAGACTCGTTATAATTCATTTCTCAACCTTAGACTTAGCCATCTCATTGTCATTTAGGCGTAGTCAAACAGACTGGTTGGAACTCTTTTCTTAACCTTAGACTTTGTCATCGTATTCATACACATACAAAATGTCCTACAAATTTTATGTCCATACTATCTTATGTCAATGCCTAAACATGCAAGCTCATTTATCAAAAACAGATAATAAAATAATTGTAAGAAAATAACATACGTTTTATGATGTAGGGACATAGCTGTTAACTTAAAACATATTTAAGTCTAACTATGTTTTTGATGATTGTGATTAACGTGAAATATAAAAATTGACGATTATAAGAAATGAGTGATATTAATTATTGCAATTAATTGGGAATGCCCTTTTACAAAGGGTATTATGTTTTTCTAACGTTTTAGATCAAGTGTTGTTAGTCAAGAGTAGTGCCTACATAATGTTAACAAAACGAATAAGTCGTTTGCCAAAAGGAACATCGACCGCTGTCAAAGCAGATTTGAAAGTCATCCGGCAGATATATCAACCGAACAAAGCAAAGTCGACCGATGGCGGAACCAATTGAATATCGATCCATACACTAAAGCAAGAAGTCGTCTGTGGGAAATATGTCAACCGGATTTTGAAGTCTACCGAAATCAATGACGACAAAAACCAAGTCGACCAGATTCTGAAGTCTACCGAAATCAATGACGACCAAAATCAAGTCGACCAGATTCTGAAGTCTACCAAAATCAATGACGACCAAAACCAAGTCGACCAGATTCTGAAGTCTACCGAAATCAATGACGACCAAAATCAATTCAACTAGATTCTGAAGTTTACCGTAATCAATGACGACCAAAACCAAGTCGACCAGATTTTGAAGAAGTCTTCCGCCGCAAGTAATATCGACTGCAGACCACAACGGTTATATTTTTGGTACGGAAACAAGGAGTCATCCGAATGTGAAGCAGATTACGGACACGAGTATTAATAGACGAGGGAAGCTTGGGAGAACAACTTTTTGCCAACTTGAACAATTCTCTCTCAACTCTCACGAGCTTAAGTTTGTAATACTCTTCGACTCTCTACACCTCTCTACATCTAAACTTGAGATTTTACTTTTTGAGAGAGTGTAGTTTTGTGCTATATATTTTTCAACATTGTAAAACTTGAAGGTAGTGGATGGACGCCCGTGAAGTTCAATCTAAAGTTGTAAGGCAGAAGATCGATGCTAGTGAAGTTTGATCAAGAAATCTCGTTGAGGAGAAGAAAAAGATCTTCAAGGGAGAAACCTTGAAGCGTGGACGTAGGCAAGGTTGTCTAACCACGTAAAAACATCGGTGTCAATCTCTTTCTCTTACTTTTAAGTGTTTGTTAGTAATTGCACACACAGAGAAAAGATAAGATAAAACTAATTTGTATTGTTAAAAACGATTAGGATAAGAAATTTCTAATTCATCCCCCCACCTAGATAATCAAGATCCTACAATTGGTATCAGAGCCTAGGTTGAATATTGTCATATTTGTGAGTTAGAAAAATATTGTGATACATTTACAATGGCATTCGACACAAACACTTCACACGTAGAGGGACAATCCAATTCTAGGCCACCTCTTTTTGATGGTAATGACTATGTATATTAGAAAACTAGGATGAGAATTTTTATTTAAGCAATGGACTATAAATTATGGAGTATTATTGAAAATGGTCTATTTAAAGCTATGAAAACCGAAAATGGTGTAAGTGTTACAAAGCCGGTAAATGAATTAGATGATTCGAATAAATGCAATCTAAGTTTAAATGCCAAAACAATAAACACCTTTTATTGTGCCTTAAATAGAGATGAATTTAATAGGGTACAAGGGTGTGATAGTGTATTTGAGATTTGGCGTTTACTTGAAATAACTCATGAAGGAACAAATCAAGTAAAGGAAAGTAAAATGAGTATGTTGGTGCACCAATATGAATTATTCTCCATGGAAAAGGATGAATCTATTAGTTCGATGTTTACTCGTTTTACTAACATTACTAATAGTTTGAAAGTACTTGGTAGAACGTATCCAAATGAAGAATTTGTAAAAAAGATTCTTAGGTGTCTACCAAGAGGATGGCAACCCAAGGTGACAACCATTCAAAAAGCTAGGAATCTCAAAGTTCTCAAGCTGGAAGAACTTATTGGCTCTCTCATGACACATGAGAAAACAATGAGAGCCAATGAGAAGGAAGATCTTAAAGAAAAGGAAGTCTCCAAGAGAAAAGACATTGCTCTCAAGGCCTCATCAAGCAAACCCGAAGAGTCTGAACAAGAAGAGGATGATGAGGAGATTGCATTTATAACGAGAAAATTCAGCAAATTTATCCAACGGAAAAGGATGCAAGGTAAGAGATTCTCAAAGGGAGACAAGCCTCAAAAGGATAAGGAGATCACTTGCTTTGAGTGCAGGAAGCCAGGTCACATCAAGGCTGAATGTCCTCAAACCAAGAAGGGTCTCAAGCGATCCAAGAAGAGGGTAATGAAAGCTATGTGGGATGATAGTGACAGTGACAACTCCTCCGAAGACGAGGAAGTGGCTAACTTGTGCTTCATGGCTAAGGAAAATGAGGTATGTGATTCTTCTAGTGATAGTGATAATGATGATGACGATCTAATTGATGCATTCAATGACTTAGTTAACTTGCATAAAAAGGAAATTGGTGAACTCAAGACTAAAAATGATAGGTTTAATGATATAGTCTTGAAATTTACTAATGGGAGCAAGAATTTGAATATGTTGCTAGGAAGCCAAAGAGTGACTTTTGCCAAGGCGGTGTTAGGTTATGAAAAATCTAATAAAAGGAAAGTTTATAAGAACTTCTTTATTAGATCTTCTACTTGTCATGCATGTAATTAAGTAGGACATAAATCTTATGAATGCCCTTTTAAATTGAGTAAAAATAAATCAAGTGGCAAGTTACAATGGGTTCCTAAGGGAACCAAACCTAATTCTAGGACCCAAAAGATTTGGGTACAAAAAAAAACTACTTGATTATCTTTCTTATAGGTTGAGAGCTCTCCCTTTAAGAATCAATAGTATCTTGATAGCGGATGCTCAAGGCATATGACGAGAAACTCAATGAAGTTTGCCTATGTCAACAAGAAGAAAGGAAACGTCACTTTTGGCGGGAATCAAAAAGGAAAAATTGTTGGCATCGGTAACATATGTAATAGCTCTAACCCTCTTATTGAAAATGTTTTGTTAGTAGAAGGGTTAAAGCATAATTTAGTTAGTATTAGTCAATTGTGTGATAAAGGATATAAAGTGACTTTTAAATCAAATTCATGCTTAATTAAGGATAACTCATCTAGTAAAGTGCTGTTTAAAGGTTATATAAGAGAAAACGTATACACAATTGATTTAGATAATATTAAATGCTTTGATGAGAACTGCTTTGCTGTGAATTTGTTGGTTGATAATTGGACTTGACATAGAAGATTATGACACGTAGGTATGGATACCTTAGCTAAGATCACTAAGAATAATCTAGTTAGAGGCATTCTAAAAATATCCTTTGAGAAGGATAAAGTTTGTGAAGCTTGCTAAATGGGCAAGCAAATCAAAAGTTCTTTTGTATCAAATAATGCAATCTCTACATCCAAGCCCCTTCAACTACTTCAAATGGACCTTTTCGGTCCTTCTAATGTGTCCAGTCTAGGGGGAAAACTCTATGCCTATGTTATAGTAGATGACTTCTCTAGGTTCACATAGATGTTCTTCCTAAAGTCAAAGGATGAAATATTCAACATTTTTTCTAGCTTTAGGAAAATAGTTCAAAATGAAAAGGATCTCATCATTGTAGCTATTCGTAGTGATCATGGTGGAGAATTTGAGAATGAGCGATTTGAATTCTTGTGCTTCAAACATGGAATTGAGCACAATTTCTCATCTCCTAGGACCACTCAACAAAATGGTGTTGTTGAGAGGAAAAAAATAGGTCTCTTCAAGAGCTTGCTCGGACCATGCTCAACGAGAACTGTCTTACAAAATATTTTTGGGCAGAAGCTGTTTCCACAGCTTGCTATGTGCTAAACCGGGTCTCCATAAGACCGATTCTAGAGAAAACCCCCTATGAGTTATGGAACGGTAAATCTCCTATTGTCAAATACTTTAGAGCTTTTGGTTGTAAGTGCTTCATCCTTAATACCATGGACAACTTGGCCAAATTTGATTCTAAAATGGACATTGGAATCTTCGTTTGTTATTCCTCCTATAACAAAGCCTATAGAGTGTTTAACATAAGGATTCTAGTAATTGAAGAATCCATGCATGTCAACTTTGATGAATCACCCCATCCCACAATCAATGTGGATAAGGATGATAAATTAGAAAAGAAATTAGATTATCTTTCCTTAGACAAACCTAGTGAAGATATTCAAAGAGAAACTACCATAGAGCCTCCGTCAAACCCTTTAGAATTAGTTCTAATAAAAGATGAAAATGATGATCTCCCTAAGGATTGGAGATGTGTCAAAAATCATCCCATAGATGACATTCTAGGTGATCATTCCTTAGGAGTCAAAACTAGAGCCTCTCTTAGGAATCTTTGTGCTAATGTTGCATTCATCTCTGAAATAGAACCTAAGAAATTTAAGGAAACCGAGTTAGATGAAAATTGGATAGTAGCCATGCAAGAAGAGTTGAATCAATTTGAAAGAAACAATATATGGGAACTTGTTCTAAGGCCTAAAGATCATCCAATTATAGGAACCAAATGGGTTTTTAAGAATAAGTTGGATGAAAATGGAATAGTTGTTAGAAACAAGGTTAGATTGGTTGCCAAGGGGTACAACCAAGAAGAAGTGATAGATTTTGAGAAAACCTTTGCTCTAGTAGCTCACTTAGAGTCAATTAGGATGCTCTTAGCCTATGCTTGCTACAAGAACTTCACACTATTTCAAATGGATGTAAAAAATGTTTTTATAAATAGATATATTATGGAAGAAGTTTATGTAGAGCAACCTAGTGGTTTTGAAGCTTATGACAAGCATGATCACGTGTTCAACTCAAGAAAGCTCTATATGGACTTAAGCAAGCTCCTAGAGCTTGGTATGATAGGTTGAAGAATTTTATTGAGGAAAGGAAGTTCAAAAAGGGTAAAACTGATTCAACTCTATTTACCATGCAAAAGGACAAAGACATACTCATTGTGCAGATCTATGTTGATGATTTCATATTCAGTTCAACGAATGTCTCACTGTGTGATGAATTCTCCTCCCTAATGTAAAGTGAATTTGAGATGAGTATGATGGAGGAGTTAAAAATTCTTCATAGTTTTTCATATTAGTCAAAATCTAAATGGTATTTTCTTCTGTCAAGAAAAATATATTAAAGAGCTCTTAAAGAGATTTGGACTGAGTTCTTCTAAGCCAGCTAGAACCCTAATGAGCACCACTACTAAATTGGACAAAGATGAAAATGGGTTAAGTGTAGATATTAAGAAATATCTAGGAATGATTGGTTCACTTCTATACTTAACCGCTAGTAGACCTGATATTCTGTTTAGTGTGTGCTTATGTGCTAGATTCCAAGTCTCTCTTAAAGAATCTCACTTAAATGCAGTTAAAAGAATATTCAGATACCTAAGTGGAACTTATGATTTAGGATTGTGGTATCCAAAACGTACATCATTCGATCTTGTAGGATATTCTGATTCTGACTATGCTAGATGTCTTATAGAGAGGAAGAGCACTAGTGGAACGTGCCAATTTTTAGGAAAATCACTTGTCTCTTGGTACTCCAAAAAGCAAAATTCTGTGGCACTTTTAACAGCCAAAAGTGAATACATTGCTGCTGGTAGTTGTGCACAAATGCTTTAGATGAAACAAACTCTAGAAGACTATAATCAGCTCTATGATAGGATTCCAATTAGATGTGATAATACAAGTGCCATAAACATCTCTAAGAACCCTATCCAACATTCTAGGACCAAACACATAGAGATTAGATATCACTTCATTCGAGATCATGTCCAAAAAGGTGATATCAATTTGGAATTCGTAAACTCATCCGATCAATTAGCTGATATCTTCACAAAACCTCTAGATTAGAAGACTTTTAATAATATTCAAATTTGTTTAGGTATTATTAGGAGTGAAAAACCTTAAACGGTCAATATGATGTGTTCGTAAAAACTTATATCTGTCTGGAATGAACGGTTAAAAAATGGAGGTATTCTGAAGTATATCGACTGCGTCAATATATGAAGCTGACGATATGGGGAACAGTCGATATACGCATCGGACGATATCTGTTCTTAAATCCTTTAAATTAGCATTCGGATTACAGAAACCCTACTTATCATCCAGAGCGTGCAAAACTTTCAAAAACCTCTCATCTTCTCTTGTCTCTCCGACGATTATTTCACTCGTCTCTAGTCACCTCTCTTATCTCTACTCGATAAATGGCATCCTCCTTCAACGCCGGATTAACTTTTTCAAGGAATAAGTAGAAGAGTACACAACAAATGGATTTTTCACCTATCGTGCAACCTCCTTCTCTTCAATGGCCTTCTCCGCAATTTCTCAATGAGACTGCATTTAAAAAGGTACTATGAAGATTTTGAAGAGAAACCTCTCATTAGAAGTAAAGGAGTTGTGTTTAAAGACCTTTATGGGTTACATCTGGAGAAGTCTCTCCATGAAATGAGGTTATTAAGTCTGTTTGAATAGGCACTTCTTACTGCAAAACCCCAATTAGAATGTTTTACGTAAATCTAGAACACTCCTCAATGCCTCTTGTTATCCGCAGCTATGTGTATGGAAGGTACATCGAGTTGACACAAGAAAAGATTCATGAATTGCTTAATTGTGAGTTTCTAAATGATATGCCCAAATATTTTAAAATTTCCAAGGATCCTCCCTTCGTTGGAAAACTAGAGGGACTTGTTTTAGCCAAAGAGATTTCCAAAGATCCAAACAACACTTCCCTGAGGCTTAAGAGCAAGGATTTGAAAATTAGGGCCAGAGTCTTTCATCAGATGATCAATTACAACATCCTTCCCAGAGATGGCCATCGAGACCACGTCAGTGGCATGGATCTCTTCATTCTTTACAGGTTCTTTCGTAAAGAACCATTTCACATTGGAAGCATAATTCTGAAACAGATGCTCCAATTTGTCAAAACTTCACTAAATCTATTCCATATAATCTTCTCTTAATGAAGATCTTCCATAGATTTGGTGTTCAATTGTCGGCTGAAGACGTGCTAATTTTGTTGAAGAACACTGATCATTTTTCTGCTTCCACCTTGCTGAGAAAGGAAATTACAAGAAATAAGCAAGGTGTTTTGTATGACAAAGAAACACATGGAGGTGTTTCAAGAAGCCATGCATCTCAGGCTATTCCTGAACGTCGAAAGAGGCGAAGAGTGCTATTGGAGGAGGAAGAAGAGTCTGATGCTAAGGAAGAGTCTTATATTCCGTCTTTTGATCCTCCTCAGAGTCAAGGGTCTCACATTTTAGCTCTTCCAACTTGCTCGGACTTTCTCCCAACAGCTACCGAGGGCTTTCATGATCAAAATTTTCTACTTAATCATCCAGAAGTTCAAGCCACTGCTCTTCCACATCCCTCCATTCCAATTCCTGCTCCTTTGCCAAAACTGGCTCCTGACTTGTCAGCTCGTGTTCCTCCTCGAACTCAAGGTAGTCTCAATCTGCTGGTATTGGGAGGATGAGCCATTCATTGATCCAGCTACTGGTATTGCTGGTTCTGATGATATTGTCATGATTGAACCTGTTGATGAGCTAGAGCCTCATACTGGTGTTCCAATGGCAGAAGTAGGGGATGCAGGGGATGCAAATGATGGAAATGAATTCCTCATGTTTCTCCTATTGCCACTGTTCCAGATGAAGAAACGGCTGATGAGGATCAAGATGAACCTATGTTCAGATATGCGGGGGATTTCTACGCACGCATGAACTAGGATGTTGTTTCTTCCGATGTGTAATCACTTCCTTCATTCTGCACTATGTCTCGGTTAGATAGTTTATTCCTATCTTAGGACTATCTTACGACTATCTTAGGACTAGTTTAGCACTTTGTATTCTTATCTCTATTTATTCCTCACACTTGTGTATATTACACTGCTTGTTTATATTTTTTTTATAATGTCAAAAGGGGAGAAAAGTATGTTAGTTGGTTGAATGCATAGAGTATGGGGGAGTATATATTATATATATTATTAATTGGGAAAAACAGAATAGCATGTGGGAGTATATGTTTAATCATTTTATATTTGTCATCATAAAAAATGTGGAAATTGTTAACTTAAAATATGTTTAAGTCTAACTATGTTTTTGATGATTGTGATTAACGTTAAATATATAAATTGATGATTATAAGAAATGAGTGATATTAATTATTGCAATTAATTGGGAATCCCATTTTACAAAGGGTATTATGTTTTTCTAACATTTTTGATCAAGTGTTGTTAGTCAAGACTGGTGCATGCATAATGTTAACCAGACATATAAGTCGTTTGCCAAAAGGAACATCGACTGCTGTCAAGCAGATTTGAAAGTCATCCGACAGATATATCAACCGAACAAAGAAAAGTCGACCGATAGCGGAACCAATTGAATATCGATCGATACACTAAAGCCAGAAGTCATCTGTGGGAATTATGTCAACCGAATTTTGAAGTCTACCAAAATCAAGATGACCAAAACCAAGTCGACCAGATTCTGAAGTTTACCGAAATCAATGACACCCAAAATCAAGTCAAACAGATTCTGAAGTCTACCGAAATCAATGACGACCAAAACCAAGTCGACCAGATTTTTAAGAAGTCTTCCGCCTGCAAGTAATATCAACTGTAGACCACAATGGCTAGCTTTCTATGTACGGATTCTTCACAACGGTTATATTTTTGGTACGGAAACAAGTAGTCATCCTAATGTGAAGCAGATTACAGACACGAGTATTAATAGACGATTGAAGCTTGGGAGAACAACTTTTTGCTAACTTGAACAATTCTCTCTCAACTCTCACGAGCTTAAGTTTGTAATACTCTTCGACTCTCTACACCTCTCTACATCTAAACTTGAGATTTTACTTTTTGAGAGAGTGTAGTTTTGTGCTCTATATTTTTCAACATTATAAAACTTGAAGGCAGTGGATTGATGCCCGTGACGTTCAATCCAAAGTTTTAAGGTAGTAGATCGACGTCAGTGAAGTTCGATCACGAAATCTCGTTAAGGAGAAGAAAATGATCTTCAAGGGGGAAACCGTGAAGCGTGGACGTAGGCAAAGTTGGCCGAACCACGTAAAAATATCGGTGTCAATCTCTTTTTCTTCTTCTTACTGTTAAGTGTTTGTTAGTAATTGCACACAAAGAGAAAAGATAAGATAAAACTAATTTGCATTGTTAAAAGTTATTAGGATAAGAAATTTCTAATTCACCCCCTCTCCTCTCTCTCTCTTAGACAATCACGATCCTACAATAGCCAAAGCGTTGAAAACGTGGCATTTTCACTTACCTGATTCTGAGCGAGAAGGGTTATTAGAGTTTTCTAAAATTCTAAATAATTTCCTACGTGTAGTCTTTAGGTCGAATCAGATCGACTTAAATTGATTCTGGCAACTTTTGGAATTTTTTACCGAAATAAAATATCCAATATAAATTTTTCACTTTAATAAATCAATTTCACAAAAATTTATGTAGAAATTCCTTACTGGTAAAATCTTAGATCGGTTCGGGTTGAAATTTGAGTTGAGTCAAAAATTTGGGTCAGTTCGGGTTCGGGTCGGTTTGGTGAACAGTGCTAGTCGTGAACAGTGCCGGTTTGGGTTGGCTGGCCGGTTTGGTTTGTGCTGTTCTGGTCTGGTTTGGTTTAGGTTTAATAAACTGGTTCGGTTCAAACTTTTTAAAAGAACCGGTTAAGTTTTTTTAAAAAAAAAACAGAACTCTCCTCTACCAAGAAGCCGAGAGAGAAAGCTAGAGCGAGAGGGAGTCGAAGATCGGCCGGTGAGAGTTCGGCCAGGTGAGTGCCAAACGCCGAGCGAGGGAGAGAAAGGCTCGGCCGAGAGGAAGGTTTGGCCGGAGGGGTGTTCGACCGAGGTTCAAAATTGCGATTTCTGGCAAGGTAAGAGCTCGATTTTTTTGGTGTGATTTCTACCTCACCGAGTTACCCAATTTATAGGGGAAGCTCTTTCAATTTTTCACGTTTCTTCCTCATTCGATGGTCAAGTTCGTCGGTCGATTAGGGTTTGTCAATGTCGTCGACTAAATTTTTCAAAATCCTTTATCTCGAAGAAAAATTTTCCTTTCTTATATCTGCTACATGTTTTTGATGTGTTACAGTATACCCTCCTTAAAGAAATTTCGTCCTCAAAATTAAAGAATTACTTGAAAAGTTCCGGATAGATCTTTCTCATTTCTTCTTTTTCCCAGGTTGCTTCTTCAACATTTTGATTCTTCCATAGAACTCGTACAAGTGAGATCTTCTTTTTCTGTAACTTCTTTTCTTCTGATTCAAAAATTTGAAACGGTCTCTCTTCGTAGGATAAGTTCGGGTTGAGCACAAATTCTTCAGATCTCATTGGTAAAACATGCAAGGGATTTGGAACGTATTTCCTCAGCATCGATATGTGAAACACGTTGTGAACGTGCTTGAGTGACTCTGGGAAATTTAGTTTGTAAGCAACTTCACCAATTCGTACTGTAATTGTAAATGGACCTATGTATCTTGGACTTAGTTTTCCCTTTTTCCCAAATGGCATTACTCCTTTCATTGGCGAGATCTTCAAGAAGACTTGGTCTTCTACTGCAAATTCCAACTTTTTTCTTTTTCGATCAGCGTAGCTTTTCTGTCTACTCTGGGCTGTAATAATTCTTTTTCTGATTAGTGCAACGATCTCCGCTGTTTGTCTCAAACTATCTGGCCCAACTAAAATTCCTTCACCTACCTCATCCCAATGCACTGGTGATCTACACTTTCGACCATATAATGCTTCATAAGGTGTCATTCCAATGGAAGTTTGATAACTGCTGTTGTAGGCAAACTCCACCAATGGTAGGTTTTTATTCCAATTTCTTTGGAAATCGATAGCACAAGCTCGCAACATATTCTCTAGGGTCTGAATAGTTCTTTCAGATTGTCCATCTGTCTGAGGATGAAAAGCTGTACTGAATTTCAACTGAGTACCCATAGCTTTTTGCATACTTTTTCAAAATTTAGAGGTAAAACGGGTATCTCGATCAGACACGATAGAAATGGGAGTGCCATGAAGTCTGACAATCTCCTGAACATAAAGCCAAACATATTGATCCATAGTATATGTAGTCCTTACAGAGAGAAAATGGGCTGATTTAGTCAATCGATCAACTATAGCCCAAATAGAGTCGTGACCCTTAACTGTCTTAGGAAGATCAATCACAAAATCCATAGTGATATGTTCCCATTTCCACTGAGACACCATGAGTGGTTGCAATGTACCAGCAGGTGGTTGGTATTCTACTTTGACTTGTTGACAAATGAGACATTTCTTGACAAATTTGGCTATGTCTATTTTCAAGCCACGTCACCAATAATGCTGCTTCAAGTTTCGATACATTTTGATTGCACCAGGATGTACCGAGTAAGGGGTTGAGTGTGCTTCCTCCAATTTAGCTCTCTTTAATTCAGTATCATCTGGTATACACCATCTCTTTTTGAACTGGATAATCCCACCATCAGATATGAAAAATTAAAAAACTGTTCCAGCCTCCAATTCTTCTTTCACCTTGCAAATAAATGCATTACCGCGTTGCTTATCCCTTATTTTCTCAAGCAAACTTGGCTGAAGCGTCATAACAGACAATCTCTCTAATAGCCCAAACGGTACAACTTCAATGTTATATTTCTGTATCTCCTTAGTTAACTGTCTTGGAATCAGCCGCAACGAAGAAATTTGAGACGATGCTCTTCTACTAAATGCATCAGCTACAACATTAGTTTTGCCAGAATAGTAAATAATCTTGCAATCATAGTCCTTCACCAACTCTAACCATCTACGTTGTCTCATATTCAGATCCTTTTGAGTTAGAAAATACTTCAAGCTCTTATGGTCCGTATAGATTTCACATCTCTCTCCATATAAATAATGCCACCAAATCTTCAAAACATGAACCACCGTTGTAAGTTCCAAATCATGAGTTTGGTAGTTCTTCTCATGATCCTTCAATTGTCTTGAGGCATATGCCACTACTTTTCCTTCTTGCATGAGAACACATCTCAATCCATACTTTGAAGCGTCACTATAGACCACAAATTTTTTAGATCCAGATTGTATAGTGAGTATGGGTGCCGGGATCAATCTCTGCTTTAACTCCTGAAAGCTTTGCTCGTACTCTTCAGTCTATAAGTACCTGACACTTTTCTTGGTTAGCTTTGTAAGCGGATTGGCTAAGCTTGAAAATCCTTATACAAATCTCCGGTAATATCCCACAAAACCAAGAAAATTCCTTATTTTGGCTGCGTTCTTTGGTTGGGCCATTTACTAACAGCTTCAATTTTATTTTGATCCACTGATACACCTTCTCTTGAAACAATGTGACCGAGAAAAGCCACCTTCTCCATCCAAACAATTTTGCATATAACTTTTCTCGTCTCAATGTTGATAAAACAATCTTCAAATGTTCCTCATGTTCTTCCTTACTCTTCGAGTAGACAAAGATATCGTTAATAAAAACTATCACGAAATCATCTAAATACGTCTTCAAAATTCGATTCATTAATTCCATAAATGCGGCTGGGGCATTACTCAATCCAAACGGCATGACCCAAAATTGAAAGTGACCATATCTGGTGCGAAAAGCCATTTTGAACATGTCATCTTCCTTAATTCTTAATTGGTGATAGTCCGATCTGAGATCAATCTTTGAGAAAATTGCCGCTCCCTTTAGTTGATCAAAAAGATCATCGATTCTTGGTAGTGGATATTTATTTTTAATAGTGACTTTGTTGAGTTCTCGATAGTCTATGCACATTCTCATAGATCTGTCATTTTTCTTCACAAATAACACCGGTGCTCCCCAAAGTGAGAAACTCGATTGAATAAATCATTTTTCCAGCAATTCATCTAGTTGGGTCTTCAATTCCTTTAGTTCGCTTGGTGCCATTCTATAAGGAGCTTTAGAGATCGGCGTCATTCCAGGTAGCAGGTCAATGCTAAATTCCACCTTTCTCGCAGGTGATAAATTCGTCAGGTCGTCAAGAAAAATATCCAAAAATTCACCTATTATTGGCACTTCATCAAGAGTCGGGGCCCCTTCAAGTTCGGAACATATAGCACTGGGCAGAATTCTAATGCATCCTGAATTCAATAATCTTTGAGCTCGCATAGCTGATATCACTGGAACTCTCAAACTCTTAGTGTCTCCATAGAAAAAGAATGGCTTTATTCCAGGTAATTGAAATTTAACCATCCTTTTACGACAATAAATAGTCGCATAAGGCTTAGTAAGCCAGTCCATTCCAAGATTGAAATCGTAGTCGTGCATTGCCAAAATAATTAAATTAGCTTCCAAATGATTCTCTCTAATATAAACATTGCATCCTCTAATTATGGAATCAGCAAACATAACTTTGCTTGAGGGAATAGCTCCTCCTAATTTGTACTCTAGCGATTCTACTTTGTTCCCTAACTTCTTAGCATGCTCAAGGGATATAAAAGAGTGAGTAGCTCCAGAATCAATTAATACACAAGAAGATATGCCAGAGATAAAAATTGAATCTGCCACCACAGAGGCATTTCCTTAAGCTTCATCTTTCGTCATGGCGAAAACCCTAACAGTTGCCTTGGGTTGCTCTCGGACATTCTTTGGGCAGTCTTTAATAAAGTGTCCATGTTGACCACAATTAAAGCAAGTCATAGTCAGATGGCGACATTCTCCGTAATGTGGCTTCTTGCATGATGGACATATAGGCATATTAGATATCGTCGTGGGCTCCCTCTTAATATACTTAGAACGTTCTTCAGTAGGTCCACAGGTAATTGGTCGCTTAGATCCAGCCCATGGTTGTTGCGGAGATTTACCCCTTGCAGTCTAGGTTGCATGATTTTATTTCCTTCTAAGCTCTTGGGCTTTGTTGACTTCCTTCTCCCATTT
Organism: Begonia masoniana; assembly: GCA_022432975.1. Lineage (NCBI taxonomy): Eukaryota > Viridiplantae > Streptophyta > Magnoliopsida > Cucurbitales > Begoniaceae > Begonia > Begonia masoniana. Next base: position 67,766,545 of record CM039502.1, on the reverse strand, counting down.
CTCAGTACGTAATGCTTTGTCTACCACGAATGCAAACAGAGAGTCCTTGGAAGTAATAAGATATATGTCCTTGAATATCTCCGCCCTCAATCCTTGGATGAAACATTTTACCTTCATAACTTCATTACCAGCTATATGAGGGCATATTGGGAAAGTTGCTCAAATTTATGCAAATAGTTGATTACACTTCCCGTCTGTTTTAAAGCCATGAATTCTTCTGCCTTTGCATCCATCATAGAATCCGTAAAGTACTTCTCATGGAAGAGCTCTTGAAACTTTTTCCATGTTATGGTAGCGACTAGATACATCACCTTCACTGAGTCCTACAAATAACGATCTTCCATTCGGAGCATGGAAGATGTACAGTCCACTTTCTCCTCCTCTGAGATTTTAGCATGCTCAAAAATCTCATTGATGGTTTGGATCTAATTATCTGCTGCTGCCATATCTGCCAAATTGCCAGTAAAAGTTAGGGGATCCATTCTGTGAAATCTTTCAAAATCCAGTTCAACAGGTCGGCGCCTATTGGGAGCCTGTGCCTGTATATTAACTGCTTGTACAGAGGCAATAGCCGCCTGGGCCGCTGCATTAGTTGCCTGCAATAATTGCTTGATCTGCCTTGCTTGCATCTCGATCATGTTCATCATTCGATCGAGTACAGCATCCTGTTCGTTTCTAATTCCTCTTCGATTGGCCATAGTCTATACATCACAAGTAATTTATTTAAGAAAATCTATTTTATTTATTTATTTTTTTAAACTACCATTTATCAATATACTTTTATCAAAACAAAAACTGCTGATCGACAATCTTCCAGCCGCACGTGAGTATACAGATAAGTCTACAGAATCGTTTTATAAACCTAACTGCTTTGATACCAAACTTTAACGACCCTCCTTTTAAAATCCCCAATTTGAAACCCTAATTACTTTATTTCCAAATCGATTTAGGTTAAATTTCTAGCGTTAAAAATCTTAATTAAAAATTTTAAATGAATTATTAAATGCACGGAAGCTTTAATCAAAATTTTAAAACATAAAATTGTCAAAATTTTGAAATAATTGCATAATCAAATAATTTATAAAAACTTTAATCTCAAAATTTAACACATGTTCTTCAGAATTTCAATTTTTAAAATAACATTTAAAATACTTAAAACTAAAATACTTTAAATTCCTTTATTCGGAAAATTCAGGCCTTCTTCTGTATGCTCACTTGCCCTGGAAAATTCTCGATCGTAGCTAGTTCTTCCTCAGATAAAAACTCACCTACATCATAAAATTATACAACTACTGAGTTTAACTCAGTAAGCGAAAATACGTGCAAATGTCAAAATTACATTTAACTTTTACCGAATCTTGATTACAGACTGGTTAGAATTCATTTTCCAACCTTAGACTTAGCCATCTCATTGTCGTTCAGACGTAGTCAAACAAACTAGTTAGAACTCTTTTCTCAACCTTAGGCTTAGCCATCGTATTCATACACATACAAAATGTCCTATAAATTTTACCTTCATACTATTTATGTCAATGCCTAAACATGCAAGCTCATTTATCAAAAACGGATAGCAAAATAATTGTAAAAAAATAACATACGTTTTATGATGTAGGGACGTAGCTAAAATGTTGAAAACGTGGCATTTTCACTTACTTGATTCTGAGCGAGTAGGGTTATCAATGTTTTTATGAAATTACAAATAATTTCCTGCGTGTGGTCTTAGGTTGAATCAGAACGACTTAAATCGATTCTTGCAACTTTTGGAATTTTTTACCTAAATAAAATATCCAATATAAATTTCCTACTTTAATAAATCAATTTCATAAGAATTTAGGTAGAAATTCCTTACCGGTAAAATCTTAGATCGGTTCGGGTCAAAATTTGATTCGATTCAAAAATTTGGGTCGGTTCGGGTTTGGGTCGGTTCGGATGAGCAGTGCCGATCATGAACAGTTCCATTTCGGGTTGGCGTGCCGGTTCGGTTTATGCTGTTCTATTCTAGTTTGGTTTAGGTTTAATAAACCGGTTCAGTTCAATCTTTTTAAAAGAACCGGTTCAGTTTTTTTTTTTTTAAACTGAACCCTCCTCTGCTTTTCTCCTTCTTCGCGTGAGCAGAGAACAGAGAGAAAGGGAGAGAGAGATCGAGAGGCCGAGAAAGAAAGCCAGAGCGAGAGGGAGTCGGAGATTGGCTGGTGAGAGTTCGGCCAGGTGAGCACCGAACGCCGAGCGAGGGAGAGAAAGGCTCGGCCAAGAGGAAGGTTTGGCCGGAGGGGTGTTCGATCGAGGTTTGAAATGGCGATTTCTAGCAAGGTAAGAGCTTGATTTTTTTTGGTGTGATTTCTCCTTTACCGAGCTACCCAATTTATAGGGGAAGCTCTTCTAATTTTTCACGTTTCTTCCTCTGTCGATGGTCAATTTTGTCGACTAAATTTTTCAAAATCCTTTAGCTGGAAGAAAAATTTTTCTTCCTTATGTCTGCTACACGTTTTTGATGAGTTACACTAGTAAACTTCAAAATACAAAAAAATAAATAGTAAAAAACATAAATTTTATTATTCCCAAAATTCAACTTGTCATCTCTCACTATTGATGCTGAAACTAATGCTCCATTGCCCATTTTGAAAGTGGCATCCCCATCTCCTAGTCTTTTGTTGGGGCTAAGTATATGCAAAGAACAACAAACATGATTAGTCATTCTAGAATCAACTATCCAAGGTGATTAATCATTTTCAACTAAACAAGATTCAGTGACAAATAAATTAAATTTACCTGAGATTCTGTTTCAATTCCTCGAGATACTCTTATAGTTTCTCTCCCAATGGCCGTCAATACCACAATGAAACTACTTTCTTTTGGACTTTTTCTTGCCCAGTTATTCTTGTTTCTCTCATTAGGTTTTTTTTAGTTAGGGTTGTACTTTTTACCTCCTATTTGTTGGGCTCCCTTGCCTCGCCCTTCTTTTCCACAAAAACAGACTGGGTCAGCAGTTCACTAAGTAATTGTAACACCCTACACTTAAGCGGCTAAGTTAATAATAATAATGGGTATGAATGATAAGTCAAGAGGAATCGTCAAGAGAAGAGGTGAGAATACTAAGTGTGATAGAATTCTGAATTTATAGTTGCATACATTAAAGGAGAGAAAGTGGAATAATAGAAGAAGAAATGTGGGAGGGTATAGATGAGGATAGGTTTTTATTTTTAGAAAGTTTAGTGGAGGAAAATATTTTAAGTTGTAATTATTATAAGTTTAAAGATTTAAGAATAATAGGAAGGAAATTTAAAACCTAAAAACACTCTCTCTCTCTCTCTTCCGATCCTCTCTCTCTCCCTCTTCAGCTTTCCACCATTGAAGACCGATTCTTCTCCATCAAAACTTCATCTTTTGGAGATTTAAGGTAAGCAAGAGTTTGTAGGGTTTATGATGGTTAATGGATAGTTATTGTGGAGTTTTTGGTGTTTATGGTTGGATTTTGTTGGGTTTTTTTAGAACCACGAAATATCCCTTCTCCCCTTGCTGGTTTTCTGTAATTTTTGGATGCCTAAACATGGAATAAAGATCTATTGGACCAATTATATGAAAAGATTAATGTTCGGTTGAGTTTCGTAAAAAAAAAAAAAATCAGAATTGAAAGGCAACACAGAACAATGTTCTGTTTTGTGAAAATTAGGTAGGCTATGCTGATTGGTTTGAATAGTGGATTTCAATACTAGAAACTAGACATTTTTAAGGTTTCCATAGCCTCTTGAATCATCGAAAACGGATGTGTATTCGATTTATTGTGAAATTTCAAAGTTTGTTAAAATTTGGAGAAAAAAACTGGAATTTGGAGCTATGAACAGAGCAATTTTGGTTTCTGTAATTCTGCTGTGAATTGAGCTTATTTGATAAAATGACTTCACCATGTTAAAATAGACATTTCAAGGATTCGATAGTATGTTGAATCATCAAATTTCGATAGGTATACGAATAGTTATGAATTTCTGAAGTTTGACAGAAAATGAGGAATTTCGGGTTTGAGTGAAGTCAGACTCTGGTGATTGTTTCTTATTGGGTCTTGATGATGCTAAATTGAGACTTATAGGATGACCAATAATGAGTACTAATCATGTTGTAGGATTCAGAGGTTGCATGGACTTGAGATTCAAGTGGAAAATTAGCTAAGAGTGTCAGGTAAGTTGTGTTGCGTATGTTTTGCCTTCGGGCCTACATCACAGTTCGTTAGCTTTGTGTGCATGTTTATTTTATGCTTTTAGTATATCATGTATCATGGTTTTAAAGTACGAGAAAGAAACGAAAATGAATTTTCATGCTTTTACGAAATGATACAGTAGGATGTGAAATGTTGAGAACGAAACGATAAAGTACGTAAGAAAGATAATGAAAGGTGGGGTAGAGGTTGGTCGTCCCGAGAGGTGAACCGCGAGGTGTGCCTCCTTTTCCCCCGCTTTACGTGAGTGGCCGTCCCAAGAGGTGGATCGCGAGGTGTGTCACTTTTCTATGTCGAGGTTGGCCAGTCCTGTGAGGTGGACCGTGAGGTGTGCCACCTTGATCTAGCATGTAAGAAAGCACCCAGTAGTAAGATAAAGAATATATAAGAATGAAAGAGAAACAAAAGGAGAAACCAAACAGTAGAAATTGCATATGTTGGGATAGTATGGTTTTTAGCGTTTACGTTTTATTATGCATTTCTTGCTTAGCATTAGGCTAATAGATGAGATGTGATATAGGTGACGAGGTTATAGCTAGTGAGTATTCAAAGTATGCTCAACACTGAGGCAGTTGGAGGAGTACGCTCGTGTTATGATCCGACCATCTGTTAGGGCCGTTTGAGCATGGAGAGTACGTATAGATTTTGAGATGTTTTGGTGTATAGCTGAATTTTTAAACATTTTAGTAGTCACTTTTGATTTATAAAATGTTTTGTACTGCTTGGGGATATATTTGGAAAATTGTTTTAGAAAAATTTGGTTTGATTTGCAAGTTTTGGTTTTTTAAAAGATTTAAGCGTTACACTACCCGTTTTTCTTCTGAAATAAGTAACCTTGAGGGGTTGTGAATATTGGATAATAGAATAACATTAATTTAAACATTTTCAAAGATGTCGTTTTAAGTCGAGGAACAAAATTCGATGCTATTTTATTGCAATGAGTAAAGTTTTAAAGTTTTCTTGAATTTTCTAGTACAGTTTAGTGAGTGAGCATAGCGAACCGGGTTCGGATAACTCAGGATGCTACATTTTGGTATCAGAGCCCATTGGTCAAACCGTTCAATTGATTACCTAACAGTGTCAATCGCCGCATGAAGTGCTTCAACAACTGTAAGTATTTAAGTTAAGTATTTATTCTTAGAGGTTCATAATTCTTTTATTTCATGACATGTCTAGGAGTAACAAAATGCCCCCAAGACGTGGAGTAGACCCCAAGGACAATGTGATTGATCGATTGACGTTGCTGGCTGAGATTCAGGCTCAAATGTTGGCGGGAGTTATGAACAGAGGAGCGAACAAAAATGGAAATGGTCATGGCGATACTCCAGAGAGCCAGAGTGGAGAGAAATTCAGACGTTTGAAGGCCCCGGCCTTTGACGGTCAATCCTCGGATCCCACTCATGCTGAAGAGTGGATCCGAAAGATTGAACGCATGTTAGACTTAGCCAAGGTGGAAGACAATGAGAAGGTGTCCTGTGCCACGTTCCATCTGTAGAAGGATGCCAGTTTTTGGTGGGAGTCGGTCAAGCCCACCGCCGATGCAGGAGCTATGACTTGGGAGCAATTCGAGAGGGCTTTCTATAACAAATATTTTAGCCGAGCGGTCAGAACTAGCAAGCTGACGGAGTTTACCCAACTATGCCAAACTGCTCAGTGGTTGACTATGTTCAACGGTTCAAATCTCTATCTCGTTTCACAGGATACTTTGTGGATGAGGAGGAGAACAAAGTTTACCAGTTTGTTCAGGGGTTAAAACTGAAAATCCTCAAGGGAGTGAAGACTGCCGAAATCGAAGATGTGCCCTATCATAAAGTAGTGGCTAAGGCCTTGGAACTCGATGACATTGAAACAAAGATGCAAAGACAAAAAGATGCTCCGAGGAAGTTTTTCAAAGAAATCACACTGCACAAACAACAGAGAGGCATGAAAAGGCCCAATGAGGGTCAGAATAGTCAAGGAGGAGGGAAACTACCTCAAGAATCTACGCAATATCCTCAGTGCCCTAAGTGTTTGAAGAAGCACCCGGGTGAATGCAGGCTAGATTCAAGAAGATGCTTCAAATACAATGAAGTTGGACACATTGCTAGAAATTGCCCAAAGCCTAGAGTGAGTCGATGTTTCAACTGTAACGAGCTGGCCATATGGCAAAGGATTTCCCAGCACCGAAAAAGGGTCTGACATGTGTAATGCCCAGAATTTTTGCAATGATTAAGTCAGGAGACGAGGATCAACCAGCTGTTGTATCAGGTACTATATTGGTTAATAGCTTAGCTGCACATACATTTATTGACACTGACTATTGTAAGAGGTACTATACTGATTAATACCATGCCTGCTTACACTTTGATTGATTCCGGTGCAACACACTCTTTTATAGCAACTACATTTGCAGTCAAATTAGATTTATGGCCTATAGCGACTGATCATGTATATGAGGTAATGCTACTTTCTGGTGGACGTATGCCTCCAATTAGATAGTGCGTGATAGTATGGTATCAGTGGGAAGTAAGAATTTACTTGCCGATCTTATTATTATGGGGATAACCGGATAGGACGTTATTCTAGGGATGGATTGGCTGTTCAAATACTATGCTACGATTGACTATAGATCGGGAATAGTGAGTTTTCAACCCCTAGATGGTGGGAAGCACTCTTTTCAAGCCATGAAGAATACCAGAAGATTTTCAGTTATGGCACCCCTTAGTGCTCGACGTGTTCCAAGTGGTGAGTATTTATATTTTCTGGCTAGTATTATTGATATCCAAATTTCAAAAGAAAAAAAGCTTGAAGATGTTCTAATTGTTCAAGACTTTCCAGAAGTCTTTCTAGACAATTTACCTAGTTTGCCTCCAGACCGAGAAATTGAGTTTGTTATTGACGTATATCCAGGAGTCGAGCCAGTATCAAAGAACCCTTATAGACTGGCCCCTGCATAATTGAAAGAATTGAAGAAAATAGTTAGAGGAATTGGTGGATAAAGGGTTTGTACGTCCGAGTTTTTCACTGTGGGGTGCTCCAGTCCTATTTGTGAAAAAAAAGACGGATTTCTACGGATGTGCATCGACTACAGAGATTTAAACAAGTTAACTGTCAAGAATAAATATTCATTACCAAGAATAGATGATTTGATCAACTTCAGGGTGCACGAGTCTTTTCAAAGATCGACTTAAGATCAGGTTAGTATTAGCTAAAGGTCAGGCTAGAAGATATTCTGATGACTGCATTTTGAACCAGATACGAGCATTACGAGTTCTTGGTTATGTCGTTCGGATTGACGAATGCCCCAGCAGCCTTCATGGACTTAATGAATAGTTTCCATGATTATCTCAATAAATTTGTTATAGTATTTATCGATGATATCTTTGTGTATTCATGTAATGAAGAAGATCATAAGGAACACCTGAAGATAGTGTTGGAAACTCTGAAGCGACACCAACTTTACGCAAAGTTTTCTAAGTGTGAGTTTTGGCTGGATAGGATTCAATTCTTAGGTCATGTCATCTCAAGTAATGGTATATCTGTTGATCCAGCTAAGATTCAGATCGTTAAGAAATGGCCACAGCTAAAGAATGTCAGTGAGATTCGGAGTTTTCTCGGTTTAGCAGGCTATTACAAAAAATTTATTGAGAGATTTTCTAAGATTTCTATACCTCTGACCCGACTGACGAGGAAGAATGTGAAATATTTATTGTCTAAAGATTGTGAGCACAGTTTTTAGACTTTAAAGCAGAAGTTGACTACGGCTCTAATATTGACCCTTCCAGTTGAAGACGAGAAGTTTAATATTTATTGTGATGCTTCCAGGATTGGGTTAGGATGTGTGTTGATGCAGAATGATAAAGTTATTGCTTATGCTTCGAGGCAGCTGAATTCTTATGAACAAAATTATCCAACCCATGATTTGGGGTTAGCAGTAGTCGTATTCACGCTAAAAATATAGAGGCATTACCTATATGGCCAAACGTATGAAATATTTTCAGACCACAAAAGTCTGAAATATATTTTTATGCAGAAGGAACTGAATATGAGACAACGGCGGTGGTTAGAGTTCATGAAAAATTATGATTTTGAGATCAAATACCACCCCAGCAAAGCAAATGCAGTGACTGATGCATTAAGCAGAGTGCAGCTATGATTCCTGTGATGCCTAGAGCATTAGATGCAAAATTGCAGAGATTTGATCTTGAAGTAGTATCTAATATATCAGCTGTGTTGTCTGCAATGTCTTTGAAACCGAGTATTTTGGGAAAAATTAAGGAAGCTCAGAAGGACGACACAGAATGTAATGATTTCAAATTGAGTATGGCTTCCAATGATAGATCAGAGTTCAGTTATTCAACTGACGGAATACTGAAGTTTTGAAATAGGTGGGTTGTTCCAGTTAGTGAAGAACTTTGGAAGGAAATTCTCTCGGAAGCTCATTCTTCTAGGTTGTCTTTTCATCCAGAAGCACAAAGATGTACCGGGACCTTAAGTAACATTATTGGTGGCCTAATACAAAGAGAATTGTGGCAAAGTACGTTGAGACGTGCTTCATTTGTCAGCAGATTAAGGCCAAACATCAGAGGCCAGCAGGAAAGCTACAGCTATTGCCAATTCCTGAGTGGAAGTGGGAGTAGATATCGATGGACTTTGTTGTTGGATTGTCTCGAACAACAAATGGTTATGATGGAATATGGGTGATTGTGGATCGTTTAACCAAGTCAGCCCACTTTCTGCCAGTGAAGATGACATATTCTATGGATCAGTTCGCTGAACTGTATATTCAGGAGATCGTACGAGTGCACGGAGTTCCGATTTCGATTGTATCAGACCGAGATCTTAGATTTACATCGAAATTCTTGAAGAGTCTGCACAAGGCCATGGGTACGCAGCTCAATTTTAGTACAAAGTTTCATCTTCAGACCGAACGGGCAATCTGAGAGGATTATTTAAACGTTGGAGGATATGTTACGAGCATGCGTATTGGACTTTCATGGAGCAAATACCTGTCATTGGTGAAATTTTCTTATAATAACAGCTATTAGGCTACGATAGGTATGGCTTTGTACGAGGCTTTATATGGAAGAAATGCATATCTCCGTTATATTGGGACGAAGTCGGTGAGGCACGACTAATTGGTCCAGATGTCTTACAGCAGACCTCTAAGATAGTTACTTTTATTCGACAGCGTATTTTGACAGCTTAGAGTTAACAAAAGAGCTACGCTGATAGAAGAAGAAGGGAGCTAGAGTTTGAGGTCAATGACGAGGTCTTTATGAAGATTTCACCATTTAAAGGAGTTGTAAGATTTAGAAAGAGGGGCAAATTCAATCCAAGGTACATGGGCCCCTTTCGTATTACTAAAAGAATTGGGAAAGTGGCCTATAAGTTACAGCTTCCAGCTTCAATAGACAGTATTCACAATGTAATCCACGTGTTCCATGCTAAAGAAGTGTATGCGAGATCCTTCTCACGTTGTGGAGCAGCAGGATATAGAGGTTCATCCGACATTGATGTATGAGGAGAAACCAGTGGAGATTCTGGATTATGTAGTGAAGATTTTACGCAACAAAGAAATTTCAGTAGTGAAAGTATTATGGCACAACCACAACATGGAAGAAGCGACTTAGGAAAGGCAGCAGGACATGATGAGCCGATATCCTGAGTTATTCAGGTATACAATTTTGAGGACAAAATTTTTCATATGGAAGGTGGAATGTAACACCCGACACTTAAGCGACTAAGTTAATAATAATAATGGGTATGATGATAAGTCAAGAGGAATCATCAGAAGAAGAGGTGAGAATACTAAGTGTGATAGAATTCTGAATTTATAGTTGCATACATTAAAGGAGAGAAAGTGGAATAATAGAAGAAGAAATGTGGGAGGGTATAGATGAGGATAGGTTTTTATTTTTAGAAAGTTTAGTGGAGGAAAATGTTATAAGTTGTAATTATTGTAAGTTTAAAGATTAAGAATAATAGGAAGGAAATTTAAAACCTAAAAACACTCTCTCTCTCCCGATCCTCTCTCTCTCCCTCTTCAGCTTTCCACCATTGAAGACCGATTCTTCTCCATCCAAGCTTCATCTTTAGGAGATTTAAGGTAAGCAATAGTTGGGTTAGGGTTTATGATGGTTAATGGATAGTTATTGTGGAGTTTTTGGTGTTTATGGTTGAATTTTGTTGGGTTTTTTTAGAACCACGAAATATCCCTTCTCTCCTTGCTGGTTTTCAGTAATTTTTGGATGCTTAAACATGTAATAAAAATCTATTGCATCGATTATATGAAAAGATTAATGTTGGTTGAGTTTTGTTAAAAAAAAAAATTCGAAATTTAAAGGCAACACAGAATTGTGTTATGTTTTGTGAAAATCGGGTAGGCTATGCTGATTGGTTTGAATAGTGGATTTCAATACTAGAAACTAGACATCTTTAAAGTTTCCATAGCCTCTTGAATCATCGAAAATGGATGTGTATTCAATTTATTGTGAAATTTCAAAGTTTGTTAAAATTTGGAGAAAAAAAACTGGAATTTGGAGCTATGAACAGAGCAGTTTTGGTTTCTGTAATTCTGCTGTGAATTGAGCTTAGCTTTTAATAAAATGACTTCACCATGTTAAAATAGACATTTCAAGGATTCGATAGCATGTTGAATCATCAAATTTTGATAGGGTATGAATAGTTATGAGTTTCTAAAGTTTGATAGAAAATGAGGAATTTCGAGTTTGAGTGAAGTCATATGTAACACCCGGTTTATTAGAATTAAAATAATCTATTAATCTTCTAAGTGTGAATTTTATAGAATGAAATTAGGGGTAAAATCAATTAGGTTAATGAGTAACTAAGTGAGGGCATAAGGGTAATTGTCAATTTTTGCAAATGGATAACGTATTTAAGGAAAGAGTAAATGAGGTATAGCCGTCATACTCATTTCACTCTCGGTTTTCAGCTCAACCCAGCAGAGCTCTCTAGGCGATTTCCTCACCGATTCCTCCAACCCAGGTGAGTTTTGATTCGATTAATTGCTGATTTTAGTACCTAGGTAGCTTAAGGATCCCAACGTATGCATTTTGTTAATGTTACGAGTGAGAGATTCTGCTTGAGGATTAGAGCAGAATCGGGAATGTTAGATAAATAGAAATGCCCAACCCACTCCTTAGATTTCTGAATAGCTTAGATTGAGGTTTAACGTTCTGTTTATGAATATAGGTGAACAAACCCCCGAAGTAGCTCTTAACCGAGCATTTGCAAGGAATCCAGGTAAGTAAAGTATTGCTTGTGCCTTCGGGCCTACATCACAAAACAGTAGGTTTATGTATGCTTGAATATTTCTATTGTCCATGCATCATGTTTTTGTTAAAAGTTACGAAAATGAATTTCATGTAAGGAATGGTAAGGTATGAACTGTATGCGACAGACAAACTATTAAGGGAATTCATCCGCCCCTTAATTGAGTATGAGGATGTAGACATTGGGAGAATTGATCCCACTCCCAAGGGAACCATGGGATCAGATCAGCTGTTAAGGGAATTCATCCGCCCCTTAATTGAGTATGAGGATGTAGACATTGGGAGAATTGATCCCACTCCCAAGGGAACCATGGGATCTGATCATGATATGAACGAATATGTATGCCACTGAGAGGAGAAAATAGAAACTGCATATTTAGGAGTTTAAGCTCAGCATTTTATTTCATTCATATACTGCTTTACTTATTTAGCATTAGGCTAATAGATGAGTTTTGTGATGTAGGTGAAGAAGTGTTAACAGGTGTGTCTCCTGATCATGTTGAGGAATAGTGGACGTTGGAGGAGTGCATTCAGGCCTCGACATGGTAACTGATGGGGCGGTTTAGCATGTTGTTTACAGGTGTAGAGGTTTAGTGGATAATGATTTAAATTGAGTATATGGAGTTTTTAGTAAAGGAGATTACAGCTGCTTGACTTCGTTTTCGAGAATTTCTGATTTTCATGTTCTTACTGATTTTGATCAATACAATGACTTGGAGTGTTATGAATGGATTTTTGGTAAAATGTTTTAAGTCTGTTAGATAGTCGAATCTTTCTCGGGTTATAGACAGGTTGTTTGGTCCATTGGTGGGAATTGAATAATTTTGTATCAGTGGATATGTGTAGAGGTTTATTACGTTCTGTTGAAAGGAATTGTGTTGATGTCTATCGGAAGAGAGAAGTCTACCGGTAGATGTCTCATGTTTGTCTTCCGGCTGACGTCATCGGAAGAGTAAAGCATTTGTCTTCCGGCTGACGTCATCGGCAGAAGAAGTGTAATGGAAGTCGGGTGAGTATGTCTTCCGGCTGACGTCATCGGAAGAGGAAAGCATTTGTCTTCCGGCTGACGTCATCGGCAGAAGAAGTGTGAGGGAAGTCGGGTGAGTATGACTTCCGGCTGACGTCATCGGAAGAGGAAAGTAATTGTCTTCCGGCTGACGTCATCGGAAGAGGAAATAGGTATTTTGTCGTTTACTCATCGGAAGAGGAAATAGGTATTTTGTCGTTACTCATCGGAAGAAGAAATAGGTATTTTGTCGTTTACTCATCGGAAGAGGAAATAGGTATTTTGTCGTTTACTGACCGGAAGAGGGAATGGGTGTTTCGTCGTTTTCGGTTGATGCCGCTGACGTCACCGGAAAACGAAATAGGTGATTTGTCGTTTTGTCACTGATGAAGTCTTCGTTTTTTTTTTATTTCTGCTTCTTTCGTTGACCTTGTCGTCGGCAGATGACTTCAACACTTCCGTTAATCACCCCAACAGTATATTCTACAGTTCGTCTAACTTCATAGTTGTTTAAATGATTTTCCGCTGCAAAGTTTTCAAATGTTTTGAATGTATAGAAAATGTCAAATTTTGACTGTCGAATGAAGTTTTAAAATTTATCCGAAAATTTCTTAGTCATGGTCAAGTAATGAGTAGCGACCCGGGTTCAGATAATTCGGGGCGTTACAGTATGGTATCAGAGACATGTTGCTAAACCGTTCAGAAGATTACTCATCAGTGCCAATCGTCGCATGAATATACTCCAACAACTGTAAGTGTTTATGTTAGCTTTAGTTATAAGATGTTTATGAGTATAGATAACCTTGTGCAGAACCTTATACAAATGGCTAGACGACCGGGGAGACCAAGAGTACCTAGGGAGATGCCAAACTTGAGGAGTGAAGAAGATTCAAGTGTAATTAGACAGCTGACGGAGTTGATGCGTCAGCAGACAGACATTGTGCGACAGCAATCTGACCAGTTAGGTGTGTTATTGAGTCGGGAAACACAAGGAAGTGCCAATTCAGGTCAAGTCGATGAGCATTCAGGGGATAGATTTCGTAGGCTGCAACCACCCACATTTGATGGAAAGTCACCTAACCCGATTGTCGCTGAGGAATGGCTTCGAAAGATAGAGAGCATGTTCAGGTGTGCCAATGTTGGAGAAGGAGAGAAAGTCATTTTGGCAACGTTTCATCTAGCCGGTGATGCGCAACTTTGGTGGGAGTCGCTGGAGATCACCACCGATATCGCAACCATGCCCTGGTCGCAATTCAAGGAAGTCTTTTACGAGAAATACTTTAGCACCACTGTCCAGAACGCTAAGAAGGCTGAGTTTTTGAGCTTGAAGCAGACTGGGTCTGTGGCAGAGTACAACAGACAATTTGAGTCTCTGTCAAGGTTTGCTGGATACCTCGTTCATAGGAATGAGGACAAGGTGTTTCAATACCTGCAAGGTCTAAAGCCAGAAATTTACAGAGGAGTAAAGTATTCAGGCATCAAAGGCTTGTCATTCAGTGAAGTAGTGTCTACTGCATTGGAGGCAGAAGAAGCTGAAATGAAGTGTGCTGGACCAAAGGAAGCCCCGCGAAAGTTCTTTCAGCCCCACCAGCAGAGAGGGATAAAGAGGCCTGCTGAAGGCCAGGGTAGTCAGGGTACTGGAAGGAAGGTACCTGATGCCAAGAAGTTTCCTCAGTGCATGAAATGCATGAAGAGCCACCTGGGCGAGTGTAAGTTTGGGACTGGTAAGTGTTATAACTGTGAGGAGTTTGGACATTCGCTTAAGGATTGCCCGAAGCCCAGAGTCCTTCGATGTTTCAACTGTAATAAGACTGGCCACGTCATCAGAGACTGCCCAACGTTGAAGAGTGGCCCTGCTAAGATAAAACCGAGAATATTTTCCATGATGGAGTCGGGCGAAGAGGATCAGCCCGCTGTTGTGTCAGGTACTATATTGGTTAATTCTATGCCTGCTTTTACCTTGCTAGATTCAGGAGCAACCCATTCTTTTGTTGCGTCTGCTTTTGCTGATAAGTTAGAAGTACAATCCACACCTTCTAGGCATGTATTCAATGTTGCTTTACCCTCTGGTGAACATTTACATTCCAACCAAGTGTTGCATGATTGCATGGTATTAGTAGGGGACAAAAATCTATCTGCTGATTTAATTGTTATGGATATAATGGGATTTGATGTAATCTTAGGAATGGATTGGTTGTTCAAACACCACGCCATAATTGATTGTAGGACTGGGATAGTTAGTTTCCAACCCCCTGGTGGTTTGAAACATACCTTCCAAGCTTCAGAGAAGAGTAAGGAAATGTCTGTTATGACTTCTTTAAATTTTAGACCTTCACCATGCAAGGAGTACTTGTGCTTCTTGGCATGTGTTCTAGATACACAACTTGTAGGTAAGGCAACTCCTCAAAATATCCTTGTTGTCCAAGACTTCCCTGAAGTGTTTCTAGATGACCTTCCCGGTTTGCCACCAGATAGAGAAATTGAGTTTGTTGTAGATGTCTACCCTGGAGCTGAACCTGTGTCTAAAAATCCCTATAGGTTAGCACCTGCAGAACTCAAGGAATTAAAAGAGCAGTTGGGAGAGTTGTTAGAGAAAGGGTTCATACGCCCGAGCTTTTCACCGTGGGGTGCACCTGTCCTTTTTGTCAAAAAGAAGGATGGATCAATGCGCATGTGCATCGATTATAGAGAACTGAATAAGTTAACTGTTAAGAACAAGTATCCCCTGCCTAGGATTGATGATTTATTTGACCAGCTCAATGGTGCAAGAGTTTTCTCTAAGATTGATCTGAGGTCAGGTTATTATCAGTTGAAGGTTAAATCTGAGGATATCCCAAAGACTGCCTTTCGCACAAGGTATGGGCATTATGAGTTTTTGGTTATGTCTTTTGGTTTGACAAATGCACCAGCAGCATTCATGGACCTTATGAACAGAGTGTTTCATGAGTATTTGGACAAGTTTGTCATTGTATTTATAGATGACATTCTAATCTATTCCAAAACCAAGGAGGAGCATGCAGAACACTTAAACTTAGTGTTAGGATTACTGAAACAGCACCAATTATACGCCAAGTTTTCTAAGTGTGAATTTTGGTTGGACCAAGTTCACTTTTTAGGACATGTCATTTCTGGAAATGGATTATCTGTTGATCCAGCTAAGGTTCAAGCAGTTAGGGAATGGCCCCAACCGAAGAATGCCACCGATATCAGAAGTTTTCTTGGACTAGCAGGATACTATAGAAAGTTCATTGAAGGATTTTCAAAGATTGCTACACCTCTCACTAAGTTGACTAGGAAGAATGTAAAGTACACATGGACCGATGAATGTGAACTTAGTTTCCAAACTTTGAAACAGAAACTGACCAATGCTCCTATTTTAACCCTTCCAGTTGAAGGTGGTAAGTATAGTATTTACTGTGATGCATCCAAGATTGGTCTTGGTTGTGTGTTGATGCAAGATGGAAAGGTAATAGCCTATGCTTCTAGACAGTTGAAAACTCATGAGAAGAATTACCCTACACATGACTTAGAATTAGCTGCTGTGGTATTTGCACTTAAAATTTGGAGACATTATTTGTATGGACAATCTTGTGAAATCTTTTCCGACCATAAGAGCCTGAAGTACATTTTCACACAGAAGGAACTAAACATGAGGCAACGTAGATGGTTGGAATTTGTAAAAGACTATGACTTTGAGATTAAGTACCATCCCGGTAAGGCGAATGTAGTAGCTGATGCTTTGAGCAGAGTGACAACATCAGTTTCAGCATTGATACTTGACTTACCATTAGCCTTAGAATCTGAATTCCTAAAGTTTAATCTAGAGGCAGTATCCAATGTAACAGCTATACTTTCGGCCATGACCTTAAGACCTACAATTCTTGAGAAAATAAGGGAAGCTCAGTCAAATGATGATGAATGCAGCAAGTACAAGTCAAGTATGGATTCTGCGGACAATTTAGACTTTAACTGTTCTTCCGATGGAATTCTTAAGTTTAGAAACAGATGGTTTGTTCCTGCCATTATGGAACTTCGGAATGAGATTCTTTCTGAGGCTCATTCTTCTAGATTCTCAGTTCACCCTGGGAGTACGAAGATGTATAAGGACCTTAAACAGCATTACTGGTGGCCAGGTATGAAAAGAAGTGTGGCAGAACATGTTGGATCATGTTTGTGTTGTCAGCAGATTAAAGCCGAGCATCAGAGACCCTCAGGAACATTACAACCTTTACCAGTTCCTGAATGGAAATGGGAACAAATAACCATGGATTTTGTTGTGGGACTACCTAGGACAACTAAAGGACATGATGCAATTTGGGTGATAGTTGACCGTTTGACCAAATCATCCCATTTTCTGCCCATGAAGACGACATACTCGATGGATCAACTTGCTGAGTTGTATGTTCAGGAAGTTGTTAGATTGCATGGAGTTCCGAGCACCATAGTTTCGGACCGAGATGCTAGATTTACATCTAAGTTTTGGAAGAGTTTGCACAAGGCAATGGGGACTCAGCTTAGTTTCAGTACAGCTTTCCACCCTCAAACAGATGGACAATCAGAAAGAACCATCCAAACATTAGAGGATATGCTCCGGGCATGTGTTTTGGATTTTCAAGGTTCTTGGAGCAAGTATTTGCCCTTGGTGGAATTTTCTTATAACAACAGTTTTCAGGCAACAATAGGAATGGCACCGTATGAAGCATTATATGGACGAAAATGTAGATCACCTTTGTACTGGGATGAAGTTGGTGAAGCACAGTTACTTGGTCCTGATGTTGTGCAGCAAACTGTTGAGAAGGTTGCTCTCATCCGTCAGAGGATCTTAACAGCTCAAAGTCGACAGAAAAGTTATGCTGACAGAAGACGCAGAGAGTTAGAGTTTGAAGTTGGTAGTGAGGTTTTTCTTAAGGTATCACCATTCAAAGGAGTTGTAAGATTTGGGAAGAGAGGGAAGCTTAACCCAAGATATGTTGGACCTTTCTCAATCTTGAGGAGGATTGGGAAATCAGCATATGAACTGCAATTGCCAGACTCTATGGAAGGAATCCACAATGTGTTCCATATTTCTATGCTTAAGAAGTGCTTAAGGGATCCATCTCAGATTGTGGAACAACAGAACATTGAAATTCAACCCACACTGACCTATGAGGTGAGACCAGTAAGAATCTTGGATTATGCAGTGAAGGTATTACGCAACAAGGAAGTTCCACTAGTAAAAGTCTTATGGCATAATCAGAATATAGAGGAGACAACATGGGAACGCCAGCAAGACATGATGGACCAGCATCCAAGATTGTTCAGGTACTGAATTTTGAGGACAAAATTCTTTTAAGGAGGGTAGATTGTAACACCCGGTTTATTAGAATTAAAATAATCTATTAATCTTCTAAGTGTGAATTTTATAGAATGAAATTAGGGGTAAAATCAATTAGGTTAATGAGTAACTAAGTGAGGGCATAAGGGTAATTGTCAATTTTTGCAAATGGATAACGTATTTAAGGAAAGAGTAAATGAGGTATAGCCGTCATACTCATTTCACTCTCGGTTTTCAGCTCAACCCAGCAGAGCTCTCTAGGCGATTTCCTCACCGATTCCTCCAACCCAGGTGAGTTTTGATTCGATTAATTGCTGATTTTAGTACCTAGGTAGCTTAAGGATCCCAACGTATGCATTTTGTTAATGTTACGAGTGAGAGATTCTGCTTGAGGATTAGAGCAGAATCGGGAATGTTAGATAAATAGAAATGCCCAACCCACTCCTTAGATTTCTGAATAGCTTAGATTGAGGTTTAACGTTCTGTTTATGAATATAGGTGAACAAACCCCCGAAGTAGCTCTTAACCGAGCATTTGCAAGGAATCCAGGTAAGTAAAGTATTGCTTGTGCCTTCGGGCCTACATCACAAAACAGTAGGTTTATGTATGCTTGAATATTTCTATTGTCCATGCATCATGTTTTTGTTAAAAGTTACGAAAATGAATTTCATGTAAGGAATGGTAAGGTATGAACTGTATGCGACAGACAAACTATTAAGGGAATTCATCCGCCCCTTAATTGAGTATGAGGATGTAGACATTGGGAGAATTGATCCCACTCCCAAGGGAACCATGGGATCAGATCAGCTGTTAAGGGAATTCATCCGCCCCTTAATTGAGTATGAGGATGTAGACATTGGGAGAATTGATCCCACTCCCAAGGG
Organism: Begonia masoniana; assembly: GCA_022432975.1. Taxonomy (NCBI): domain Eukaryota; kingdom Viridiplantae; phylum Streptophyta; class Magnoliopsida; order Cucurbitales; family Begoniaceae; genus Begonia; species Begonia masoniana. The sequence continues at coordinate 67,747,857 of CM039502.1, read as the reverse complement.
AACCATGGGATCTGATCATGATATGAACGAATATGTATGCCACTGAGAGGAGAAAATAGAAACTGCATATTTAGGAGTTTAAGCTCAGCATTTTATTTCATTCATATACTGCTTTACTTATTTAGCATTAGGCTAATAGATGAGTTTTGTGATGTAGGTGAAGAAGTGTTAACAGGTGTGTCTCCTGATCATGTTGAGGAATAGTGGACGTTGGAGGAGTGCATTCAGGCCTCGACATGGTAACTGATGGGGCGGTTTAGCATGTTGTTTACAGGTGTAGAGGTTTAGTGGATAATGATTTAAATTGAGTATATGGAGTTTTTAGTAAAGGAGATTACAGCTGCTTGACTTCGTTTTCGAGAATTTCTGATTTTCATGTTCTTACTGATTTTGATCAATACAATGACTTGGAGTGTTATGAATGGATTTTTGGTAAAATGTTTTAAGTCTGTTAGATAGTCGAATCTTTCTCGGGTTATAGACAGGTTGTTTGGTCCATTGGTGGGAATTGAATAATTTTGTATCAGTGGATATGTGTAGAGGTTTATTGCGTTCTGTTGAAAGGAATTGTGTTGATGTCTATCGGAAGAGAGAAGTCTACCGGTAGATGTCTCATGTTTGTCTTCCGGCTGACGTCATCGGAAGAGTAAAGCATTTGTCTTCCGGCTGACGTCATCGGCAGAAGAAGTGTAATGGAAGTCGGGTGAGTATGTCTTCCGGCTGACGTCATCGGAAGAGGAAAGCATTTGTCTTCCGGCTGACGTCATCGGCAGAAGAAGTGTGAGGGAAGTCGGGTGAGTATGACTTCCGGCTGACGTCATCGGAAGAGGAAAGTAATTGTCTTCCGGCTGACGTCATCGGAAGAGGAAATAGGTATTTTGTCGTTTACTCATCGGAAGAGGAAATAGGTATTTTGTCGTTTACTCATCGGAAGAAGAAATAGGTATTTTGTCGTTTACTCATCGGAAGAGGAAATAGGTATTTTGTCGTTTACTGACCGGAAGAGGGAATGGGTGTTTCGTCGTTTTCGGTTGATGCCGCTGACGTCACCGGAAAACGAAATAGGTGATTTGTCGTTTTGTCACTGATGAAGTCTTCGTTTTTTTTTTATTTCTGCTTCTTTCGTTGACCTTGTCGTCGGCAGATGACTTCAACACTTCCGTTAATCACCCCAACAGTATATTCTACAGTTCGTCTAACTTCATAGTTGTTTAAATGATTTTCCGCTGCAAAGTTTTCAAATGTTTTGAATGTATAGAAAATGTCAAATTTTGACTGTCGAATGAAGTTTTAAAATTTATCCGAAAATTTCTTAGTCATGGTCAAGTAATGAGTAGCGACCCGGGTTCAGATAATTCGGGGCGTTACATCATACTCTGGTGATTGTTTCTTATTGGGTCATGATGATGCTAAATTGAGACTTATAGGATGACTAATAATGAGTACTAATCATGTTGAAGGTTTTAGAGGTTGCACGGACTTGAGATTCAAGTGGAAAAATAGCTAAGGGCGTCAGGTAAGTTGTGTTGCGTGTGTTTTGCCTTCGAGCATACATCACAGTTCGTTAGATTTGTGTGCATGTTTATTTTATGCTTTTAGTAGATCATGTATCATGGTTTTAAAGTACAATAAAGAAACGAAAATGAATTTCCATGCTTTTACGAAATGATACAGTAGGATGTGAAATGTTGAGAACGAAACGATAAAATACGTAAGAAAGATAATGAAAGGTGAGGTTGAGGTTGGCCGTCCCGAGAGGTGAACCGCAAGGTGTGCCTCCTTTTCCCCTGCTTTACGTGAGTGGCCGTCCCAAGAGGTGGATCGCGAGGTGTGTCACTTTTCTAGGTCAAGGTTGGCCGTCCCATGAGGTGGATCGTGAGGTGTGCCACCTTGATCTAGCACGTAAGTAAGCACCCAGTAGTAAGATAAAGAATATGTAAGAATGAAACAGAAACGAAAGTAGAAACCAAGCAGTAGAAATTGCATATGTTAGGATAGTATTGTTTTCAGCGTTTACGTTTTATTATGTACTTCTTACTTAGCATTAGGCTAATAGATGAGTTCTGTGATGTAGGTGATGAGGTTATAGCTGGTCAGTATTCAGAGTATGCTCAACACTGAGGTAGTTAGAGGAGTACGCTCGTGTGACGATCCGGCCATCTGTTAGGACAGTTTGACCATGGAGCGTACGTATAGATTTTGAGATGTTTTGGTGTATAGCTGGATTTTTAAAAGTTTTAGTAGTCACTTTTGCTTTATAAAATGTTTTGAGCTGCTTGGAGATATGTTTGGAAAATTGTTTTAGAAAAATTTGGTTTGATTTGTAGGTTTTGGAGGAGTACGCTCGTGTGACGATCCGGCCATCTGTTAGGACAGTTTGACCATGGAGCGTACGTATAGATTTTGAGATGTTTTGGTGTATAGCTGGATTTTTAAAAGTTTTAGTAGTCACTTTTGCTTTATAAAATGTTTTGAGCTGCTTGGGGATATGTTTGGAAAATTGTTTTAGAAAAATTTGGTTTGATTTGTAGGTTTTGGTTTTTTAAAAGATTTAAGCGTTACGCTGCCCATTTTTTTTCTGAAATAAGTAGAGCCTTGAGGGGTTGTGAATATTGGATAATAGAATAACGTTAATTTAAACATTTTCAAACATGTCGTTTTAAGTCGATGAACAAAATTTGATGCTATTTTATTGAGATGAGTAAAGTTTTAAATTTTTCGTGAATTTTCTAGTATGGTTTAATGAGTGAGCGTAGCGAACCGGGTTCGGATAACTCGGGGCGCTATAGTAATTGAGATAGGTAATAAGTCAACTTATTCATAAAATAGTTGTTTTTGAACTGTAAGAATTATGGGCTTAAGCTTCCCAAAATTATGTCCACTTCGGTCGTTTCATCAATGTGAGCACCACTATTTTAGCTAGTGAATGATACTAATCGTCTACCTCTTTAATAGCTCTAGAGGCGTTGGCAGGAGAGACCTGACGACACTTCTCATTTAAGACGAGGTTTAGGTTATCATGCACAAGAGTCATATTCATATTCTTTTTTCACTCTATGAAATTATCACCGATCAATTTTTGTGATGCAAGAAGAGAGTTATCAAAATATTGGACATGATGCTATCATAAATAAAAATTGATTAATTATAATGCTAAACGCTCGTACTATGATATGGCATTGCATGAACATTGTAATCACTGAAACATTAACTAATGCATACAACTATACTTTGATCACATAATGTTTCTCATTGGAGTAGAAATATTATCTATTAATAAATTTACTCAAAATATCTCATATTTTTAAAATTCATTAATTTGCTTAATAATTTGGTTGAAATGTGATTAACATGCGTAATCACATTTTCATAAGTGTACACCGCTGTTTCGGTTTTATAAAATTTAACTTATAGTTGTCGTTTTAGTGTCGGTTAATCATAAAATATATTTTATAAAAGTTATTTCATAGAGATCAACCTTGGTATTGACTTAAGTGAACACTCCCACCCCGCTTACATATTTGTGTGTTGCATGAACGATGGAAACCATTGAAAGTTACACATACCTCCCACTCTCACTTATCATTTGGAATTGAAGTGATTTCTATAGAACATGTCATATTCTACTAAACCTACGTCAAAATTAATTAATTCTTAAATATACTACTAATTTATAATAAAATTATGACATTCATACTAAATAAACAATTTATTTAGAGCTAAAAAAAAATATTGTAAAATTATCCAAGACAAATTGAGTTTACAACTGAAAGATTAGAAATGCAATATTCAAGTAAACTCAATTTGTCTTGGATAATTTTACAATATTTTTTTGAGCTCTAAATAAATTGTTTATTTAGTAAGAATGTCATAATTCTATTATAAATTAGTAGTATATTTAAGAATTAATTAATTTTTACATAGGTTTTGTAGAATATAACATGTTCTATAGAAATCACTTCAACTCCAAATAATAAGTGAGAGTGAGAGTTATGCGTAACTTTCAATGGTCTCCACTGTTCATGCAACACACCGATATTTAAGCGGCGCTCCGAAATACTTTGTTATCGTTCTCACTAAAGAGAGCTTAAGTCAATACCAAGGTTGATCTTCATGAGATAACTTTTATAAAATATATTTTATAGTTAACCGACCCTAAAACAGTAACTATAAGTTATATTTTATAAAAACAAAACAATGGTGAAATGAAAATGTGATTGTTAGTCACATTTCCCCAGTTAAAAACAATCCATAATTAGAAACAACTTTTAAAGTACAAAAGAAAGATCATCAAGTAGTTTTTTATCGATAAAATATATGTGAATGCCACAGCTTGAGCTCAAGGTCTGTTTGATACTTTGACACTATCGATCTTCTCCGTTAATTATATTCACCTCACATAACACATTTTGGTATGGTGAAACGGGAAAAAGAGTAATCTCTCAATTTTTAAGACTTGCTGGAAAAGAAATATTGTTTCCAAATCTTTTTGTCAATAGAAACTTATTATCGAACAAATAGAGAGAATGACAATTAATTTTCACAATAAAATTAATCCATAAATGTATAAGATGTCATCCATTTTTAGCAGTTGGATTTTGCATTAAGTCATATCACAATCCATAAAATTAGATTTTATGGTTTTTGAAACTTTTCCAATTTTGCTTTCCGTCAAATTTCTAAAATACTTATTTATTAATTATATAATTGTATTTTAAATTTTTAGACATAAACTTTAAAAATTTAACAATTTTATTTAACGAACTTTGAACTTTGATCCCATGTGGTACGAGTATAAATTCTGAGCTAATATGATTATACCAAATTTAAAATCAGATTTCAATTCAAAATTGAATTTCGAAAACTATTAAGACAACAATTGTTTTAATGTCTAACATTTAGAAAATTTTGCCTTCAGACAGCTATTGTTATTAATTTGATATTAAATAATTAACTCATAAACAATTATTAAATTTTTATTCGAACACATAGGTGACGAAAGCATCTGTGTACCTTCAGTTTTAAACTTCACTAAATTTTTATTAATTAATATAAACTATTTATATTAATTAAATAATTATTAATTTTACAATAACTCTACTAAACATTTAGAGTTACACTCTTAGAACTGTCTAACATATTTATCAGTAACGTACATTGATATAATCATTAAATATCCATTGATCCTCCATTAAGATTCGAAGGTAGGTTTAAAATAGGTTAATCTCTCATATTTTATCTTTATTCTTTATTACTATTAGTTCTTAATTTATAAAGGTTATGAATTGCACGCTAACTATTGGATTCCTAAACTAACATATAAGAAAATCTAAAATAAGAGATTTCCATTAGGGGTGTGCAAAACCAATCCAAACTAAAGAACCGAACCAATTAGTTTTGGTCTAGTTTGGGTCAGTTCCTAATATATAAGAACCAATTTTCGGTTCTACTTTTCAAGAACCAAAAATTTTGGTTTGATTTTCAATTCTAAAACCTAGAAACCGTACCGAAACAAAAAAACTGATAAAAATAATATTCACTTAAAAATTATTTAAATATAAAAAAATATTCAATAAATTGTTATTAAGATCAAAATTCAAATCTACCATTGAATTGTATTATTAAAAATGAATTGACTTATAAATTGATTGAGTTACTTAAAATAAATTTTCTATATTTAGATTAATTATTTATTTAATTTAATATTTTATTAATATATTTTTTTTAAAGGATATTAATTTGTTTTTTGAAGAATTTGTAACTGAACTACAACCGAACCAATTCCAGTTCTGGTTTGATTCTCCATCTTCTATGGGTTGATTTTGATTCCATTTTTTACAAATCGAAAAAGTCGGTTTGGGTCAGTTTGACTCTAAAACCAAATTGAAACCACTTTTGAACACCTCTAATTTCAATTATATCAGTGTTAGTATTTCTAGCTATTCAGTCAATTTATTCTCAACACACAGTTTATGTAATATATGTTATACAAAATTTTATCGAGTAAATAAAATAATAAATTAAAATGGACTAAGAATCTGTTAAATATAATGAATTTGGATCATACATATATATGTGCATCATTATGATAAAATATTATTGTTTATTGAACGAATATTAACTTAATAATATAATTTTATCTGACTCAGTCCTATATATTACATAAAACATATTCATTTGGTGTCACTATATATAGTCTAGATTTGACTATACATTCTAATTAAATTACCTATGTTTATGACTTTATATTGTTGGAAGATTTCACCCTATAAATATAAGTCATGGTCTCATTTTTTGTTATTACGTTTTATATCATATCTCACATATATGCATATATAAAGTTTGCATATTGTAACACCTGGCATTTTGTCTATGTAATTATTTTCCGAATAATTAAGCGGAATTACTCTGATATTAATGCAATGACTGTTTTTAATGAAATTGTCAACGTGTTTAATCGAACGAGGGTGATTCGTGAGACCGAATCGATTAACTAAATAATGTTTTAGTTAGAAATGCATGGAGGGGTAAATTGGGAAGGAATTAAGGCAGGTGGGAGGGAGCCAATGGATGGTTGCCATATGTCCATAACTTGCTGAGAAACCTACCTATTGTCTTCTCTTCTACGTAAACATTCATTTTCATCCTCTTCTCTGTTCTCTCTCTTCCAGACGACAAACTTCCATCGAAACTCCTATGATCTCCTCAGTTTTCTTCTATTTCTCTGCCTAAGGTAATCATCTACTAAGGTTAATGAGTTTGGATAAGTTAAAATGTGAGTTTTGTTAAAATTTAGGGTTAAAATATTTTGGAGAAAACTCACTGTTTTTGGATGAAAACACGTTGGTTGGTTTTCTACAGGTTTGAATAGAGTTTGAAGCATATTCTACTAAGTTATTAGTTAGCATTTGCAGCTCTGTTTATTTTCTTTATGTGCATGTTTTAGGTCCGTGTATAACCGAGACGTTTATGACTTGCAACTCTACAGCAACAGGTAAGTTCATGCGTATAAGTTGGCCCTTAAGGCCCTACAGCATGGAGGTACTAGGTTTTGGTTCGGGTAGATAGGTCGTAGGTTATACTTTAAACTAAACGTGTTCTGTGTATTCGGTTTCATGATTGTCTTCATTTTGTCGCCTATCTATGTTATGTTCAAGGACTGTATCTGTTCATGCATACACGTTTTCTGGAAAACCATGCAAATATTTTTCAGCACCAGATTTGAAGTTATGAAAGTTAAAAATGTGAATGTAATGTATTGTAACACCCGGCATTTTTGCCTATGTAATTATTCCCCGAATATGTAAGCAGAATTTCTCCGATATGAATGCAATGATTGTTTTTAATAAAATTGTCGATGTGTTTAATCGAGCGAGGGTGATTCGTGAGACCGTATCGATTAAACTAAATAATGTTTTAGTTAAAAACCAATGAAAGGGCAAATTAGGAAGAAATTAAGGTTGGTGGGAGAAAACAAATAGATGATTGACATGTGGCAGCTTGTTGAAGAAGTTAAGTTCTTTCTCCTACGTGAATGTTCATTCACTTCTCTGTTTCCCCTCATCTCTCTCGGCTTTCTCTCTTCCAAGCGATTGAAACAAAACTTCCACACTTTGTTTCTCCAGCGTTTCTCCGTTTTCTTCAGCAAAGGTGAGCGTCTTTTAATGCTAATAAATTTGGACAAGTTTAAGGTGAGTTTTTATCGAAGTTTAGGGTTTCGGTTTTCGGTGAAAACTCACTGTTTTTGGATGAAAACACGTTGGTGTGTTTTCTAAAGAGTTGAAATGTGTTTGCTGCATTTCCTACGAGATATTAGTTAGCATTTGTAGCGTGTTTAAACTCTGAACATTCATGCTACAGGTCCGAGCTTTCCAGAGACGTTCGAGCATACTACTTGGCTGCACACAGGTAAGTTCATGCATCTACGTTGGCCCTTAAGGCCCTACAACTCGGAGGTACTAGGTCTGGTTCGGGTAGATAGGTTTTAGGTTACGTTTTAAGTTAAACGTGTTTCCGTTATATTCTGTTCTCTGTTGTATTCATTCTGTCACCTGAAATGTTAAGTTTAAGCATCGCACTGATTCATGCATACACGTTTTCCTGTAAAATCATGCAAATGTTTTCAGCACCGGTTTTGAAGTAAGTAAGATAAAATCCTGTAAAGAAAATGTATGGTTAAGTGTGGACGAGGACTGGCATCCTGTCAAGTACTCCTGTTATGTCCTGAAAGTGGCATGTACATCCTGTTGCGCCAGCTCCTCCTCCCACTTATACCTTCCTGTCCAGTGAAACGTAATGTAATGTAATGTTCATGTATTTGAAAATGTCCATGCATAGCATATGCACACTGCATTTCATGTTCTTACTGAGCTCTAGGCTCATAGATGAACTCCCTGTTGTAGGTACGGATACTCCAGAGGAGGACCTTGCTCCTCAAGCTGATGAGTAATGGATTGTGGTGGATCGAGCTCATTGGAAATGGTTGCTGCAGTCAGATAAATTCTGTGTAGAGGTTTAAGTCTTTAAAGTAAAGTTCATATTTGTAAACTCTTCTGGATGTTTGTGGTTTCTGTTTTAAAACTCTGTTGTAGTCTTGTGTTTTGTTTGAAAGTTTTGTTGGAAATTTGAAATGTATAAGTCCTGTTGTTGATGTATTTAAAACCTCCGTATTTGACAGATTGTATCCATATATTTTAAATGTTTTGAAAACATTCTGGAACTGCTTGAGTTCTCCCTTTTCAGGTCATGCATGGATAGTCTCGAATTTTAGAGCTATCCATGCAGTTTGTCTGCTCGAACTCCCGTCATTTGTAGAGTATGAATTCAAAACTTTGTTTTGAAATCGGGTTTGAGGGTCTGAAGCCCTCATGCCTCCTGTTTTGATGTTCCCTGCCTGTAAGTCTTTATGTTAAAATTTGCCAAGTTTTATCTCAAAAACTGCATCTTCCGATCACGTTCACTGCTGTTTTAAGTGTTTATCTACCGGTTGACGTCATCCATCTTCCGGCTGACGTCATCACCTTCTGCCGGTTATGTTTACTGTTTTTGTCTTCCGGTTGACGTCAGCATAAGTCTTCCGCCCAGTTTATAATTTTTGTCTTCCGGTTGACGTCAGCATAAGTCTTCCGCCCAGTTTAAAATTTTTGTCTTCCAGTTGACGTCAGCATAAGTCTTCCGCCCAGTTTATAATTTTTGTCTTCCGGTTGATGTCATCTTTTCTTCCGATGACGTCATACGCCTTTCGCCCAACAGCTTCCTGCTTCTATGCTTATGATTTCTGGTTTACTTCCTGTCCATTCTGTTTAATTATTTTCTTCGCCATTTCTTCTCTTCTGTTATTCATTTCCGAATTGTGCATAGTTCTGTTACACACCGTAGCCTTCCACAGTATGCTTCTTCCCAGTTAAGTTCTCTTAAATGTCCCTGTCTTCCTGCATTTTCGTTTCTCTTCTGTTATCTGTTATTGAATCCCGTTTTGCTTTCAACTCTTGAGAACTCTCTCTCTCGGTGAAGTTTTACAGTTTGTAAACGTTCTGTTCCCTGTTTTCTGTTATAAAAAAAAAAATATGTGCCCGTTTTCTGCAAATGTCCCGGAGTGACAGCTTCGATCCCGGACCCCGATCGGGTTCGGTTTCGGGTCGTCACATGTATGGTTAAGTGTGGACGAGGACTGGCATCCTGTCATGTACTCCTGTTATGTCCTGTTGTGGCATGTACTCCTGTTACGCCAGCTCCTCTTCCGACTTATACCTTCCTATCCAGTGAAACGTAATATAATGTAAAGTAATGTTCATGTATTTAAAAATGTTCATGCACAACATATGCATCCCTGTATTTCATGTTCTTACTGAGCTCTAAGCTCATAGTTGAACTCCGTGTTGTAGGTATGGATCCTCCAGATGAGGACTTTGTGCCTCAAGCTGATGAGTTGGGGAAGTTGGCGGACTGAACTCAGGGGGTGTGGTTGCTGCAGTCAGACAAATGTTAATCCTGTGAGAAAGTATTTTTGAAAGTTATGTCAAGTCCTGTATAGCTTTTGGAATTTTAAAACAATGTATAGGCCTTGCATTATGTTTTTTTTTTTTTAAAAAAAAAAACTTCTGTTTAGGGAATCTTGAAAGTGTATGTCAGTCTGTCAAGTTTTGTATGTTTCTTGAAAATTCTGAATAATGTATGAATTTTGGTGTTAAAACTTCTGTTTAGTGAATCTTGGAAGTGTATGTCAGTCTGTCAAGTTTGTATGTTTCTTGAAAATTCTAGATAATGTATGAAATTTTGTGTTGATGTTTTAAAAAAAAAACAGTTGATTGTATGTTCTGAAATATTCTGGGATTTCTTAAACTTCTGTCGTGTTTTCTAATACGTTTAAAATTATGTTTTGAATCGGGATTTGGGGTTTTGAAGTTTTTATGCCTTCTGTTTTTCTGTTACCTGTTCATATGTCTTCACTGTTCATCTCCCTGTAGTTCACATCTACTTGTCTTCACTGTTTATCTACCTGTAGTTCACATCTACCTGTAGTTCCATCTACCTGTCTTCACTGTTCATCTTCATGTAGTTCACATCTACCTGTCTTCACTGTTTATCTACCTGTAGTTCACATCTACCTGTCTTCACTGTTCATCTACCTGTAGTTCACATCTACCTGTCTTCACTGTTCATCTTCCTGTAGTTCACATCTACCTGTAGTTCACATCTACCTGTCTTCACTGTTCATCTACCTGTATTCACATCTACCTGTCTTCACTGTTTATCTACCTGTAGTTCACATCTACCTGTCATCACTGTTCATCTACCTGTATTCACATCTACCTGTCATCACTGTTCATCTTCCTGTAGTTCACATCTACTGTCTTCACTGTTCATCTACCTGTAGTTCACATCTACCTGTCTTCACTGTTCATCTTCCTGTAGTTCACATCTACCTGTAGTTCACATCTACCTGTCATCACTGTTCATCTACCTGTAGTTCACATCTACCTGTCATCACTGTTCATCTACCTGTATTCACATCTACCTGTCATCACTGTTCATCTACCTGTAGTTCACATCTACCTGTCTTCACTGTTCATCTTCCTGTATTCACATCTACCTGTCATCACTGTTCATCTTCCTGTAGTTCACATCTACTGTCTTCACTGTTCATCTACCTGTAGTTCACATCTACCTGTCTTCACTGTTCATCTACCTGTAGTTCACATCTACCTGTAGTTCACATCTACCTGTCATCACTGTTCATCTACCTGTAGTTCACATCTACCTGTCATCACTGTTCATCTACCTGTATTCACATCTACCTGTCATCACTGTTCATCTTCCTGTAGTTCACATCTACCTGTCTTCACTGTTCATCTTCCTGTAGTTCACATCTACCTTTCTTCACTGTTCATCTTCCTGTAGTTCACATCTACCTGTCATCACTGTTCATCTACCTGTAGTTCACATCTACCTGTCTTCACTGTTCATCTACCTGTATTCACATCTACCTGTCTTCACTGTACATCTTCCACCCATGTCTTCACTGTTCATCTTCCTGTAGTTCACATCTACTGTCTTCACTGTTTATCTACCTGTAGTTCACATCTACCTGTCATCACTGTTCATCTACCTGTATTCACATCTACCTGTCTTCACTGTTTATCTACCTGTAGTTCACATCTACTGTCTTCACTGTTTATCTACCTGTAGTTCACATCTACCTGTCTCACTGTTCATCTACCTGTAGTTCACATCTACCTGTCATCACTGTTCATCTACCTGTATTCACATCTACCTGTCATCACTGTTCATCTACCTGTATTCACATCTACCTGTCATCACTGTTCATCTACCTGTATTCACATCTACCTGTCTCACTGTTCATCTACCTGTAGTTCACATCTACTGTCTTCACTGTTTATCTACCTGTAGTTCACATCTACCTGTCTTCACTGTTTATCTACCTGTAGTTCACATCTACCTGTCTCACTGTTCATCTACCTGTATTCACATCTACCTGTCATCACTGTTCATCTACCTGTAGTTCACATCTACCTGTAGTTCACATCTACCTGTCATCACTGTTCATCTACCTGTAGTTCACATCTACCTGTCTCACTGTTCATCTACCTGTAGTTCACATCTACCTGTCATCACTGTTCATCTACCTGTATTCACATCTACCTGTCTTCACTGTTCATCTACCTGTATTCACATCTACCTGTCATCACTGTTCATCTTCCTGTAGTTCACATCTACCTGTCTTCACTGTTTATCTACCTGTAGTTCACATCTACCTGTCTCACTGTTCATCTACCTGTATTCACATCTACCTGTCTCACTGTTCATCTACCTGTATTCACATCTACCTGTCTCACTGTTCATCTACCTGTAGTTCACATCTACCTGTCATCACTGTTCATCTACCTGTATTCACATCTACCTGTCATCACTGTTCATCTACCTGTATTCACATCTACCTGTCTCACTGTTCATCTACCTGTATTCACATCTACCTGTCATCACTGTTCATCTTCCTGTAGTTCACATCTACCTGTCTCACTGTTCATCTTCCTGTAGTTCACATCTACCTGTCTCACTGTTCATCTACCTGTATTCACATCTACCTGTCTTCACTGTTCATCTTCCTGTAGTTCACATCTACCTGTCTTCACTGTTTATCTACCTGTAGTTCACATCTACCTGTCATCACTGTTCATCTACCTGTATTCACATCTACCTGTCTTCACTGTTTATCTACCTGTAGTTCACATCTACCTGTCATCACTGTTCATCTACCTGTATTCACATCTACCTGTCATCACTGTTCATCTTCCTGTAGTTCACATCTACCTGTCTCACTGTTCATCTACCTGTATTCACATCTACCTGTCTTCACTGTTTATCTACCTGTAGTTCACATCTACCTGTCATCACTGTTCATCTACCTGTATTCACATCTACCTGTCTCACTGTTCATCTACCTGTAGTTCACATCTACTGTCTTCACTGTTCATCTTCCTGTAGTTCACATCTACTGTCTTCACTGTTTATCTACCTGTAGTTCACATCTACCTGTCATCACTGTTCATCTACCTGTAGTTCACATCTACTGTCTTCACTGTTCATCTACCTGTAGTTCACATCTACCTGTCTCACTGTTCATCTTCCTGTAGTTCACATCTACCTGTCTCACTGTTCATCTTCCTGTAGTTCACATCTACCTGTCTTCACTGTTTATCTACCTGTAGTTCACATCTACCTGTCATCACTGTTCATCTACCTGTATTCACATCTACCTGTCATCACTGTTCATCTACCTGTATTCACATCTACCTGTCATCACTGTTCATCTACCTGTATTCACATTCTGTTATTAATTTAGTTTATAGAATTTTCTTATAAGACCTCACGATGAAGGCAAGCGGTAGTGCCAGGGCCATCGATCGCTTAACCGAGCTGGTCGGCGTTCAGTCTCGCATGATGGAACGCATGATGGCTGAAATGGGAATAATAACCATGCTAATGCTCCACGTGATACCAGTGAAGAGAGATTCTGACGACTCCAACCGCATATGTTCGATGGATTATCAACAGATCCTACTCACGCCGGATCGAACGTATGTTGAATTATGCAGAAGTGGAGGACACAATGCAGTCAACCACTGTGGCATTAAGCTGGGAGGGATTCAAAAGACTCTTCTACGAGAAATACTTTGACCGCAGTATGAGGAAGGATAAGTTGCTAGAGTTCTCTCGACTGCGACAATTTGGAACGGTGGCTGAGTATGTTCAGAAGTTCGAGTCACTATCTGTCACGACCCTTTTCCGTATCCTAGTGAAATTATTTTATTTTTATTTTTTTTTACACCTTTACTTTAACTGTACATAGGGTGAAATCTAAATCGAAATCGAAGATCGTTTGGTAAATCATTTAAAACAATTAATAAAACAAATAAACTTAAACTTAAAAACAATTAAATTAATTAAATAAATAAAATCTTTTTTTTTTTTTATAAAACAACATAGCGATCAGTCACCCAAAATAAGGGGCGACTGATCGCCCCATAGGCGATTGCAACAGGCGACTAGTCGCCTGTTGCAAGTCGCCACGGTCTGTGGATTTCTCCAGAGAGCGTCGCCTTTAAATCGCCCAAGAGGCGATTGCTCGCCACCAAGGAACGAGCAATCGGCATGCTCTCTGGAATTCCTCCAGAGAGCACAGCTCCCTTATTCCTTCTTCTTTCTTCTTTTCTCCTTTCTTCCTCCTACGCCCTGCACTCCCCATTCTAACACAAAACACTCAACAACAAAACATAACACTCATCAACCTCTTCTCCTTTCCCACTACTTCTTCACCCAATCTTTACATACCTCCATAAAATATCCTCCAAACATAACATTTTACTCGAATACTCAAAACCCACAATTCACATTAAACACAATCAAATTTTATAAAAACGAACCGCGTGGTTTCGTTTAAAAGTGTAACATTTTCCTTCCTGTTAGAAAAACATCAAAACACTACAAAATACAACATATTATCTGTTCAGTCATCAAACATTCTAAAACGTATCAACATCTACGATAAATCTATCTAATCCATAATTATCCCAAACATTACCAAAACTCTCAAAAGTCGTCTAACCATGAGTTAACCAGCCCTGCCAAAACACACTCCGCCGCCACGTGCTCCGTCCACCGACCGACTACACTTGATCATCGTAGGGAGGTTCCTCACCTTCGTTCTCGTCACCTACATCATACGATAAATACATTAAGCCTAATGCTTAGTAAGGAGCGTGCTAAACATAACATTACATATATGCATGACATTTGTAAAACAGTTTCGTTTCGTTTTCTTTTTGTTAAACCATTTTCTTGCCCCGTGAGAATCATAACTTGCCCCGTGAGAAACACATGACTTGCCCCGTGAGAAATCATACATCTTATCCCGTGAGAAACATACATCGTTCGGAATTCATGATCGTTCTTTAATTTGACATTACATAAAACATGCTCATAAATAGTTCGTATGCACTTTAATAAAACATGATACATGAAGAGAGACATACGTATAAGTACTTATCGAACGACCACTAACTAATCACTAAGGCACTACTTAAGCTACCCGTCTTACCACCAACCCCTATAACTACCTAATTTCATCACAACCATCATTATCAACATCGTTACGACGTAGGGCCTTAGTGGCCGGAAACCTAACCCTCACTTACCTGGCGTCCTAGATATGCCGAGCACCGTCCTTTGAGCTTGGGTTACCTAGGGCATTTAAAAACACATCATTAATATCGACTCTCAAACATCAAATCTAAACAAATCGACGTCTCGAGCTAGGACAAATTCTTCTAAAACTTTAATTCATTTCATTCGAGCATTTCATCGAGCACTTGGTGCTCACTAACTTCAAAACTCCATTAATGGTGCTCAACTACATTTCCATCAACCTAACTTAACACTAAATATCAACCAACACCATTAATCTACTCCAACAACCTCCATAATCACTAATACATCATCAAAGAGTATAAATAAATAACCCTATCGATTTCTAACAAATCCCTAAATTTCTACACCACCCTAAATCAAAATAACCTTAAAACCATCAATAAACTTGTCTAGAGTGTAGAGCTTACCTAAAGATTGAAAACTGAAGCGATCAATCTTTACGATTAGCCGATGATTACAAACTATCGTTCCCACCAAAACAAGAACCAAATTCCCCAAAAACTAAGACTCACGTGTAAGTCCCGTTTTTCACTACAGACACCTTAAAATCAAAAGACGCTCTCCACGGTTTCAGTAGTCCCTCCCATATATTAAACCGCTGTCAAACTTTTTCAAGATGACGCATGAACTGAAACCGAGATTTGGCTCGCATTTAGACTCGCTGCCTTTGAAAAATCCAAAACACTCAAACCCCAAATTGAGTCACGTTTTTTCCCTAACCAGACAGCTTTGGAAACATAAAAGAAAACGATCTCCACCGTTCAGAATTGTACCTCTATATGTTGTAAACCACCTGTCAAAAATTTCAAGATGATCCACGGCTGAAAAACCTGAAAATCGCAATTCTCACTTGCTGCTCTTGACAACCCAAAATCCGAAATCCATTTTTGTCCTCTCTCTCTTCTTTTTCTTTTCAACTCAAGAAACGCAATCTGATCGGCGATAACTATGGACTGATTACCAGTCTCTCAAAAACATCAACAAACTTATAGGTGGACTCTGATATCATGTTGAATTGAAAAAAAGAATAAAACAAATATCTTATGAATTAAAATTAACGAAAAGTATACAACCTAAATGTTATTAGCTAAGGGTGACAGTTGGGAAAAGTCTGAGTTTCAAGGTTATTTTAGTTTGTTTTTTTTTTTTTTTTTTTTTTTTTTTTTTTTTTTTTA
>CM039502.1:67717796-67731354 GCA_022432975.1 Begonia masoniana | reverse complement strand
TCGATCGAGGACGAATCCTTTCAAGAGAGGGGAGAAGGATTGGGCAAGGAGGGCATGAAGAGAGTGGGCCCAAGAAGAATACTTAATGGAGTTGAAAATACCAAAGGACCCTATCACTAGAGCTCGGGCCAAGAAGCTTCAAGAAGAAGTCCAAAATAACATTTCAAGAAACCAAGACCATTGAAGAAATGGGCCTTAAAGTATTAAGTGTCAATACAAATGGAGTTTGATAGGCCAAATTAAGCAAAAAAGGGCAAGAGAATGAAAAAGAGAGATTTCCTGGATGAGTTACCTGGTTTGCCTCCAGATCGGGAGATGGAGTTCACGATTGAGATTATTCCTGGTTCGGCGCCAGTGTCCAAGAATCCTTATAGAATGGCGCCAATTGAACTGAGGGAGTTGCAAGTCCAGCTGAAAGAGCTAACAGTCAAGGGCTTTGTAAGGCGAGCGTTTCTCCTTGGGGCGCTCCGGTTTTGTTTGTGAAGAAGAAGGATGGCTCCTTAAGAATGTGCGTGGATTACCGTGAGTTGAATAAATTGACTATAAAGAATAAATACCCGTTACCAAGGATAGATGATCTATTTGACCAGTTACAAGGGGCTGCTGTGTTCTCTAAGATCGATTTTCGTTCTGGGTACTATCAGTTGAAAATTAGAGCAGAGGATGTACCAAAGACTGCTTTCAGAACGCGCTATGGGCACTATGAGTTTATGGTGATGTCCTTCGGTTTGACCAATGCGCCAGCAGCGTTTATGGACCTCATGAATAGAGTGTTCCGGGAATTCTTGGATAAGTTCGTGATAGTATTTATAGATGACATCTTGGTATATTCCCGAAACGACGAAGAACACGCAGAGCACTTAAAGGCTGTTATGACTACTTTGAAGCGACACCAGTTGTATGCTAAGCTTTCTAAGTGCGAATTCTGGTTGAGTCAGGTGAATTTCTTAGGCCATGTGATCTCAAAAGAAGGCGTTTCTGTGGATCCGGCCAAAATTCAAGTAGTGAAGGAATGGCCTCGACCGAGAAATGCAAGTGATGTTCGGAGTTTCGTAGGCCTAGCGGGGTATTATCGGAAGTTTATTCAAGGGTTTTCAGTGATAGCCAAACCTTTGACGAACTTGACGAAGAAAGAAGTGAAGTACGAGTGGACTAAGGCATGTGAAGAAAGCTTTCAGACCTTGAAGCAGAAGTTAACCACAGCGCCTTTACTAACTCTACCAGTGGAGAATGGGGTGTACTGTATTTATTGTGACGCGTCCAGAGTTGGATTGGGATGCGTGTTAATGCAGGAAGGAAAGGTCATTGCCTATGCTTCTAGGCAATTGAAAAGTTATGAGGAAAATTACCCGACGCATGACTTAGAACTGGCAGCAGTGGTATTCATGTTAAAGATATGGAGACACTACCTCTACGGATAGAAGTGTGAAGTGTTTTCAGACCATAAAAGTTTAAAATACCTGTTTACATAGAAAGATTTAACTATGAGACAGAGGAGATGGTTAGAATTCATGAAAGACTACGACTGCGAAATCAAGTATCATCCTGGAAAGGTAAATACAGTGGCAGATGCTTTGAGCAGGATGCCTAGGACAGGGGATTCGGTTGCTTTCTGTATGTCAGCTCCATTGAGAAAGGAGATGCAGGGGTTTGAACTCGAATTAGTTCCAGAACTTTCGGCCCTGCTTGCTAATTTGACAATACGGCCCACTCTGTTGGACAAAATAAAAGAGGCTCAACAGTTAGATACGGAAGAGAAGATGGCTATTGTAGCAAAATTATCAGTTGTACCTTCTGATTTCAGTTACCCAGTGGATGGAATTCTGAGGTTTCGAGACCATTGGTACGTTCCAAAGGACGAAGAGTTGAGGAAGTTGGTTATGTCAGAGGCACATTCGTCGTTGTCCTCAGTACATCTAGGTAACACCAAGATGTACCGAGTGAAAGTGCACTATTGGTGGCTGAATATGAAGCGCGATGTGGTCAATTATGTACAATCCTGTCTTGTCTGCCAACAAGTGAAAGCATAGCACCAAAGACCAGGTGGAATGTTGCAACCACTACCGATTCCCGAGTGGAAGTGGGATCAAATTGCAATGGATTTCGTAGTTGGATTACCGAGGACAGTAAAAGGGCACGATAGTATATGGGTCGTAGTTGATCGATTGACGGGGTCCCTACGTCGATTGCTTCAGATCGGGACCCCAGGTTTACCTCGAGGTTTTGGAAAAGTTTGCAAAGCGCTATGGGTACCAAGTTGACTTTTAGCACGACATTCCACCCACGGACCGACGGACAGTCTGAGAGGACGATTCAGATACTCGAAGATATGCTGAGGGCATGCGTGTTAGAGTTTCAGGCGTCATGGAGCCGATACTTGCCTTTGATTGAATTTGCTTATAATAACAGTTATCAGTCCACGATTGGTATGGCTCCGTACGAAGCGCTATACGGCAGAAAGTGTAGATCGTCGTTGTATTGGGATGAAGTGGGAGAAGCTAAATTGATCGGCCCTGAAATTTTACAACAGTTATCTGAGAAGGTTGCTTTGATTAGACAAAGAATGGAGACCGCACAGAGTCGCCAAAAGAGCTACGCTGATCGAAGAAGACGAAAATTGGAGTTTATAGTTTGTGATGAAGTGTTTTTGAAGGTTTCACCATTCAAAGGCGTGGTTCGCTTTGGTAAGAGAGGGAAGTTAAATCCACGGTATGTTGAACCAATTCAGATTACGGAAAGGATTGGAGTTACAGCGTATAGGCTTCAATTGCCGTTGTCTATGGAGGGCGTGCATAATGTCTTCCACGTGTCGATGTTGAGGAAGTGTATACGGGATCCTACGCATGTGGTAGAACCAGTTGACCTTGAGATACGGCCAACTTTGACGTATGAAGAGAGGCCGATATGGATTTTGGAGTCTTCGGTTAAAATCCTACGTAATAAGTCAATCCCTCTTGTTAAAGTACTGTGGAGAAATAAAAACGTAGAGGAAGCAACGTGGGAACGACAACAGGACATGATGGACAGATATCCAGATTTGTTCAGGTACGTAATTTTGGGGACAAAATTCTAAATAAGGAGGGTAGGATGTAACGCCCGAGAAATTCGTTTTAGGGATTTCGAGCTATAAGTTTCGAATTTTATTATTTTAATCAATTATAGAGTGATAATTCGTAGAAATAATAAATTAAGTCCAAAAAGCGAACGGAAAGTTTCGTTGAGACCCTAAGAATAAATAGAAATATTTGGAGGAATAAGGGAATTTTGGAGAAGTTAAACCGATAGACGAAATAATGATTTAAGTTAGTAAATTAACTAAGGGCAATTAGGTAATTAAGAAAGTCAAATTCTTTATTTAAAAAGGGTTTTCTTTCTCTTTTCTCCCTCACTTTTCCTCTCCTCCACGATTCTCCCTCTCCCTCGCGACATTTTCCTCTCCTCCATCGCCAAACCTCTCAACGCCGGCGATCCTCCTTTTTCCGGCGATTTTCCCTTCCACTTTCTTCAACAAATCAATCTTTTAGGTAAGCTCTACACTCTAGACAAGTTTATTGATGGTTTTAGGGTTTATTTTGATTTAGGGTTGTGTAGAAATTTAGGGATTTTGTTAGAAATCGATAGGGTTATTTATTTATACTCTTTGATGATGTATTAGTGATTATGGAGGTTGTTGGAGTAGATTAATGGTGTTGGTTGATATTTAGTGTTAAGTTAGGTTGATGGAAATGTAGTTGAGCACCATTAATGGAGTTTTGAAGTTAGTGAGCACCAAGTGCTCGATGAAATGCTCGAATGAAATGAATTAAAGTTTTAGAAGAATTTGTCCTAGCTCGAGACGTCGATTTGTTTAGATTTGATGTTTGAGAGTCGATATTAATGATGTGTTGTTAAATGCCCTAGGTAACCCAAGCTCAAAGGACGGTGCTCGGCATATCTAGGACGCCAGGTAAGTGAGTGTTAGGTTTCCGGCCACTAAGGCTCTACGTCGTAACGATGTTGATAATGATGGTTGTGATGAAATTAGGTAGTTATAGGGGTTGGTGGTAAGACGGGTAGCTTAAGTAGTCCCTTAGTGATTAGTTAGTGGTCGTTCGATAAGTACTTATACGTATGTCTCTCTTCATGTATCATGTTTTATTAAAGTGCATACGAACTATTTATGAGCATGTTTTATGTAATGTCAAATTAAAGAACGATCATGAATTCCGAACGATGTATGTTTCTCACGGGATAAGATGTATGATTTCTCACGGGGCAAGTCATGTGTTTCTCACGGGGCAAGTCATGTGTTTCTGACGGGGCAAGTCATGTGTTTCTCACGGGGCAAGTTATGATTCTCACGGGGCAAGAAAATGGTTTAACAAAAAGAAAACGAAACGAAACTGTTTTACAAATGTCATGCATATATGTAATGTTATGTTTAGCACGCTCCTTACTAAGCATTAGGCTTAATGTATTTATCGTATGATGTAGGTGACGAGAACGAAGGTGAGGAACCTCCCTACGATGATCAAGTGTAGTCGGTCAGTGGACGGAGCACGTGGCGGCGGAGTGTGTTTTGGCAGGGCTGGTTAACTCATGGTTAGACGACTTTTGAGAGTTTTGGTAATGTTTGGGATAATTATGGATTAGATAGATTTATCGTAGATGTTGATACGTTTTAGAATGTTTGATGACTGAACAGATAATATGTTGTATTTTGTAGTGTTTTGATGTTTTTCTAACATGAAGGAAAATGTTACACTTTTAAACGAAACCACACGGTTCGTTTTTATAAAATTTGATTGTGTTTAACGTGAATTGTGGGTTTTGAGTATTCGAGTAAAATGTTATGTTTGGAGGATATTTTATGGAGGTATGTAAAGATTTGGGTGAAGAAGTAGTGGGAAAGGAGAAGAGGTTGATGAGTGTTATGTTTTGTTTTTGAGTGTTTTGTGTTAGAATGGGGAGTGCAGGGCGTAGGAGGAAGAAAGGAGAAAAGAAGAAAGAAGAAGGAATAAGGGAGCTGTGCTCTCTGTAGGAATTCCAGAGAGCATGCCGATTGCTCGCTCCTTGGTGGCGAGCAATCGCCTCTTGGGCGATTTAAAGGCGACGCTCTCTGGAGAAATCCACAGACCGTGGCGACTTGCAACAGGCGACTAGTCGCCTGTTGCAATCGCCTATGGGGCGATCAGTCGCCCCTTATTTTGGGTGACTGATCGCTATGTTGTTTTATAAAAAAAAAAAAAGATTTTATTTATTTAATTAATTTAATTGTTTTTAAGTTTAAGTTTATTTGTTTTATTAATTGTTTTAAATGATTTACCAAACGATCTTCGATTTCAATTCTGATTTCGACTTCGATTTAGATTTCACCCTATGTACAGTTAAAGTAAAGGTGTAAAAAAAAATTAAAAAAAAAAATAATTTCACTAGGATACGGAAAAGGGTCGTGACAGATAGTGACTCGAACTTCTGAACATACTCAGCCACCGTTCCAAATTGTCGCAGTCGAGAGAACTCTAGCAACTTATCCTTCCTCATACTGCGGTCAAAGTATTTCTCGTAGAAGAGTCTTTTGAATCCCTCCCAGCTTAATGCCACAGTGGTTGACTGCATTGTGTCCCACCAAAATCCAGCACTCTTGGTGAGATTAAACGAGGCACATATCACTTTCTTGTTTTCCTCCACTTCTGCATAATTCAACATACGTTCGATCCGGCGTGAGTAGGATCTGTTGATAATCCATCGAACATATGCGGTTGGAGTCGTCAGAATCTCTCTTCATTGGTATCACGTGGAGCATTAGCATGGTTATTATTCCCATTTTCAGCCATCATGCGTTCCATCATGCGAGACTGAACGCCTACCAGCTCGGTTAAGCGATCGATGGCCCTGGCACTACCGCTTGCTTCATCGTGATGTCTTCTCTCCATTTATAAGAAAATTCTATAAACAATACTCAAATTTAATAAACAGAACTTTTACGGGAACTTAAACACTTACAGTTGGTGGAGTGATCTCACATGGCGGATTGCATAGTCAGACAGTTTACAGAATCACTTTTAAAACCTGATTTTCTCTGATACCATAATTGTGACGACCCCCAACTAGATCGGGGTCGGCGAGCCTCACTCCGGACATTTAAAAACGTGACATTTTTTTTTTAAACTTTTAAAAAAATTTAAAACATTTAAAATAGATGACATAAAATTGAAGGCATAAAATAGAAGACATAAATTGGATGACAGAAGTGGAAGACATGGGTGGAAGATGTACAGTGAAGACAGGTAGATGTGAACTACAGGTAGATAAACAGTGAAGACAGGTAGATGTGAACTACAGGTAGATGAACAGTGATGACAGGTAGATGTGAACTACAGGAAGATGAACAGTGAAGACGGTAGATGTGAACTAAGGTAGATGAACAGTGAAGACAGGTAGCTGTGAACTACAGGTAGTATGAACTAGTGATGACAGGTAGATGTGAACTAATGTGAACTACAGGAAGATGAACAGTGAGACAGGTAGATGTGAATACAGGTAGATGAACAGTGATGACAGGTAGATGTGAACTACAGGAAGATGAACAGTGAAGACAGGTAGATGTGAACTACAGGTAGATGTGAACTACAGGTAGATGAACAGTGAAGACAGGTAGATGTGAACTACAGGTAGATGAACAGTGATGACAGGTAGATGTGAACTACAGGAAGATGAACAGTGAAGACAGGTAGATGTGAACTACAGGTAGATGAACAGTGAAGACAGGTAGATGTGAACTACAGGTAGATGAACAGTGATGACAGGTAGATGTGAACTACAGGTAGATGAACAGTGATGACAGGTAGATGTGAATACAGGTAGATGAACAGTGATGACAGGTAGATGTGAACTACAGGAAGATGAACAGTGAGACAGGTAGATGGAACTACAGGTAGATGTGAACTACAGGTAGATGAACAGTGATGACAGGTAGATGTGAACTACAGGTAGATGAACAGTGATGACAGGTAGATGTGAACTACAGGAAGATGAACAGTGAAGACAGGTAGATGTGAACTACAGGTAGATGAACAGTGAAGACAGGTAGATGTGAACTACAGATAGATGAACAGTGATGAAAGGTAGATGTGAACTACAGGTAGATGAACAGTGATGACAGGTAGATGTGAACTACAGGTAGATGAACAGTGAAGACAGGTAGATGTGAACTACAGGTAGATGAACAGTGAAGACGGTAGATGTGAATACAGGTAGATGAACAGTGAAGACAGGTAGATGTGAACTACAGGAAGATGAACAGTGAAGACAGGTAGATGTGAACTACAGGTAGATGAACAATAAAGACAAGTAGATGTGAACTACAGGGAGATGAACAGTGAAGACATATGAACAGGTAACAGAAACACAGAAGGCATAAAAACTTCAAAACCCCAAATCCCGATTCAAAACATAATTTTAAACGTATTAGAAAACACGACAGAAGTTTAAGAAATCCCAGAATATTTCAGAACATACAATCAACTGTTTTTTTTTTTAAAACATCAACACAAAAATTCATACATTATCTAGAATTTTCAAGAAACATACAAACTTGACAAACTGACATACACTTCCAAGATTCACTAAACAGAAGTTTTAACACCAAAATTCATACATTATTCAGAATTTTCAAGAAACATACAAAACTTGACAGACTGACATACACTTTCAGGATTCCCTAAACAGAAGTTTTTTTTTTAAAAAAAAAAAAACATAATGCAAGGCCTATACATTGTTTTAAAATTCCAAAAGCTATACAGGACTTGACATAACTTTCAAAAATACTTTCTCACAGGATTAACATTTGTCTGACTGCAGCAACCACACCCCCTGAGTTCAGTCCGCCAACTTCCCCAACTCATCAGCTTGAGGCACAAAGTCCTTATCTGGAGGATCCATACCTACAACACGGAGTTCAACTATGAGCCTAGAGCTCAGTAAGAACATGAAATACAGGGATGCATATGTTGTGCATGAACATTTTTAAATACATGAACATTACTTTACATTATATTACGTTTCACTGGATAGGAAGGTATAAGTGGGAAGAGGAGCTGGCGTAATAGGAGTACATGCCACAACAGGACATAACAGGAGTACATGACAGGATGCCAGTCCTCGTCCACACTTAACCATACATTACATTCACATTTTTAACTTTCATAACTTCAAATCTGGTGCTGAAAAATATTTGCATGGTTTTCCAGAAAACGTGTATGCATGAACAGATACAGTCCTTGAACATAACATAGATAGGCGACAAAATGAAGACAATCATGAAACCGAACACACAGAACACGTTTAGTTTAAAGTATAACCTACGACCTATCTACCCGAACCAAAACCTAGTACCTCCATGCTGTAGGGCCTTAAGGGCCAACTTATACGCATGAACTTACCTGTTGCTGTAGAGTTGCAAGTCATAAACGTCTCGGTTATACACGGACCTAAAACATGCACGTAAAGAAAATAAACAGAGCTGCAAATGCTAACTAATAACTTAGTAGAATATGCTTCAAACTCTATTCAAACCTGTAGAAAACCAACCAACGTGTTTTCATCCAAAAACAGTGAGTTTTCTCCAAAATATTTTAACCCTAAATTTTAACAAAACTCACATTTTAACTTATCCAAACTCATTAACCTTAGTAGATGATTACCTTAGGTAGAGAAATAGAAGAAAACTGAGGAGATCGTAGGAGTTTCGATGGACGTTTGTCGTCTGGAAGAGAGAGAACAGAGAAGAGGATGAAAATGAATGTTTACGTAGAAGAGAAGACAATAGGTAGGTTTCTCAGCAAGTTATGGACATATGGCAACCATCCATTGGCTCCCTCCCACCTGCCTTAATTCCTTCCCAATTTACCCCTCCATGCATTTCTAACTAAAACATTATTTAGTTAATCGATTCGGTCTCACGAATCACCCTCGTTCGATTAAACACGTTGACAATTTCATTAAAAACAGTCATTGCATTAATATCAGAGTAATTCCGCTTAATTATTCGGAAAATAATTACATAGACAAAATGCCAGGTGTTACAATATACAAACTTTATATATGCATATATGTGAGATATGATATAAAACGTAATAACAAAAAATGAGACCATGACTTATATTTATAGGGTGAAATCTTCCAACAATATAAAGTCATAAACATAGGTAATTTAATTAGAATGTATAGTCAAATCTAGACTATATATAGTGACACCAAATGAATATGTTTTATGTAATATATAGGACTGAGTCAGATAAAATTATATTATTAAGTTAATATTCCTTCAATAAACAATAATATTTTATCATAATGATGCACATATATATGTATGATCCAAATTCATTATATTTAACAGATTCTTAGTCCATTTTAATTTATTATTTTATTTACTCGATAAAATTTTGTATAACATATATTACATAAACTGTGTGTTGAGAATAAATTAACTGAATAGCTAGAAATACTAACACTGATATAATTGAAATTAGAGGTGTTCAAAAGTGGTTTCAATTTGGTTTTAGAGTCAAACTGACCCAAACCGACTTTTTCGATTTGTAAAAAATGGAATCAAAATCAACCCATAGAAGATGGAGAATCAAACCAGAACTGGAATTGGTTCGGTTGTAGTTCAGTTACAAATTCTTCAAAAAACATATTAATATCCTTTAAAAAAATATATTAATAAAATATTAAATTAAATAAATAATTAATCTAAATATAGAAAATTTATTTTAAGTAACTCAATCAATTTATAAGTCAATTCATTTTTAATAATACAATTCAATGGTAGATTTGAATTTTGATCTTAATAACAATTTATTGAATATTTTTTTATATTTAAATAATTTTTAAGTGAATATTATTTTTATCAGTTTTTTTGTTTCGGTACGGTTTCTAGGTTTTAGAATTGAAAATCAAACCAAAATTTTTGGTTCTTGAAAAGTAGAACCGAAAATTGGTTCTTATATATTAGGAACCGACCCAAACTAGACCAAAACTAATTGGTTCGGTTCTTTAGTTTGGATTGGTTTTGCACACCCCTAATGGAAATCTCTGATTTTAGATTTTCTTATATGTTAGTTTAGGAATCCAATAGTTAGCGTGCAATTCATAACCATTATAAATTAAGAACTAATAGTAATAAAGAATAAAGATAAAATATGAGAGATTAACCTATTTTAAACCTACCTTCGAATCTTAATGGAGGATCAATGGATATTTAATGATTATATCAATGTACGTTACTGATAAATATGTTAGACAGTTCTAAGAGTGTAACTCTAAATGTTTAGTAGAGTTATTGTAAAATTAATAATTATTTAATTAATATAAATAGTTTATATTAATTAATAAAAACTTAGTGAAGTTTAAAACTGAAGGTACACAGATGCTTTCGTCACCTATGTGTTCGAATAAAAATTTAATAATTGTTTATGAGTTAATTATTTAATATCAAATTAATAACAATAGCTGTCTGAAGGCAAAATTTTCGAAATGTTAGACATTAAAACAATTGTTGTCTTAATAGTTTTCGAAATTCAATTTTGAATTGAAATCTGATTTTAAATTTGGTATAATCATATTAGCTCAGAATTTATACTCGTACCACATGGGATCAAAGTTCAAAGTTCGTTAAATAAAATTGTTAAATTTTTAAAGTTTATGTCTAAAAATTTAAAATACAATTATATAATTAATAAATAAGTATTTTAGAAATTTGACGGAAAGCAAAATTGGAAAAGTTTCAAAAACCATAAAATCTAATTTTATGGATTGTGATATGACTTAATGCAAAATCCAACTGCTAAAAATGGATGACATCTTATACATTTATGGATTAATTTTATTGTGAAAATTAATTGTCATTCTCTCTATTTGTTCGATAATAAGTTTCTATTGACAAAAGATTTGGAAACAATATTTCTTTTCCAGCAAGTCTTAAAAATTGAGAGATTATTCTTTTTCCCGTTTCACCATACCAAAATGTGTTATGTGAGGTGAATATAATTAACGGAGAAGATCGATAGTGTCAAAGTATCAAACAGACCTTGAGCTCAAGCTGTGGCATTCACATATATTTTATCGATAAAAAACTACTTGATGATCTTTCTTTTGTACTTTAAAAGTTGTTTCTAATTATGGATTGTTTTTAACTGGGGAAATGTGACTAACAATCACATTTTCATTTCACCATTGTTTTGTTTTTATAAAATATAACTTATAGTTACTGTTTTAGGGTCGGTTAACTATAAAATATATTTTATAAAAGTTATCTCATGAAGATCAACCTTGGTATTGACTTAAGCTCTCTTTAGTGAGAACGATAACAAAGTATTTCGGAGCGCCGCTTAAATATCGGTGTGTTGCATGAACAGTGGAGACCATTGAAAGTTACGCATAACTCTCACTCTCACTTATTATTTGGAGTTGAAGTGATTTCTATAGAACATGTTATATTCTACAAAACCTATGTAAAAATTAATTAATTCTTAAATATACTACTAATTTATAATAGAATTATGACATTCTTACTAAATAAACAATTTATTTAGAGCTCAAAAAAATATTGTAAAATTATCCAAGACAAATTGAGTTTACTTGAATATTGCATTTCTAATCTTTCAGTTGTAAACTCAATTTGTCTTGGATAATTTTACAATATTTTTTTTGAGCTCTAAATAAATTGTTTATTTAGTATGAATGTCATAATTTTATTATAAATTAGTAGTATATTTAAGAATTAATTAATTTTGACGTAGGTTTAGTAGAATATGACATGTTCTATAGAAATCACTTCAATTCCAAATGATAAGTGAGAGTGGGAGGTATGTGTAACTTTCAATGGTTTCCATCGTTCATGCAACACACAAATATGTAAGCGGGGTGGGAGTGTTCACTTAAGTCAATACCAAGGTTGATCTCTATGAAATAACTTTTATAAAATATATTTTATGATTAACCGACACTAAAACGACAACTATAAGTTAAATTTTATAAAACCGAAACAGCGGTGTACACTTATGAAAATGTGATTACGCATGTTAATCACATTTCAACCAAATTATTAAGCAAATTAATGAATTTTAAAAATATGAGATATTTTGAGTAAATTTATTAATAGATAATATTTCTACTCCAATGAGAAACATTATGTGATCAAAGTATAGTTGTATGCATTAGTTAATGTTTCAGTGATTACAATGTTCATGCAATGCCATATCATAGTACGAGCGTTTAGCATTATAATTAATCAATTTTTATTTATGATAGCATCATGTCCAATATTTTGATAACTCTCTTCTTGCATCACAAAAATTGATCGGTGATAATTTCATAGAGTGAAAAAAGAATATGAATATGACTCTTGTGCATGATAACCTAAACCTCGTCTTAAATGAGAAGTGTCGTCAGGTCTCTCCTGCCAACGCCTCTAGAGCTATTAAAGAGGTAGACGATTAGTATCATTCACTAGCTAAAATAGTGGTGCTCACATTGATGAAACGACCGAAGTGGACATAATTTTGAGAAGCTTAAGCCCATAATTCTTACAGTTCAAAAACAACTATTTTATGAATAAGTTGACTTATTACCTATCTCAATTACTATAGCGCCCCGAGTTATCCGAACCCGGTTCGCTACGCTCACTCATTAAACCATACTAGAAAATTCACGAAAAATTTAAAACTTTACTCATCTCAATAAAATAGCATCAAATTTTGTTCATCGACTTAAAACGACATGTTTGAAAATGTTTAAATTAACGTTATTCTATTATCCAATATTCACAACCCCTCAAGGCTCTACTTATTTCAGAAAAAAAATGGGCAGCGTAACGCTTAAATCTTTTAAAAAATCAAAACCTGCAAATCAAACCAAATTTTTCTAAAACAATTTTCCAAACATATCCCCAAGCAGCTCAAAACATTTTATAAAGAAAAAGTGACTACTAAAACTTTTAAAAATCCAGCTATACACCAAAACATCTCAAAATCTATACGTACGCTCCATGGTCAAACTGTCCTAACAGATGGCCGGATCGTCACACGAGCGTACTCCTCCAAAACCTACAAATCAAACCAAATTTTTCTAAACAATTTTCCAAAACATATCTCCAAGCAGCTCAAAACATTTTATAAAGCAAAAGTGACTACTAAACTTTTAAAAATCCAGCTATACACCAAAACATCTCAAAATCTATACGTACGCTCCATGGTCAAACTGTCCTAACAGATGGCCGGATCGTCACACGAGCGTACTCCTCTAACTACCTCAGTGTTGAGCATACTCTGAATACTGACCAGCTATAACCTCATCACCTACATCACAGAACTCATCTATTAGCCTAATGCTAAGTAAGAAGTACATAATAAAACGTAAACGCTGAAAACAATACTATCCTAACATATGCAGTTTCTACTGCTTGGTTTCTACTTTCGTTTCTGTTTCATTCTACATATTCTTTATCTTACTACTGGGTGCTTACTTACGTGCTAGATCAAGGTGGCACACCTCACGATCCACCGCAATGGAACGC
>CM039502.1:67623140-67717696 GCA_022432975.1 Begonia masoniana | reverse complement strand
TAGGACATTGTTTGTGGTTATTGTTTTCTTTTCATGGGTATGCAGAAA
This sequence comes from Begonia masoniana, assembly GCA_022432975.1. Lineage (NCBI taxonomy): Eukaryota > Viridiplantae > Streptophyta > Magnoliopsida > Cucurbitales > Begoniaceae > Begonia > Begonia masoniana. The sequence continues at coordinate 67,717,648 of CM039502.1, read as the reverse complement.
AAACTGGCTGTCCAGCTTTTTATTTAGGTCAAAAGAACTTACATCAGCAAAAGAATGAAAATGCTACAACATCTTTTCACCACCATGGATAAGGTAGTTAAAGATTTCACTGCTTCCTCCGTATCTGTTACTTTAGAAACTGACGAGAGTTAGAAATGTTTTGCAATGGCAGCAACTAGTACTGTGGAAATGTTATATTTGGCAGTTGAATACATAAAAGATATTCGATAACAGGCCAAGGTAAGGATGATTAAATTCCTCGTCAATTTTATGCCCATAATTTTCGTCCAACTCTCCATTCGCTGACCAAAAGTTGCTCGGGTTTTGTGCAGGGCAGTCCCAGTTTCCATGGAAGATCATGACCTCTTCAACGCAGTTGCAAATTCTGATCCCTTTGAAAACCTGTGCTGCAATTTTCATAAATAGATCTTAAAAGAAGAAAAGGGTGCTAATTGGAGAGACCCAAAAGGAGCAGATGCAATCAATGGAGATGTAACTGAACTATTGAACAAACCTGGGATTCCTTGTTGGTTTCGCTTTTTCTTTGCCGTTGATTTTGGAGGTGGCAGTCCATTTCGAGAGGATGAAACACTAGCTTCGCCTGAAGTAATGGAGGAATTATCTAAGTCTGTCGCCATTTATTTACCGGATTTTTTGTCTCCACCCGCTTCTTCTTCAATCAATACAATGTACAAAAAGAAAAGAATAACACTTTCAACGCATTTATCTAACAATTCAAAAAAGGTTTTACGAGGAGGGACGAAGGCTACCAATTATTTCGGTGAACAAGGAGGGAGGGAGGGAGCGACCGAGAGAGTTACCCATATTGTTTTTGTTATCGCCGTACCGATTGCATCTGACATGATTTATCTAGTAGATTTTTGATTTAGAAACGGCAAAAAGTGAAGATCTAAATTGTCGCGGCCCAAGTCCTAACTTCTAAATTCCCAAAGTGTGAGAAGTATACAATTCACTAAAATCCACTGCTTTAACAAACCATACACATAACTGCGTCACTTAAATTATTAAATTCAACACACAGGTAATTCATAAGTTTTATTATATACAACACTTTATTCAATGTTTAATTTACATATATGGGATATATTAAACTAATATACAAAAAAAAAAAAAACAAATAAAACCCAAAACACTCTTTTGAGTATATATTGTCTAGAGTTCATCCTCACAACTTTTATCTTTTCCTCTTGAGCTGTAGCCAACTATTCTCGAAAGATTGTAGGAAATCACGTAGTCAGCTTTATAATGCCAATAAAAATTCTAATATAAGAATTAAACAAACAAAATTAAAATTACATTTCATCCTGTACAAATGTCTTGCATGATTATTCTTTACAACCTCAAATTCAATTTTCAACGTTAACATCTTACGTGTTAACAAAATACTCGTGACCACACTTCTCATGTTTTATACGTTAACAAAATATTCTAAAATTTTTTTATTAATGTCTAATTATGTGTTACACATCTTTTATGTAATAAGTGTATAATGCATATATTTGAATATTTAGACATATAACTTACATAATCATAATCTAACTATATTTTATCTTCACGTGCAATTCACCTCATCTATTTCATTTCATAGTTTATGTTTGACTAAAATTATCTGGACATTTCTAATCAATGTTTAAAATCAATTATATTTATCACTTAACTCTGTCTATTGAAAGAGCTGTATATTTGTAACGACCCGAAGGCTGTCACGGGACTTGACATTTTTTTTTTGAAACATTTAAACTCTTTGAAATAAGTGGAAAACCTTCCTAAAATAAGTTTAGAAATATCATAAAATATTGGGTTGAAATATGTTTAGAAATCAAAATTTTAAAAAATTAAAATCTCACATCTCATAATCTCCAATATCAAATAGAAAATACGTAGCGGAATTTTAAAACATTTGGAAAAACCCATCTATTCAACACATTCTTCCAAAACACATAAATCCCCAAGCACTCCAAATGTTGATCAAAATATGAGATTATGTACTACTTAAACTTTAAATTTCAAAATCATTTAGTCAAAAATTTACTTAGACATCACCCACGGGTCAAATCGCCTCGCCAAGCACAAAACACCTGCCATGAGCACCATCCACCAACCGTGCCTAAACATAGTCTTGAAGTTTGACATACTCACCTTCAAACTCGTCACCTATATCCAAACTATAAGTCTAATACTTAGTAAGTGGTGTACTAATGCAAATGAATGAATGTGCATGCATGATACGAAAACATGTTCTCTTCACATTACATTTAGTTCACTTGACATGCATTAAAGATGATTTACATGAGGAGTAAGCACATAACATAACATAACAAGGCCACCGAAGTGGATATACATGACATAACAGGGCCACCGAAATAGATATACATAAGTCATACTCAACCACAACTCACAACTTAACATTACATACATTACATATTCTTTACTCAGTTACATAGCGAAAACATACACTTAAAACATTTTCCATGATTTTTTCAAAACATGAAGCATGCTACAGGACTTGTGCACATAAGGACTTAACATGAACATAACCTTCGTAACAATAGCAAGATAAGACACATAATTTACTAAAAGGGAGAAACTTAACAACTTAACAACCATATCACATAACCTCCTCTACCCATAGCGCACATATCTCAAGTAAACTACATTACATCAAGAAATCCATCAAACACAAACATCCTAGTACCCTTGTTGTGTAGGGTCATAGGGGCCGAACACCCACTTACCACGTGAACTTAGCAAGCTTTTGATCACCTTTACTTCCTTGTTGCTAACACCTAAACATGCACATTTAACATACTTAGCATCACATCACAACTCTTAAAGACAAATTTTCTAAAAATTTCGGCATAACCTCCCCGCTTTTATGCATTAACCATCAAGTCCAAAACAACAACAAACTCAACAATATCCAATTCAAATAGCTCAAAGATCTAAATAACTTAAACATTACAAAACCAAGCATAGAATTAAAACCATTCACATTCTTGGATTTCACCCTACATTTTGGCCCAACTTCAAATATCTATATCTCCTTTAATTCTTAACAAAATCCATAAATTTCAAAGCCTACAATTCACTTAAAGGGTCTATTTTAACATGGTGAAGTCCATTTAGTAAAAGCAAACCAATGAGTTAGGTAAAAATAGCAAAACCTGAGCCTATCCAGTTTTTCCTAGTTTTTACACAATAACTTCAAAAATCCGTAACTCGGTGTATACTTATCGGAATGCTTTAATTCCAAAGACCACGGCTTCTTTAAAGTGTTTAATTTAACCCACAAAGTAGTTTTGCAAGATAAAATCCGGAAGGTGGTCAAAAAGCATCGAAACTGTAACGTGCCCAGAATTCGTTTTACAAATTTTTGCCTAAACTTTGAAAATTCATAACAAATCGTATACTTATCTGAATTCGATGATTCAACATGCTATAGAATCCTTAAAATATCTAGTTTAAATGGTGGAATCCATTTATCAAAAACCCATCTAAATTAATGGCAGAAAACCGAAAACCAAACTGCCCCTCAAATTTCAATTTTTTCACATTTCAACAAATCATCAATTTTGCAATAATAAACTAACAATTTGTCCATCAAAATCCCACAATTCCATCAATAAGTCCAAACCACACATTCCCACATTTTTATCCAATAATATAGAGAGAGATTTGAGTATTAAAAATTCAATTTCATGCATTCATAATCCACAATCACAAAACCCCTAAAGTTCACAACCAATAATGCATTCAATTTAATGCATCTAAACCTTAAAATCATCAAACAATAAAATATGAGTTATCTGACCTTCAAATCCAAGAGAATGGATGGAATTTCGTGGACAACCTTCAAGGGAAGAGGGATTTTTCTGGAACCCTAAACAACCATAAAAATCCATAAATTTCTTCACCATTTCATAGCCCTAACTCAAAAATTCATTCCATAAAATTTAACCTGACATTAGATCTTCCAAAAATGGGGGAGAAATTTCAAAAAAAGTGGCATGGGGAGAGAAGATGTGAGGGAGCCGTGGGGTGAGGAAGAAAATGGGAGAGGGAGAGAATGCATAGAAGGAGGAAGAAATCCCAAATTATGTCATCTTTTGATTTTTAAAATAATAAAGGAGAAGCTTCGCTACATGTCGTGATCCTATTGGCTCCTCTCATCAACCCAATTGATATTTCTCTCCCATTAGATCCTAACTAGGTAGTTTCTCCATTTATTTTACCATAATAATTCAATTACCCATTGAATCTTCATTTAGTTCCACAATTTGGCTCTAATTTCTAAATATTATTTTTTTTCCATTCTCAATTATAATAATAAAAATCCGGCATTAAATTTTTGAATTCCAAAAACATTGGGTACGAAAATTTCGAGCGTTACAATATTAGATAAGTGAATACGCTTATACATATCACGTCATAAATCATTTTATGAATACCATAACCCGTCATTTCACATGTCCTCTAGACTAATATACTATTTTCCCAATGTATGATTTATCTTAAGACAACTAACAACACTCACCAATTTTTGATTATATACTAAACTATATGTAATTATTATAAAATCTCTTTGTTACACGCAACTTATGCTATGATAAATAAATCAATGCATATCTATATATATAATATTTGAATGATGTCACTGTTATCAAGTACCATATTGACATATTTTGTGAATGCTCATAATTGACCATGTGCAAAGCCGTATACAACCATATACACCATACTGACGATATCCCAATAATGCATGAACATCGCAAAATAAAACTTCAGAGAGATATGAGGGGACTTACAATCACTCTCTTTCTATTTTCTAACTTTACATACATCACACAATACATAGCCAACGAGATATATTGAGTTCAAATGTGACGAATCATACCTCCTGCAATATCATTCGTACATGTAAATAAGATCACGATGTATGATTTGAGCACCCACAATGCATACATTTAATGCAATAACAAAATAATAATGCATGTAAATAAAACATGCAAATATTGTTATTTAATAAGCAAAATGATGCATGAAAGATGATCATACATCTATCTGAACATCCTCTGATCATGTCCCAAACCATATTAAAAGTAGTGACGAAAACAATTGATAAAATAAGTGTAGCAATCGGTAATTGTTAGCCTTTAATTTTAATAGTATCATTTTGTGACTTTTATAGAATTAAATAAAATTTGATTGGTTGCTTAAATAGGTTAAAGTTGCTTAGTCAAGGGCATAAGTGTAATTGTGGAACAAGTGTTATAAATGGAGGGTTTAATGAAGGTTTAGCCGCCACTGTTTCTCATTTCCTCATTTGGCATTCAGCTCAACTCAGCAGAGCAGATTCCTCTCAGCAATTTTCCCCTCCGATTTCTTCAACCTAGGTGAGCTTTATTTCAATTTTCTTGCTGTTTAGTGATTTTAGATGATAGGGGAGCTTATAAAAGTTTGTTTTGGGAATGCTGTGGGTAAGAGTGAGTTCGGGTCTTTGCGATGAATCGGGAATACCCGAAGAACAGAGCTCCCGAATAACCTCCTTAGACTTCTGAATAGTTTAGAATGAGATTTAGTGAAGATCTAATTGATACTCTGTCTATGGGTGTAGGTTTGAGAAAACTCCCGAAGTAGCCTTCCACCAAACATTTCTATGAAGCCAAGTAAGTAGAGTATGTGTGTGCCTTTGGAACTACATCACAAAACAATAGGTTTATGCATGTTTGAATGTTTTCAGTATGTCATGCATCATGTTTTGAAAGAATACAAAAATAAATTTACATGTAAGGGCATGGTAAGGCAATAACAAAATTTGTATCAGATCAGCTATTAAGGGAACTAATCCGCCCCTTAATCGAGTAAGAGAATGTATGACTTTGGGAAAATTGATCAACCTCCCACCGAACAGAGGGATCAGATCAGCTATTAAGGGAACTAATCTGCCCCTTAATCGAGTAAGAGGATGTATGACTTTGAAAAAACTTATCCACTTCCCATCAAACAGAGAGATCAGGTCAGAGAACGAATAAAAATGCAACTAAGATGTGAAAGTAGAAACTGCATGATTAGGATTTATGAATTAGCATTTCATTTCATATTTGCTCTACTTATGTAGCATTAGGCTAATAGATGAGTTTTGTGATGTAGGTGCTGAGGTTTCAACAGGTGATTTCTCTGAGTTTACAGAATGATAGGTGAAGTTGATGGAGCACATCTATGCCACGGTTGGTGCACTGATGAGGCGGTTTAACTAATGTCAGTATGAGAAGTCTGAATGAATAGATGTTTTGTCGAAGTGTGCTGAGAATTTTTAAGACAGTGGTTGTTCTAATATTTTGTTATGTTTTTCTCTAGTTACTCTGATAGTGGTACACTGTTGATTTTAACTGTGGTTCTTACTGGATTTCGAGCGTTTCATGGAGTCAAGTTATTTTGAATGATTACAGTAAAAATTTATAAGTCTTTTAGTAATCAGAGTTGTTCATTTGTTTAGAGTGTAATGGTTAACGTGTTGTGATGTTGTCGTTCGACAGAAGTGATCGGCAGATGTCGATCGGCGGATGTCGTTCGGCAGAGGTGATCAGTGGATGCTCAAAAATCGAAAGATGTATTTTGTCTCTGCTTCCACCGCTGAGACTGTTCAGCGGAGGATGCATTTTGTCTCTGCTTCCACCGCTGAGACTGTTCAGCGGAGGATGCATTTTGTCTTTGCTTCCACCACTGAGACTGTTTTAGCGGAGGATGCGTTCTGTCTCTGCTTCTACCGCTGAAACTGTTTAGCGGAAGATGTGTTCTATTTCTGTCTCTACCGCTGAGACTATCTAGCGGAAGATGTCTTCTGTTTCTGCTTCTACCGCTGAGACTATTTGACGGAAGATGTGTTCGAATTTAAGACATTTAAATATTCAACACCTTTATGCCCTCGGCTCTTTTGGCCGATTGTTTCTATTATTTTAATTGTTATATAAGTATTGTTTTAGCATTTTGTTTTTAGCTCTGTTTTACACAAATACTTTTCCGTTGCAAGTTTTTGATATTTTTTTTTTTAAAATAAATTTCGAATTTTAGCCGTTGAGTGGAAATTTTAAAAATTTCTCCAGAATTTTCTTAATACAGTCAAAGTATTTGGATTAACAAACCGGGTTTATTCATTCGGGGCATTACATTATGGTATCAGAGACATTTAGTTAAACCGTTCAAAGGATTACTCATCAGTACCGATCGTCGCATGGGAGTACTCCAACAACTGTAAGTATTTATGTTAATCCTAGTTGCTAGATATTTATGAGAGTAATTAACCTTGTCCAAGAATATGGCAAAATGGCTAGATGACCAGGAAGACCAAGAGTACCAAGAGAGATACGAAATTTGAGAAGTGAGGAGGATCTTAGTATGATTAAGGAGCTGACAGCTTTGGTGCGTCAACAGTCTGAACAATTGGGACTGCTTCTGAACCGAGATGTGCAAGGGAGTGCCAACTCGTGTTCCAACAATGAACAATCAGGAGACAGATTCCAGAGATTACAACCGCCCACGTTTGATGGACAGTCATCCAATCCGGTTGTTGTTGAGAGATGGCTTAGGAAAATTGAGAGTATGTTCAGATGTGCCAACGTTGGACAAGGAGACAAAGTCATTTTGGCAACGTTCCATCTGGCTAGGGATGCTCAACTTTGGTAGGAAACCATGGAGACCACCACATATGTTATGGCAATGTCTTGGTCACAATTCAAGGAAACCTTCTACGAGAAATACTTTAACAGCACCGTCCAGACTGTGAAGAAGGTGGAATTCCTGAACTTGAAGCAGACGGGGTCTGTGTCTAAGTACAATAGACAATTTGAGTCCCTGTCCAGGTTTGCTGGACACCTTGTACACAAGAATGAGGATAAGGTATTTCAATTTATGCATGGACTGAAGCCAGAGATTTACAGAGGAGTCAAGTTTTCGGGTATTAAAGGTTTGTCTTATGGTGAAGTTATGTCCATGGCATTGGAAGTGGAAGAAGCAGAAATGAAGTGTTCTGGAGAAAGAGAAGCCCTACAAAAGTTTATTCAGCCTCACCAACAGAGTGGGATGAAGAGGCCTAGTGAGGGCCAGGGTAGTCAGGGAGCAGGGAAGAGAGTACAGAATGCTAGGAAGTTTCCCCAATGCTCGGTATGTTTGAAGAATCACCCGGGAGAGTGCAGATTTGGGTCGGGAAAGTGTTTCAACTGTGAAGAAGTTGGACATACATTCAAGGATTGCCCGAAGCCCAGAGTCATTCGGTGCTACAACTGTAATAAGGTTGGTGACGTTAACAGAGACTGTCCAGTTTTTAAGAATGGCCCTGCTAAGATAAAGCCAAGGATATTCTCCATGATGGAGTCGGGTGATGATGATCAGCCCGCGGTAGTGTCAGGTAATATATTGATCAACTATATGTCTGCTTTCACTTTAATAGATTCTGGTGCAACACATTCTTTTATAGCGTCTGCATTTGCTGTTAAGTTAGATGTACAGTCTACGCCAACTGAACATGTGTTTAATGTCACGTTACCCTCTGGAGAATGCATGCACTCTAGCCGAGTAATGTTTAATAGTGTGGTATCTGTAACGCCCCCAAACCCACCCTGGCTCGGTGCGCTACTTAGCTAACCAGTCCCGCGTTAAAACATATTTTAAATTAAATCTAAGTCTCTCAAAACTCTCTTATGTTATACCTAACTGCCTAGACTCACTAATTTCCCTTAATCCTAACCTTTAAGCACCACAGCGTCCTTCCCGAAAATTATCGGCAGAGTAACGCCTGAAAATGGCGCCTCCAAAATGCTAGGTACCTGCATAAAATCCAATCCCAACCAAACCAGAATATTCCAACCATCTAACCAACCTACGAAATCTCCAAATAACAGTAAAGAGGGAAACGAAAATACGAACATACCTAAGTGAAGAAAGTCCACAGTATAGGGCGACACATCACCCTTAACTATGACTATATACAACAATTACCAAAAACTATCCCATAACTCTTAAAACATCAACTAAAAGAAAGCTACACATTCCCATCATTTCTACAAACAAACATTTACAATAAACTACTAAATCATAAAGCCCACATTCCCGACGACCATGGTCGAGGCGCCCTGACAATAGCCCGCACCGGCATACCGCATGCATCACCAACTGCTGTCTAGTCCTGTGCTGTCTCATCCACCTCACCAGAGTAAAACTCGTCACCTACACCATAGAACACAAAACATAAGCCTAATGCTTAGTAAGTAGGGAAATAATGCACATAAACACACTAAATGCTCGACTCAACCCTAACATGCAATTTCTATACACTCTGTTGTTTTCTTTTCGTTTCGGTTGCATTTATCTTTCTCTTCCAGGTGAACCAAGTAGGCACACGCCCCCACACAGTCCAGGATGGCCACACCTTGATCCACGGAGCAAGACCAGAGGCACACGTCCCAACACAGTCCAGGACGGCCAACGGAATCTCCCCCAATCGATCGTAGAATCCTCATTGTGCCTTCAAGCACGAACATGTCGAGGCATTCATACTAACGACACATTACGTACATTAGCATAGCATCTCGAATAGAATCCCTCGCGGGGTGCTCAACGAGCCACTAGCCCGACGAAGCTATTTTACTCTGAGACCACGTTGCAATCAATTCTTATCTTTTATTTCATCCTCACCCCTCAAACATGTAAAACACGTGGTTCGTAGTTTAGAAAACAATGATGCATGACACACGATGCATGACACGAATTTAAAACATAGCAATCAAACAAACAATCCCTACCGTTCTATGGTGTAGGCCCGAAGGCAACAAACACGCAACCACTACTTACCTGGCGTCCTAGCCCATTCAGAATGCTCGAATTCCTGTCCACCTACGGCTCGACCTAAGATAAATATTCATCAAATCATTAAAATCAAGCCTACATTTACTAATTACTCTCAAACTACTATTTCTAGCCTAATCCAACTAAAACCTAACTAAACGGGCCACTAATTTGGGTTCGGTAAAAACCGACCCGAAACTTCAAACGCGCGTAACTTTTGCGTCGGATATCGGAATCGAACGATTCCAGTGGCCACGCACTCCTCTAATAACCTAGTTTAATCTGCCAAAATGAATTTTAAAACGAATAACCCTAGCTAGATCAAAATTGGCAAAACCTGAACTGCCCTTTAACCGAAAAATCCCCTTTTTCGATTTTTCATCAATTCTCCTCCGATTATTCACCAATTAATTCCCCTCAAATCTAATTAACATAATCTAACCAAAATTCCGAGCTACACACCACAAAACCCGAATTGCCCAAATCGGGCTTACTGGTTTTTCGCCCAAATTGGGCTCCCCACGGCCAGGCGACTAAAGCCGGCCTAAAGTCCGGCAATTCCCAGCCAAGACCGCCCAAAAACGGCCGGTGATCGGAGCCAAAACCGGCTCGTCACCATCGGCCTTGAACAGCACCAAAACAGGGGAGAAAACCAAACCTAAATAGGGTGAAAACCGAGCTTTACCGGTTGGTTCGTGCGCGGAGTCAGCCGGAATCTCCTCGCCGCCGGCGTCTGGTCGGAGAGTGTCGGAAACCATGGCGGTTGATCGGCGATCGACGCCTCCCGTCGCTCTCCCCTCTCCCCTGCTCGCGCGACGTCGAACAACAGAATAGCTTCGGCTATTCTGTTGTTTTTATTTTATTTTATTTTTTATAATAATAATAATAATAATAATAATAATAATAATAAATTATAATAATAAAATTAAAACTATTTCTTTAATTTAAACTAGCTAATTACCGTTTTACCCTCCCGTACATTCAGCCATAACGTAACGAACCTTCGATAATTCTCTCACCTAACCCTCGGTCTAACTCCTCCATCGAAACTCCCGAGCATAACTAATTAACCCAATAACTAACATAACTTAAATTAATCAAATCTAATTATTAAATTATAACCCACAGCTTAATTTCACTGAAAATTCTCGAACCTAAAACCATTCACTTTTCTTTTAAATTAATTAAAATAACCTATTTTATTATTTTTAAAATCCCGGGTGTTACAGTATCAGTGGGAAACGTGAATCTACTTGCTGATCTCATTATCATGGAGATAATGGGGTTTGATGTAATCCTAGGAATGGAATGGTTGTTCAAACACTATGCCACAATCGATTGTAGGACTGGAATTGTTAGTTTTCAACCCCCTGGTGGTTTGAAGCATACCTTTCAAGCTTTGAAAAAGTGTAAGAAAATGTCTGTTATTGCCTTTATCGATGCTAGACCTTCTCCTTGCGGGGAGTATTTATGCTTTTTGGCCAGTGCTATAGATACAGAGGTTGTAGAAAAATCGAGTCCTCAAAATGTCTTAGTTGTCCAAGATTTCCCAGAAGTATTCCTAGATGACCTTCCTGGCTTGCCGCCAGATAGAGAAATCGAGTTTGTTGTAGATGTTTACCCAGGCGCGGAGCCTGTATCTAAGAATCCTTACAGATTAGCACTAGCAGAGCTTAGGGAGTTAAAGAAACAGTTGGAAGAACTGTTGGAAAAAGGATTCATACGCCCGAGTTATTTCCCGTGGGTTGCACCTGTTCTTTTTGTTAAGAAGAAGGATGGATCATTGCGTATGTGTGTTGATTATTGGGAATTGAACAAACTAACTATCAAGAACAAGTATCCATTACCAAGGATTGATGATCTATTCGACCAACTTAATGGTGCGCGAGTCTTCTCTAAGATTGACCTTAGGTCCGGTTATTACCAATTGAAAGTCAAATATGAAGATATTCCTAAGACAGCCTTTCACACAAGGTATGGACATTATGAGTTTTTGGTTATGTCTTTTGGATTAACAAACGCACCAGCAGCTTTCATGGATCTCATGAATAGAGTGTTTCGTGAGTATCTAGATAAATTTGTCATAGTGTTTATTGATGATATTTTAATCTATTCACGTACTAAGGATGAGCATGCAAAACACTTGAACTTGGTATTAGGAGTACTTAAGCAGCACCAACTTAATGCTAAGTTTTCCAAGTGTGAGTTTTGGTTGGACCAAGTTCACTTTTTGGGTCACGTTATCTCGGGAGATGGGATATTTGTCGATCCAGCCAAGGTTCAAGCAGTTAAGGAGTGGCCCCAACTGAAGAATGCTACAGATATTCGAAGTTTTCTTGGATTAGCAGGGTATTACAGGAAGTTTATTGAAGGATTCTCGAAGATTGCCACACCCCTTACTCGGTTAACGAGAAAAAACATGCAGTACATATGGAATGATGAATGTGAGTTTAGTTTTCAAACCTTGAAGCAGAGACTGACCAATGCCCTAATACTAACACTCCCTGTTGAGAATGGAAAGTTTAGCATTTATTGTGATGCTTCCAAAGTTGGACTTGGCTGTGTTTTGATGCAAGATGGAAAGGTAATAGCCTATGCTTCTAGACAGCTGAAAACACATGAGAAGAATTATCCTACACATGATTTGGAGCTAGCTGCGGTAGTTTTTGCGTTGAAGATTTGAAGGCATTACTTGTATGGAAAATCTTGTGAAATATTCTCAGATCATAAAAGTCTGAAATATATTTTCACACAGAAAGAGCTAAACATGAGACAACGACGATGGTTAGAGTTTGTCAAGGATTACGATTTTGAGATCAAATACTACCCGGGCAAGGCGAATGTAGTGGCTGATGCATTGAGTAGAGTGACAACATCAGCCTCGACATTGATTCTTGACATACCGTTAGCCTTAGAGACAGAATTTCAAAGATTTCACGTGGAAGCTGTCAAGACCCGAAACCCGACGGGTCGAGAATTTCGTAAAATCATATTCGTAATAAAAAATGTCAACCAAATTCTTTTTTTTTTGTGTGTATATATATATATATATATATATATACGTTTTTAAAGAAATTCCAATCAAATTCGAAGTCATTTAAAATCATTTGGGAAAAATCTATTTAAAGAGAAAAATTAACAGACAATCGGAATGACTTCATCCGTTCACATCCACCGCTTATTTCTGTCGAGCGAAATCCACCGCTCAACAGTAATATCCTACATCTTCCGATGACGTCAGCCGGATGACTCATTCACCCAGCATCCACCGGTCAGTAACACTCAATTTCCACCGATGACGTCAGCCGGATGACTCGTTCATCCAGCATCCACCGATCAACAATACTCACATCTTCCGGTGACGTCAGCCGAATGACACATTCATCCAGCATCCACTGATCATCATAAACACACAACATACACCGGTCAGACCACGTGTTACCCACGTGACTTCATTAACTCGGTAGACGACATCTACCGCTCACATTCACAGAACACATCCACCGATGACGTCAGCCGGATGACTCAATCACCCAGCATCCACCGATCAATAATACTCAACATCTTCCGATGACGTCAGCCGGATGACGCATTCATCCCACATCCATCGCTCATCAGTAACCGATCATCTACCGATTATTGTTCAAAGTTGAGACTTCAATTCTTTCTCTTCTTCTTTCTAAAAATGAACTTCTTTTTTTCCAAAAATTCTCATACACATAGACCTCGCAATCCTTAACTTAAATTCATAGCGGAAGACTTGTCACATAGAGAAGATTCTTAAATCTGGAACCTTCTTAAGCTTAAACTCGTACTTAATAAGTCAAATATCTGTTAACATAAAGAAATTATTTTCCCATTCATGAAATCTTATCATTGATCTTACTAAATCGTACTGAAAGCAACACTCCGTGGGTTAAAAATTGCTTTCCAGCCACAAATCATCACCATGAGCAGCAACCAGCAACCAGACCTAAGCATTTCCTTCTAGACTAAAGTCCTCACCTGCTGTTTCGTCACCTACATCATAAGGTTCAAACTATAAGCCTAATGCTTAGTAAAGAGTGCAACAAACACATGAATGTTGCATAAAATCATGTTCACATCTTTTACTCAAATCGGGAATCATGCTTGTGTTCACATTCACTTTCAAATCGTGGGAATCATATTCTTGTTCATCGTTTTCATATCATTGATTAAGGAAGAGTTTGTGCCGAAAGGGGGTAGGCAGAGTGCGTGTACATGGTTCTTTACGAGCAAGAATCATAGTCCATCCTTGGACAGTGACATGGCCAATACCGCCCCCAACCCTCACTTAATCAAGGCTTCATACGTTTTGTTTTTTTGTTTCATTCATAAAGGAGTAGGCGTGTAAAACATTTTGTATACTCGGAAAATAAATCATGATGTATGGACATAAACATTCTCAAAACATGAGACCATAGAAGGAGTCGTTCAACAGAAAACAGAGCATACACTATTCCAAACATTATACTAAAACAGACAACTTCCCAAACATAATCGAATATCAGAAACAAACTCAACCTACTACCCTTGTGATGCAGGGCCCTAATGGCCGGAAATCTTAACACACTCACTTACCTGGATTCCTTAGCAATGTCTTTCCTTCACTTGGAGTTTTTTCTCACCTAAGACATTTCACGTATTAATGTAAGAAAACAAATTCTAAGTAGTCTAATATTCCAGAATGCTAACTTTCTAACTAAGTATATATATATATATCCTAGAAGTCTAACTCATTTCCATTCGAGCATTATATCAGTCACCTAGTGTGCATAACAACATCAGCTAAACGATAATGGTATTCGGGTTCACCAACTACCCAGGCTCAGCCAACGTTCATTATTTCTACTTATTATCTACAACAATCATAAATGCTATGTTAATAGCTATATCTACCATGATACCTCAACTTCCTCGGAAAAACCTGAATCTAAATCTCTAATCAACTCTCAAATGACTAATCAGTAAACACATTGTCCAAATCTTACCTCGAGCTTGGAGTATCGGAAGAAATGCAAAGGAAGTTGATCGTTGGGGGAAAAACAGAGAAGGGAGCTGAGGGGAGAGAGAGTCAGCTGAGAGAGGAAAGTCTGCTGGTGGAGGTTTTTGTGAGGTTTTAGGATTTCTATTTTCTATTTATACACTTAATGAGCCAAGCTTAATTACAAGTTTGCCACCAAACCTAATTTTATAAAGAGAACTGATTAAACTTTGGCGCCTAATTTTCGACCAAAGAAATATATGCACAGATGGCAGTTAATTCCGTTTCGTTAAAAGAAAGTTCACCTGCCCGAAGTTGTCGGGTGTTACAGAAGCTATGTCCAGCGTGTCAGTCATGCTTTCTGCCATATCTTTGAGGCCTACTATTTTAGAGAGAATAAAGGAAGTTCAGGTGATTGATGCTGAATGTAACAAGTACAAGTTAAGCATGAATTCTACTGATAAATCAGATTTCAACTATTCTGTTGATGGAATTCTCAAGTTTCATAATAGATGGTTTGTTCTGGCTAATGTTGAACTTCGAAATGAAATCCTTTCGGAAGCTCATTCTTCTAGATTATCTATCCATCAAGGGAGTACAAAATTATACAAAGACCTTAAACAACATTATTGGTGGCCAAATATGAAAAGAAGTGTGGCGGAGTACATTGGAACGTGTTTGATTTGCCAACGGGTTAAAGCAGAACATCAGAGACCTGCAGGAACATTGCAACCCTTACCAGTTCCCGAATGGAAATGGGAACAAATAACTATGGACTTTGTTGTAGGATTGCCTAGAACAGCAAAAGGACATGATGCAATTTGGGTGATAGTTGATTGTTTAACCAAATCTGCTCACTTCCTGCCAATAAAGATGACATACTCGATGGATCAGCTCGCTGAATTGTATGTGCATGAGATTGTAAGATTGCATGGAGTTCCAGTCACAATAGTTTCAGACCGAGATTCTAGATTTACATCTAAGTTTTGGAAGAGCTTGCATAAAGCTATGGGTACGCAGCTCAATTTTAGTACAGCTTTTCACTCCCTAACAGATGGACAATTCGAGAGAACTATTCAAACATTAGAGGATATGCTTCGTGCATGTGTATTAGAATTCTAGGGTTCTTGGAGTAAGAATTTATCATTGGTGGAATTCTCCTATAATAACAGTTTTCAGGCAACAATAGGCATGGCACCATACGAGGCATTATATAGACGAAAGTGTAGATCTTCTTTGTAGTGGGATGAAGCTGGAGAAGCACGCTTGATTGGTCCTGACTTTGTACAGCAAACAGTGGAGAAGATTGCTCTTATCCGACAGCGAATCTTGACAGCTCAAAGCCGGCAGAAATGTTATGCTGATAGAAGACGTAGAGATTTGGAATTTGATGTCGGTGATGAAGTTTTTCTTAAAGTTTCACCGATCAAAGGAGTTGTAAGATTTGGAAAGAAAGGCAAGTTGAATCCCAGATATATCGGACCTTTCTCAATCTTGAAGAGGATTGGGAAGACAGCCTATCAATTACAGTTACCTGTCTCTATGGAGGGAATTCACAATGTATTCCACGTTTCTATGTTGAAGAAGTGTATGCGGGATCCATCACAGATTGTAGAACAGCAGAACATTGAAATTCATCCTACTCTTACCTATGAGGAGAAACCTGTAGAAATTCTGGACTATGCAACAAAAATTCTGGACTATGCAACAAAAGTGCTACGTAATAAAGAAGTTCAGCTAGTGAAGGTGTAATGGCCTAACCAGAATGTAGAGGAGGAAACCTGGGAGCGCCAACAAGATATGATGTGTCGTTATCCTGAGTTGTTTAAACATTGAATTTTGAGGATAAAATTCTTTTAAGGAGCGTAGATTGTAGCAACCAGTAATTGTCAGCCTTGAATTTTAATAGTATCATTTTGTGACTTTTATAGAATTAAGTAAAATTTAATTGATTGCTTAAATAGGTTAAAGTTGGTTAGTCAAGGGCATAAGTGTAATTGTGGAGCAAATATTATAAATGGAGGGTTTAATGAAGGTTTAGCCACCAGTGTTTCTCATTTCCTCATTTGGCATTCAGCTCAACTCAGCAGAGCAGATTCCTCTCAGCAATTTTCCTCTCTGATTTCTTCAACCTAGGTGAGCTTTATTTCAATTTTCTTACTGTTTAGTGATTTTAGATGATAGGGGAGCTTGTAGAAGTGTGTTTTGAGAATGCTGTGGGTAAGAGTGTGTAACGCCCCCGAACCCGACCCGGCTCGGTGCGCTACTTTGCTAAGCTATCCCGCGTTTAAAATGACGTTTAAAATAATTTTCGATAAAATTTTGACTCGGTTTTTGGGTTTCTCGAACCCTCGATTTTTGTTGGAAAACTTGCCCAAAATATGTTTAAAATATGTCAGAAAATTTCGGGTCAAAACATAGTAGAAATAGGAATTTTAAAACTTTTTTTTTCAAAAATGGTGCTGGGAGCGCGTGCTGGGCGCTGCCCACGCGGCGCGCCCAGCACCCAGCGTCCGATCGATCGGCGCCCAGCGCCCAATCGATCGGGCCTCCTCGGGTTTTTCGGCTAAAAATGTCATTTTTTTCATATTTTTTCAACTTTTCTCACTTTTCTTCATTTTTCATTGAGCCAAACACCTCCAAAAATTCTAAAATTTTTACCACACGATCCCAACACCCTTAACTCCGTGTCCGGTAAAAATCTTGAAAAACCAACTTAAAACGGTAATAAAGAAAAATAGAGAAACTAAACCGGACGTCATTCGTTTTAAAACCAAAACGAGCGGCATAACGCCTAAAATTCTGTAAACCAAAATCTGAAACCAAAACTAGAAAACATATAGTTTCAAACTACCAGTATTTATACACAAACCAGTCCTCAAAACACTGATCACAATAATCCATAAATACTTATATAACTATCTACATCAAACTGCCACAAACTACCCGAGGAAGTGGTCGTGACGCCCCGACAATAGCCCGCACTAGCATACTCCATGCATCACCAACTGCTGCCTAGTCCTGGGCTGTCTCATCTACCTCACCGGAGTAAATCTCGTCACCTGCACCATAGAACACAAAACATAAGCCTAATGCTTAGCAAGTAGGGAATAACGAATGCTATGAAAACACAAGGCAACCAATCCCATCACATGCAGTTTCTAACACTCAGTTATGCTTATTTGCTATTCGTTGCTTTAATTATTTCATAAGCCATGTGGATCAGGTAAGCTTACATCCTATAATCGTATAGGACGGCCATTCCTAGAACCACCCTTACGTATTTTAGCCGGTCATCCTTCATAGAGGTCCCCTCGGGGTGCTACACTCCAGCACGTAATCCCGACAAGGCACACTAAGCAAGATTTTTGTATTTTAGCCGATCATCTCTCATAGAGATCCCATCGGGGTGCTACACACCAGCACTTGTTCCTGACAAGTCACTTTAATCAAGAATAATTTTTGCCGTTTACTTTATCTGATTACGGTTCACGCTCACAATCAAATCATGCAATAAAACTTGTATTTTACTTAATTGAAAACATGATGCATGTTAACGAATATGCAACACAACACAACGCGAAACAATTAACCGTTAACCCTACCGTTCTATGGTGTAGGCCCGAAGGTGAAATGAATATAGACCACTACTTACCTGCTTGCTCGGCTTTCAATTCCTCACTTCGTCTTATCACTTCACTAGCTCGACAACCTAAAATAACAAAAACTTAACTTGATAAGTCACCAATAAAGTCTAAGGGATTTTCTAACTAAAACTAAACAACACCTAAAACAAATTGCACTCTCAAAACACAAAACCCGAGTTTTACCCAAAGTTAACAACATCCAACTTCGAACGACCATAACTTTCTCATTTTTCAACGGATTTCGACGTGCCACCCCAATCTGTAAACCTCTACATGTCTACTATCCATTGAAATCATCAAATTAACCAACCAAACATCTTGGCCAAGTCGGATTCCACAAAACAGAACAGGTGTTCTTACTCCACAAAACCGGTTTTTCACAACTTCCACCAAATCACCATTCTAACTCCATAAACCACCTAAACTAATCAATCCAACAACTAAAACATGAAATTTAGAAAGAAAACTAACATGTGAACCCAAAAATTCGGACCTCATGGTTAGGGTTTTCCAAACCCTAACCAAACTCTCCAAAAACATCTTAAAACTACCACAAATCAACACCTAAATGTAATAAACCAAAAGCCCAATCAATTTTACCTTGAAAACACCTTGAAAATTTGAAGAGAAGGAGGAAGATGGATCGGCTATGGAGGACTTAGAGCTTGGGAGAAAAACGTGTGAGAGAAAAGTGAAAGAGAAGACAAACCATTTAACCATTAAAACCTCAACTTTTTCCTTCTTTTAATTTTTCTCCTCCCAATTTCCTAATTTTATAAAATAGCCACACCCTTCCTTGCTCAATGCCTTCCAATGTGTGAGCCCTCCTCTTAATTCACTCTTCATTTTAATTTTTATTTCATTTATTAACTAACATCCTATTGGTTGAAATATACTTTGAATATTCAACCTCCCCTTTTTGACTTTTCAAACACTCCACCACTCTTCCTTCTCCTTCATTCTCACTTTCTATTCTATAACTTAGGGCAACGCTAAAGTAACCTAAACCATGCATAATGTAACCTAAACTAGGGCTACGCACGTTATCATAAAATTTTTGGGTGTTACAGAGTGAGTTCAGGTCTTTGCGATGAATCGGGAATGCCCGAAGAACAAGGCTCCTGAATAACCTCCTTAGACTTCTGAATAGTTTAGAATGAGATTTAGTGGAGATCTAATCGATACTCTGTCTATGATTTTAGGTTTGAGAAAACTCCCGAAGTAGCCTTCCACCAAACATTTCTAGGAAGCCAGGTAAGTAGAGCATGTGTGTGCCTTCGGGACTACATTACAAAACAGTAGGTTTATGCATGTTTGAATGTTTTCAGTATGTCATGCATCATGTTTTGAAAGAATACGAAAATAAATTTACATGTAAGGGCATGGTAAGGCAATAACAGAATTTGTATCAGATCAGCTATTAAGGGAACTAATCTGCCCCTTAATCGAGTAATGACTTTGGAAAAATTGATCCACCTCCCATCGAACAGAGGGATCAGATCAGCTATTAAGGGAACTAATCCGACCCTTAATCGAGTAAGAGGATGTATGACTTTGGGAAAATTGATCCACTTCCCATCGAATAGAGGGATCGGGTCAGAGAACGAACACAAATGCAACTAAGATGTGAAAATAGAAACTGCATGATTAGGATTTATGAATTTAGCATTTCATTTCATATTTGCTCTACTTATGTAGCATTAGACTAATAGTTGAGTTTTGTGATGTAGGTGTTGAGGTTTCAATAGGTGATTTCTCTGAGTTTACAGAATGATAGGTGAAGTTGATGGAGCACATCTATGCCATGGTTGGTGCACTGATGAGGCGGTTTAACTAATGTCAGTATGGGAAGTCTGAATGAATAGATGTTTTGTCGAAGTGTGTTGAGAAATTTTAAGACAGTGGTTGTTCTAATATTTTGTTATGTTTTTCTCTAGTTACTCTGATAGTGGTACATTGTTGATTTTAACTGTGGTTCTTACTGGATTTCGAGCGTTTCATGGAGTCAAGTTATTTTGAATGATTACAGTAAAAATTTATAAGTCTTTTAGTAATCAGAGTTGTTCATTTGTTTAGAGTGTAATGGTTAACGTTTTGTGATGTTGTCGTTCGGCAGAAGTGATCGGCAGATGTTGATCAGCGGATGTCGTTCGGCAGAGGTGATTGGTGGATGATTGAAATCGGAAGATGTGTTTTGTCTCTGCTTCCACCGCTGAGACTGTTCAGCGGAGGATTCCTTAGCGGAGGATGCGTTCTGTCTCTGCTTCTACTGCTGAGACTGTTTAGCGGAGGATGCGTTCTGTCTCTGCTTCCACCACTGAGACTATTTAGCGGAGGATGCGTTCTGTCTCTGCTTCTACTGCTGAGACTGTTTAGCGGAGGATGCGTTCTGTCTCTGCTTCTACTGCTGAGACTGTTTAGCGGAGGATGCGTTCTGTCTCTGCTTCTACTGCTGAGACTGTTTAGCGGAGGATGCGTTCTGTCTCTGCTTCTACTGCTGAGACTGTTTAGCGGAGGATGCGTTCTGTCTCTGCTTCTACTGCTGAGACTGTTTAGCGGAGGATGCGTTCTGTCTCTGCTTCTACTGCTGAGACTGTTTAGCGGAGGATGCGTTCTGTCTCTGCTTCTACTGCTGAGACTGTTTAGCGGAGGATGCGTTCTGTCTCTGCTTCTACTGCTGAGACTGTTTAGCGGAGGATGCGTTCTGTCTCTGCTTCCACCACTGAGACTATTTAGCGGAGGATGCGTTTTGTCTCTGCTTCCACCACTGAGACTATTTAGCGGAGGATGCGTTTTGTCTCTGCTTCCACCACTGAGACTATTTAGCGGAGGATGCGTTTTGTCTCTGCTTCCACCACTGAGACTATTTAGCGGAGGATGCGTTTTGTCTCTGCTTCCACCACTGAGACTATTTAGCGGAGGATGCGTTTTGTCTCTGCTTCCACCACTGAGACTATTTAGCGGAGGATGCGTTTTGTCTCTGCTTCCACCACTGAGACTATTTAGCGGAGGATGCGTTTTGTCTCTGCTTCCACCACTGAGACTATTTAGCGGAGGATGCGTTTTGTCTCTGCTTCCACCACTGAGACTATTTAGCGGAGGATGCGTTTTGTCTCTGCTTCCACCACTGAGACTATTTAGCGGAGGATGCGTTTTGTCTCTGCTTCCACCACTGAGACTATTTAGCGGAGGATGCGTTTTGTCTCTGCTTCCACCACTGAGACTATTTAGCGGAGGATGCGTTTTGTCTCTGCTTCCACCACTGAGACTATTTAGCGGAGGATGCGTTTTGTCTCTGCTTCCACCACTGAGACTATTTAGCGGAGGATGCGTTTTGTCTCTGCTTCCACCACTGAGACTATTTAGCGGAGGATGCGTTTTGTCTCTGCTTCCACCACTGAGACTATTTAGCGGAGGATGCGTTTTGTCTCTGCTTCCACCACTGAGACTATTTAGCGGAGGATGCGTTTTGTCTCTGCTTCCACCACTGAGACTATTTAGCGGAGGATGCGTTTTGTCTCTGCTTCCACCACTGAGACTATTTAGCGGAGGATGCGTTTTGTCTCTGCTTCCACCACTGAGACTATTTAGCGGAGGATGCGTTTTGTCTCTGCTTCCACCGCTGAGACTGTTCAGCGGAGGATGCATTTTGTCTTTGCTTCCACCACTGAGACTATTTAGCGGAGGATGCGTTTTGTCTCTGCTTCCACCACTGAGACTGTTTAGCGGAGGATGCATTTTGTCTCTGCTTCCACTGCTGAGACTGTTTAGCGGAGGATGCGTTCTGTCTCTGCTTCTACTGCTGAGACTGTTTAGTGGAAGATGTGTTCTATTTCTTTCTCTACCGCTGAGACTATCTAGCGGAAGATGTCTTCTGTTTCTGCTTCTACCGCTGAGACTATTTGGTGGAAGATGTGTTTGAATTTAAGACATTTAAATATTCAACACCTTTATGCCCTCCGCTCTTTTGGTCGATTGTTTCTATTATTTTAATTGTTATATAAATATTGTTTTAGCGTTTTGTTTTTAACTCTGTTTTACACAAATACTTTTCCGCTGCAAGTTTTTGATTTTTTTTAAATAAATTTTGAATTTTAGCCGTTGAGTTGAAATTTTAAAATTTTCCCTAGAACTTTCTTAATACAGTCAAAGTATTTTGATTAACAAACTGAGTTTATTAATTCAGGGCGTTACAATAAGAAGTCCAACTTTTAAAGTTTAGAATGCCCTCTCAACTGTCGTCCGCTATAGTTGATTTCTTTAGTATAAGTCAATTTCTGGTTGTATGTCTTTCAATCAAAAGTCTAGTACCGAGATGCTTTTCTCATTTTCACTCTTGCAGATGCCCACCTTAAGATCTTGGCGTCCACTACTGAGATATTGTTCTTATTTTCACTTATATATGCATTCGAACTAAATACGAGAAGCCAGCTCCTGAAATATTTTTTTAAATTTCACCACTCCAAATATATTTTTCCATTATCAAATCCATATAAGACTATAATCACAAAATGTGATATGATTTAACAATCCCCAACAATACCTTAGTTCTAGTACTAATAACCAAAGATAACATTAGATATAACTATCTAATTATGTAACTCAAGCGTTTTCATCTAAAACATTTGATATTTTATTTAATTTAGGAAACAAGATAAATTTGATCCATTAATCTTCAACATATCTATTTCATGCTCTTATTCATCCAATACAATCAAATTTGGCCATAAATAACAATGGATTTCAACCATGAATATAAAAATTTATTCAATGAATTCTAATTTCTCTTACTCAATTTATTCAATGCATAATCTAATTTAGAAACGCTTAAGTCATAAATTATTTCTCATTAAACCACCTCAACTTCATCAATCATAAAATCCATTTAAACAATATATACATCCTTCATTCTTCGGACATAACTTTCTTTACCTAAATAATGCAACCACATATAACCCCACAACATAACTTTCTTCACCTAAATCATGCAATATTCAATATGGATTTGAGAAATCTCCAAGGTTAGAATTCTTATTTTTTTGTTCTCTTTATTTCTTTACATCTAAGGTTTGATTCTTAGTTCAAAAGAATTCTCTTGAAGAGAGGAACAACTTTGGTTGAGGGCCTGAGAATCAATTTCAACTCATTTCCCTTCAATTTCTTCCTCTTTCTCTCTTTAGCTCACTTTCTCTTCTGAATTAACATAAAAAATGGATGATGACTTGGTCATTGTACATATTTCTAGACTACTCTTGAGATAATTTATAACGATTTATTTTCCCATTAAGATGTTGTCCGCTCTGGGGATTAGGTCATAGTTCAATATCCTCCCCTCACGGCTTTGTTTGGCGAAGACTTCCCAGTCGGTCACCCAACATGGTACGGCTCTCGCTGAAACACTTTTAACTTCAGAGTTCTTATGAGATCCGTTGTCAATTGTGCTCCAAAATGCATCTTACTATCTTTGGAGGGTTTCCTTACATATGTTTTATTTCCATATACTTCCCCAAGCGATGTGAGATTGTGATGACCCCCTTTTTACGACTCGGGATTTGTCTAACTCAAGTCCAAGATTTACCTACACTCGGCTTAGGTCCTGAGGTTTGCCCCGCAACCCGAGGTTTGCCCAGCAGTCGAAGCACTTTTAACTTCAGAGTTCTTATGAGATCCGTTGTCAATTGTGCTCCAAAATGCATCTTACTATCTTTGGAGGGTTTCCTTACATATGTTTTATTTCCATATACTTCCCCAAGTGATGTGAGATTGTGATGACCCCCTTTTTACGACTCGGGATTTGTCTAACTCAAGTCCGTGATTTGCCTACACTCGGCTTAGGTCCTGAGGTTTGCCCCGAAACCCGAGGTTTGCCCCGAAACCCGAGGTTTGCCTAGCAGTCGAAGCACTTTTAACTTCAGAGTTCTTATGAGATCCGTTGCCAATTGAGCTCCAAAACGCATCTTACTATCTTTGGAGGGTTTCCTTACATATGTTTTATTTCCATATACTTCCCCAAGCGATGTAAG
The DNA here is from genome assembly GCA_022432975.1 of Begonia masoniana. Taxonomy (NCBI): domain Eukaryota; kingdom Viridiplantae; phylum Streptophyta; class Magnoliopsida; order Cucurbitales; family Begoniaceae; genus Begonia; species Begonia masoniana. The sequence goes on along the minus strand of CM039502.1, from coordinate 67,693,112 downwards.
AATGTGATGACTCCCTTTTTACGACTCGGGATTTGCCTATACTCGAGTCTGAGATTTGCCTACACTCGGCTTAAGTCCCGAGGTTTGACTTTACATTGACTTAAACCCCCGTAAGTTCACATAAAATTTTCATTTTTACTTAACACTTTAAAATAAAACGGACTTAGACAATTGACCCACCTCTATCGACCTTTAGGATCTAACTTTGACTTAGACAATTTGAGCGTAAAATATTTTGACTTTTAAAACATTTAAAACGAGGCTAAAACTATTTTTCGATAAAGTGTCGGCTCAGTTTTTGGGTCCTTAAAATCCTTTAAAATACGTGAGGGTCACTCGTAAAATACGTTTAAAAAGTATCGTAAAATGTCGGGTTGAAACGTGTTTTGAAAAGTCAATTAAAAAAAAACACTTTGGGTCACGGGTGGTGTGGCGCGCGCGCGCACAAAGCGCCGATCGATCGGCGCTGGGCGCCGATCGATCGGCAGGCTCTTTGCCCGAGTGATTGATCAACACCCAACGCCGATAGATCGCCTAGGCGCCTAGCAGCGTGCGCCTAGCACGCCTGCTGCGCGCGCCCAGCGTGCCCTTGCGCCTCCTCCGCGCCCAACCTCATCCTTTCAATGTTTTTTTTCTACTTTTCTTCTTTGCTTTCACCTACACTTCATCCACAAACTTACTTCAAACATTTCTAAACATAAAATACCTCAACCCTTAAAATCCCGACTTAAAACGGCCCCCAAAAACGTATCCAAAAACGTATTTAAAATTCACAAAAATAAACTGCGTAGATCGCTCTAAAAACCGAGCATATCCTTACAAGTAAAAAGAAGCATCCAAACAATTCCAGTATATTTTTCCAAATAAAGCCTTCACATCCTAAACGTTCTACTCCCATAACATTCACATCAAAACTTGACTTTACATACATTTTTTTTTTCTATCAAAACATTTTATCCACATACATAAACATTTTCGTTCACTTCATTAACAAAACCGACACGTACACATACCAATCACAGACTCGTACACATACCAACCACGGTCGGAATCGCCCTAACAATATTGTTGGATTGCTACCATGGTCGTACTCCTCCAACCGCGTCCGTAATCCTAGCATGCCCGTGAAACTTACCGTGCCTGTTCTTCTTCACCTACATCACAGAACTCAAACTATAAGTCTAATGCTTAGCAAGTAATGCAGACATAATTTAAAACATGTAACTTAACATATGCAGTTTCTATTATTTCAATCGTACATGAACGTTTCGTTTCAGTTTCTATCATTTCTATCATTTCTATAGTACATACATGTAATCCTCTACCAATGGAGGGTGAATTAATTTCTCCATCTCTAGGCGTTCCACAACTTCATCTGAAGGGTGAACCACTTCCTTCAGACGTTATACATTTTTCTACGGTTGCACTTTCTATGTTTTACTTGTGAAAACACATGCTCAGAACATTTTCGTATCTTTTCTAAAACATGATGCATAAACAACTAAACATACATAAAAATATGCAACATAACCTAATGTTCCATGAGGTAGGCCCGAAGGCAACACACATGCAACATTACTTACTTGGCGTCCTTAGCAATTATCTCTATCTGAAATCTTAACAGTGGAACCTGAAAAATCTAAACATCAAAACGTTGCATTAGAACTCGCTCGGCATAACTAAACTCTCATTTTCATAATAACATCTCAAGCATATTTAACTTGCTACCAATAAGCCAACACATATTTCTCACGTCCATAACTAATTCGGAGCTCAATTTCTCATAAATTCAATCCAAATCCATTCAACTATTCATTCAGGTATTTTATCGAACACTTCACGTGCACATTTTCATTCACTAATTTCTCTCTAATCCGATATCCGATCTCAACAATTCAAACGCCTATACGTCACCCATAACGTCTACTTTAATATGCCACAGCTAATTTTCCAACCACATATAGCGATCAAGCCTAGAAATCTCGAATTCCAATATACATCAAAACGGTATTTCTAAACACCAAAAACAACCTTAAATCCATTCTCAATCTAAAAATCATCAATAACTATTAATCTATCATCAATAATCATCAATACTTTCAAAACCATCAATTTCTAATCAAAAACCTAAAAATATACAAACCCTAAATAAAATAAACCAAACGAATAACAACCCTAAACGAAAACTAATCTCATAGAATACATAAATCTTACCTAGAGTATTGAATCGTCGAAGAAATCGGACAGAAAATCGCTGAATCGCCAGCGTGAGGAAGCTTGGCTGAGAGGAGAGAAACGCAGGGAGAGGGAGAAGGAGGGAGTTCTGTCGGGGGAAGGAGAAGAGAAGGAATGGGGGGGGGGGGGATTTTATAAATTTTAATAAAATTTACTTACCGAATTACCTTTTTACCCCTCTTATAAATCATTTACTTATTTCGTTAATTAGCCTATCGATTTTGTTTCTCCGAAATTTTCTTATTTCTCTAAATATTCCAATTTATTCTTATGGTTCTAACAAAATTTCTTGTTCACAAAACGGGCTTAATTTACTATTTTTACGAATAAAACACTAATAACGAAAAAACCGAACTCGGGTGTGATACTATAGGTTTGGGTTTCTGAAAATTTTCTTATTCATCTAGAAATTCTCATAAATTCCTAGGATTCTAATGAAACATCCCGCTCGAGAAAAGACCTTAATTTGCTATTTTACGAAAATATTCTTTAGAGCAAAAACTCGAAAAACCTGGGTGTTACAACTTCCCAGTCGGTCACCCAACATGGTATTGCTCTCGCAGAAGCACTTTTAACTTCGGAGTTCTTATGGGATCCGTTTCCAATTGTGCTAAAAAAACGCGTCTTATTATCTTGAGAGGGTTTCCTTACATATATTTTATTTCCATATACTTCCCCAAGTGATGTGGAATTGTGACGACGCCTTTTTTACGACCCGGGATTTGTCTATACTCGAGTCTTAGATTTGCCTACACTCGGCTTAGGTCTCGAGGTTTGCCCTGCAATTCAAGGTTTGTCCTGCAGTCATACTCATAGTACACATTCAGGTCATCACATAATTACCCTTGTGACCAATTTATCTTTCAAAATTTACCATTCCACCCTTTGATCCATGTAATTGTCAAAAATACAAAGATTTCTTATGTTTTAAATTTTTTTAGTTTAAATCAATTATGATTAATGTTAATCACACAATAAACCTTAATTATTTTTTAATTACATTTTAATCACATAATTAGTCTAATCTTAAAGTGACACTTGACACTATTCAATTGGTCGACATATTTCATTCTTTGACACCCTAAATCCTATCAAAAAGAGTTTATATGTGTAACACCCGACATTTTTACCTATGTAATTTTTCCCCGAATATGTAAGCAGATGTACTCCGATATTAATGCAATGACTATTTTTAATGAAATTGTCGGAGTGTTCAATTGAATGAGAGTGATTGTAAAACCGATTCGACAAACTAAATACAAATTTAGTTAAAAACCAATGGAAGGGCAAATTAGGAAGGAATTAAGGTTGGTGGGAGGGAACCAGTAGATGATTGACACTTGGCAAAACTTGTTGAAGGAGCCAATGCCTTTTCTCTTCCATTCTTCCTCATTTCTTTTCACTCTACGTGAAGCACTCTTCGGTTTTATCTCTTCCAGGCGCCTGAGACAAATTTCCAAACTTTGTTTCTTCCGTTTCTTTCGGTTTCCTTCAGTAAAGGTAACCCTTTTTCACTAGTTAACAAGTTTAGGTTAGCTAAACGTTAGTTTTTTTTTTTGAAGTTTAGGTTAATGTCCGATTTTGCATGCTTTAGGTTCGTGAACCACCGTTGTTGTGCGCGCATAGCTTGTTGTATTTCAGACAACAGGTAAGTTCATACGTATAGGTTTGGCTCTTAAGGCCCTACAATACGGAGGTACTAGGTTATATGTTGTCAGGATTTCTATTGGGTAGTTAAACCATAGGTTATGTTTTAGGTTAAGTGTGTTCTGTTTTATATGCTGCTTATTATTATTTTGTTGCCTGTCTATGAATGTTCATGCATACACGTTTTCTTTGAAAGTCATGAAAATGTTTTTTGCACACGGTTGGAAGTTAAGCAAGATAAAACCTGTAATGAAATGTATGGTTAAGTGTGGACGAGGACTGACATCCTGTCATGTACTCTTGTTATGTCCTGTTGTGGCATGTACTCCTGTTGCGCCAGCTCTTCTTCCCACTTATACCTTCCTGTCCAATGAAATGTAATGTTCATGTATTTGAAAATGTTCATGCATAGCACGTGTCACGTAAATTTCTGTTTGTAGTTCACATCCACCTGTGAACAGTAAATTTCTGTCTGTAGTTCACATCCACCTGTGAACAGTAAATTTCTCTTTGTAGTTCACATCCACCTGTGAACAGTAAATTTCTGTCTGTAGTTCACATCCACCTGTGAACAGTAAATTTCTGTCTGTAGTTCACATCTACCTGTGAACAATAAATTTCTGTCTGTAGTTCACATCCACCTGTGAATAGTAAATTTCTGTCTGTAGTTCACATCCACCGGTGAACAGTAAATTTCTCTCTGTAGTTCACATCCACTTGTGAACAGTAAATTTCTGTCTGTACTTCACATCCACCTGTGAACAGTAAATTTCTGTCTGTAGTTCACATCCACCGGTGAACAGTAAATTTCTGTCTGTAGTTCACATCCACCGGTGAACAGTAAATTTCTGTCTGTAGTTCACATCCACCGGTGAACAGTAAATTTCTCTTTGTAGTTCACATCCACCGGTGAACAGTAAATTTCTCTTTGTAGTTCACATCCACCGGTGAACAGTAAATTTCTCTTTGTAGTTCACATCCACCTGTGAACAGTAAATTTCTGTCTGTAGTTCACATCCACCTGTGAACAGTAAATTTCTCTTTGTAGTTCACATCCACCTGTGAACAGTAAATTTCTGTTTGTAGTTCACATCCACCGGTGAACAGTAAATTTCTGTCTGTAGTTCACATCCACCTGTGAACAGTAAATTTCTCTTTGTAGTTCACATCCACCTGTGAACAGTAAATTTCTGTTTGTAGTTCACATCCACCTGTGAACAGTAAATTTCTCTTTGTAGTTCACATCCACCGGTGAACAGTAAATTTCTGTCTGTAGTTCACATCCACCGGTGAACAGTAAATTTCTCTTTGTAGTTCACATCCACCGGTGAACAGTAAATTTCTCTTTGTAGTTCACATCCACCGGTGAACAGTAAATTTCTGTTTGTAATTCACATCCACCTGTGAACAGTAAATTTCTGTCTGTAGTTCACATCCACCGGTGAACAGTAAATTTCTCTTTGTAGTTCACATCCACCTGTGAACAGTAAATTTCTCTTTGTAGTTCACATCCACCTGTGAACAGTAAATTTCTGTCTATAGTTCACATCCACCTGTGAACAGTAAATTTCTGTTTGTAGTTCACGTCCACCTGTGAACAGTAAATTTCTCTTTGTAGTTCACATCCACCGGTGAACAGTAAATTTCTCTTTGTAGTTCACATCCACCGGTGAACAGTAAATTTCTGTCTGTAGTTCACATCCACCGGTGAACAGTAAATTTCTCTTTGTAGTTCACATCCACCGGTGAACAGTAAATTTCTCTTTGTAGTTCACATCCACCTGTGAACAGTAAATTTCTGTTTGTAGTTCACATCCACCTGTGAACAGTAAATTTCTGTTTGTAGTTCACATCCACCTGTGAACAGTAAATTTCTGTTTGTAGTTCACATCCACCTGTGAACAGTAAATTTCTGTTTGTAGTTCACATCCACCTGTGAACAGTAAATTTCTGTCTGTAGTTCACATCCACCTGTGAACAGTAAATTTCTATCTGTAGTTCACGTCCACCTGTGAACAGTAAATTTCTGTCTGTAGTTCACATCCACCTGTGAACAGTAATTTCTGTCTGTAGTTCACATCCACCTGTGAACAGTAAATTTCTGTCTGTAGTTCACATCCACCTGTGAACAGTAAATTTCTCTTTGTAGTTCACATCCACCTGTGAACAGTAAATTCTCTTTGTAGTTCACATCCACCTTGTGAACAGTAAATTTCTGTTTGTAGTTCACATCCACCTGTGAACAGTAAATTTCTGTTTGTAGTTCACATCCACTGTGAACAGTAAATTTCTGTCTGTAGTTCACATCCACCTGTGAACAGTAAATTTCTGTTTGTAGTTCACATCCACCTTGTGAACAGTAAATTTCTGTTTGTAGTTCACATCCACCTTGTGAACAGTAAATTTCTGTCTGTAGTTCACATCCACCTGTGAACAGTAAATTTCTGTTTGTAGTTCACATCCACCGGTGAACAGTAAATTTCTCTTTGTAGTTCACATCCACCGGTGAACAGTAAATTTCTCTTTGTAGTTCACATCCACTGTGAACAGTAAATTTCTGTTTGTAGTTCACATCCACCTGTGAACAGTAAATTTCTGTTTGTAGTTCACATCCACTGTGAACAGTAAATTTCTGTTTGTAGTTCACGTCCACCTGTGAACAGTAAATTTCTCTTTGTAGTTCACATCCACCTGTGAACAGTAAATTTCTGTCTGTAGTTCACATCCACCGGTGAACAGTAAATTTCTCTTTGTAGTTCACATCCACCGGTGAACAGTAAATTTCTCTTTGTAGTTCACATCCACCTGTGAACAGTAAATTTCTGTTTGTAGTTCACATCCACCTGTGAACAGTAAATTTCTGTTTGTAGTTCACATCCACCTGTGAACAGTAAATTTCTGTCTGTAGTTCACATCCACCTGTGAACAGTAAATTTCTGTCTGTAGTTCACATCCACCTGTGAACAGTAAATTTCTGTTTGTAGTTCACATCCACCTGTGAACAGTAAATTTCTGTTTGTAGTTCACATCCACCGGTGAACAGTAAATTTCTGTTTGTAGTTCACATCCACCTGTGAACAGTAAATTTCTGTCTGTAGTTCACATCCACCTGTGAACAGTAAATTTCTGTCTGTAGTTCACATCCACCGGTGAACAGTAAATTTCTGTCTGTAGTTCACATCCACCGGTGAACAGTAAATTTCTGTCTGTAGTTCACATCCACCTGTGAACAGTAAATTTCTGTCTGTAGTTCACATCCACCTGTGAACAGTAAATTTCTGTCTGTAGTTCACATCCACCTGTGAACAGTAAATTTCTCTTTGTAGTTCACATCCACCTGTGAACAGTAAATTTCTGTCTGTAGTTCACATCCACCTGTGAACAGTAAATTTCTGTCTGTAGTTCACATCCACCTGTGAACAGTAAATTTCTGTCTGTAGTTCACATCCACCTGTGAACAGTAAATTTCTGTCTGTAGTTCACATCCACCTGTGAACAGTAAATTTCTCTTTGTAGTTCACATCCACCTGTGAACAGTAAATTTCTCTTTGTAGTTCACATCCACCTGTGAACAGTAAATTTCTGTCTGTAGTTCACATCCACCTGTGAACAGTAAATTTCTGTCTGTAGTTCACATCCACCTGTGAACAGTAAATTTCTGTCTGTAGTTCACATCCACCTGTGAACAGTAAATTTCTGTCTGTAGTTCACATCCACCTGTGAACAGTAAATTTCTGTCTGTAGTTCACATCCACCTGTGAACAGTAAATTTCTGTCTGTAGTTCACATCCACCTGTGAACAGTAAATTTCTGTCTGTAGTTCACATCCACCTGTGAACAGTAAATTTCTGTCTGTAGTTCACATCCACCTGTGAACAGTAAATTTCTGTCTGTAGTTCACATCCACCTGTGAACAGTAAATTTCTGTCTGTAGTTCACATCCACCTGTGAACAGTAAATTTCTGTCTGTAGTTCACATCCACCTGTGAACAGTAAATTTCTGTCTGTAGTTCACATCCACCTGTGAACAGTAAATTTCTGTCTGTAGTTCACATCCACCTGTGAACAGTAAATTTCTGTCTGTAGTTCACATCCACCTGTGAACAGTAAATTTCTGTCTGTAGTTCACATCCACCTGTGAACAGTAAATTTCTGTCTGTAGTTCACATCCACCTGTGAACAGTAAATTTCTGTCTGTAGTTCACATCCACCTGTGAACAGTAAATTTCTGTCTGTAGTTCACATCCACCTGTGAACAGTAAATTTCTGTCTGTAGTTCACATCCACCTGTGAACAGTAAATTTCTGTCTGTAGTTCACATCCACCTGTGAACAGTAAATTTCTGTCTGTAGTTCACATCCACCTGTGAACAGTAAATTTCTGTCTGTAGTTCACATCCACCTGTGAACAGTAAATTTCTGTCTGTAGTTCACATCCACCTGTGAACAGTAAATTTCTGTCTGTAGTTCACATCCACCTGTGAACAGTAAATTTCTGTCTGTAGTTCACATCCACCTGTGAACAGTAAATTTCTGTCTGTAGTTCACATCCACCTGTGAACAGTAAATTTCTGTCTGTAGTTCACATCCACCTGTGAACAGTAAATTTCTGTCTGTAGTTCACATCCACCTGTGAACAGTAAATTTCTGTCTGTAGTTCACATCCACCTGTGAACAGTAAATTTCTGTCTGTAGTTCACATCCACCTGTGAACAGTAAATTTCTGTCTGTAGTTCACATCCACCTGTGAACAGTAAATTTCTCTTTGTAGTTCACATCCACCTGTGAACAGTAAATTTCTGTCTGTAGTTCACATCCACCTGTGAACAGTAAATTTCTGTCTGTAGTTCACATCCACCTGTGAACAGTAAATTTCTGTCTGTAGTTCACATCCACCTGTGAACAGTAAATTTCTGTCTGTAGTTCACATCCACCTGTGAACAGTAAATTTCTGTCTGTAGTTCACATCCACCTGTGAACAGTAAATTTCTGTCTGTAGTTCACATCCACCTGTGAACAGTAAATTTCTCTTTGTAGTTCACATCCACCTGTGAACAGTAAATTTCTGTCTGTAGTTCACATCCACCTGTGAACAGTAAATTTCTGTCTGTAGTTCACATCCACCTGTGAACAGTAAATTTCTGTCTGTAGTTCACATCCACCTGTGAACAGTAAATTTCTGTCTGTAGTTCACATCCACCTGTGAACAGTAAATTTCTGTCTGTAGTTCACATCCACCTGTGAACAGTAAATTTCTGTCTGTAGTTCACATCCACCTGTGAACAGTAAATTTCTGTCTGTAGTTCACATCCACCTGTGAACAGTAAATTTCTGTCTGTAGTTCACATCCACCTGTGAACAGTAAATTTCTGTCTGTAGTTCACATCCACCTGTGAACAGTAAATTTCTGTCTGTAGTTCACATCCACCTGTGAACAGTAAATTTCTGTCTGTAGTTCACATCCACCTGTGAACAGTAAATTTCTGTCTGTAGTTCACATCCACCTGTGAACAGTAAATTTCTGTCTGTAGTTCACATCCACCTGTGAACAGTAAATTTCTGTCTGTAGTTCACATCCACCTGTGAACAGTAAATTTCTGTCTGTAGTTCACATCCACCTGTGAACAGTAAATTTCTGTCTGTAGTTCACATCCACCTGTGAATAAGTCTAAGCTTAAACGATTAAGGGGACTTAGATGTAACGCAAGGAGAAGAAATGGATGTTGACAAATTAAATAAAAGTGAAGGGTGAAGAAAAGTCAAGAGTTGGAAAGTCAACGTCATAACCAATCAAATTTCAACTAAATGTGTGAATGAAAAGTAGGACTTAAATGTTCCTTCACGTTGGGATTTCATGAGTGAAGAGTGAAGAAAATGAATTGTCAAAACAAAGAGTTGAAGATTCAAACTAAGGGTGTTGAAAAGTCAAACAACCAATAGGAATTTTGTGAAGGAAATAAGAGAATGAAATAAATAGAAGAAAATGTGAAGAGGAGATGGCAGCCACGTTGAAGAGAATGGGAGGGTGTATGTGTAATTTCAATGGTTATTAAAATAATAGAATAAAGAAAAGAAAAATGGTTTTATAGAAAGAGGAAAAAAATTGGGAAAGTAAGCACTTGTCTTCTTCTTCTCCTCCCTCCATCGACGGCAGCCATTGAATCTCTTCCAAGCTTCATTCCATCAAGGTTCTTCAAGTTTTTAAGGTAAAATCATGAGGGGTTTTAATTGTATACAAGTTATGTTTGGTTGTTAAGGTTTTTAGAGGGTTTTGGGTGAATTTACTTAGGGTTTGGAAACCCTAGAATGTGAAGTCCGAAAATTGAGTTTCAATGTTGGTTTTCTTTCGTATTTTGATCATTTAATTGTTGGATGAATTGGTTTAGGGTGGTTGAGGGGTTAGATTAAAGATTTGAAGAGAGTTCCATGAAAACCGATTTTTGATATATGGGTCACCGGTTCTGGTCTGAGCATTTCAGATTGACCAAGTTGTGTATTTGGTTAATTTAAGCATTTCAATGGATAGTAGACGTGTAGAGGTTTTCGAATTAGGGTGGCACGTCAAAATCCGTTGAAAAACGAGAAAGTTATGGCCGTTTGAATGTGGACGGTAAAAATTGCATGAAAATCGGGTTTTGTTGTTTTGTGGTTGAATTGTGAGATAGTTTTGGTTAGTTTAGGTTTAAGACTTTCTTTAGAGTTATTTTAGGTGATCGAGCTCATGACTTATAGGACGAAGTGACTAATTGAAAGTCGAGCAGCCAGGTAAGTAGTGGGTTGTAATTGTTTTGCCTTCGGGCCTACACCATGGAACGGTAGGAAACTTGCTGTGTTATTGCTTTGTCTTGTTTTGGGAATGTGTTATTGCTTTGTATTGTTTTGGTTGTGTGGTTGTCTTGTATTGTTTTGGTTGAGTGGTTGTGTTGTATTGTTTTGGTTGAGTGGTTGTGTTGTATTGTTTGGTGGTGTGGTTGCTTTGTCTTGTATTTTGTTTGGCGATTTCTTTATCTTGTATTGGTTTGTGTGGCGGTGAGTGAAAATGTAAAAGAGGTTGTGTTAGCTTGAAAGGTAAGGGGAATAGAGTAGTGCCCTCTTGGGAGCGAGACTCAGAGGGTTAGGGCCATCTTGGGAGCGAGACTCAGAGGGTTAGGGCCATCTTGGGAGCGAGACTCAGATGTGTATTAAGTGAGTGGGTAGTGCCCTTTTGGGAGCGAGACTCAGAGGGTTAGGGCCATCTTGGGAGCGAGACTCAGAGGGTTAGGGCCATCTTGGGAGCGAGACTCAGATGTGATTGAGTAGTGCTCTTTTGGGAGCGAGACTCAGAGGGTTAGGGCCATCTTGGGAGCGAGACTCAGATGGAGACGCATCTTGGGAGCGAGACTCGGATGTGATTGAGTAGTGCTCTTTTGGGAGCGAGACTCAGAGGGTTAGGGCCATCTTGGGAGCGAGACTCAGAGGGTTAGGGCCATCTTGGGAGCGAGACTCAGAGGGTTAGGGCCATCTTGGGAGCGAGACTCAGAGGGTTAGGGCCATCTTGGGAGCGAGACTCAGAGGGTTAGGGCCATCTTGGGAGCGAGACTCAGAGGGTTAGGGCCATCTTGGGAGCGAGACTCAGAGGGTTAGGGCCATCTTGGGAGCGAGACTCAGAGGGTTAGGGCCATCTTGGGAGCGAGACTCAGAGGGTTAGGGCCATCTTGGGAGCGAGACTCAGAGGGTTAGGGCCATCTTGGGAGCGAGACTCAGAGGGTTAGGGCCATCTTGGGAGCGAGACTCAGAGGGTTAGGGCCATCTTGGGAGCGAGACTCAGAGGGTTAGGGCCATCTTGGGAGCGAGACTCAGAGGGTTAGGGCCATCTTGGGAGCGAGACTCAGAGGGTTAGGGCCATCTTGGGAGCGAGACTCAGAGGGTTAGGGCCATCTTGGGAGCGAGACTCAGAGGGTTAGGGCCATCTTGGGAGCGAGACTCAGAGGGTTAGGGCCATCTTGGGAGCGAGACTCAGAGGGTTAGGGCCATCTTGGGAGCGAGACTCAGAGGGTTAGGGCCATCTTGGGAGCGAGACTCAGAGGGTTAGGGCCATCTTGGGAGCGAGACTCAGAGGGTTAGGGCCATCTTGGGAGCGAGACTCAGAGGGTTAGGGCCATCTTGGGAGCGAGACTCAGAGGGTTAGGGCCATCTTGGGAGCGAGACTCAGAGGGTTAGGGCCATCTTGGGAGCGAGACTCAGAGGGTTAGGGCCATCTTGGGAGCGAGACTCAGAGGGTTAGGGCCATCTTGGGAGCGAGACTCAGAGGGTTAGGGCCATCTTGGGAGCGAGACTCAGAGGGTTAGGGCCATCTTGGGAGCGAGACTCAGAGGGTTAGGGCCATCTTGGGAGCGAGACTCAGAGGGTTAGGGCCATCTTGGGAGCGAGACTCAGAGGGTTAGGGCCATCTTGGGAGCGAGACTCAGAGGGTTAGGGCCATCTTGGGAGCGAGACTCAGAGGGTTAGGGCCATCTTGGGAGCGAGACTCAGAGGGTTAGGGCCATCTTGGGAGCGAGACTCAGAGGGTTAGGGCCATCTTGGGAGCGAGACTCAGAGGGTTAGGGCCATCTTGGGAGCGAGACTCAGAGGGTTAGGGCCATCTTGGGAGCGAGACTCAGAGGGTTAGGGCCATCTTGGGAGCGAGACTCAGAGGGTTAGGGCCATCTTGGGAGCGAGACTCAGAGGGTTAGGGCCATCTTGGGAGCGAGACTCAGAGGGTTAGGGCCATCTTGGGAGCGAGACTCAGAGGGTTAGGGCCATCTTGGGAGCGAGACTCAGAGGGTTAGGGCCATCTTGGGAGCGAGACTCAGAGGGTTAGGGCCATCTTGGGAGCGAGACTCAGAGGGTTAGGGCCATCTTGGGAGCGAGACTCAGAGGGTTAGGGCCATCTTGGGAGCGAGACTCAGAGGGTTAGTACACAAGCAACGAGGAGAGTCAGGGTGCGCCGGTGCAGGGTATTCGTCGGGGGTTTGTACCAAGTTTCTTCGGGTATTTTGTGGGAATGATATAGGTAGTTTTGTGGTGGTTTTGCAAGAATTTTGGTTTGAAATAACTTAGATGAAGTGGAAGAATTAGTACGTGTATTTGTAAATGTTTTCGTAATTATTTTTAAAGTTTTTGAGTCAGTGGTATTGTGCAGATTGGTTGTCGTATTTGGGAATTTGAAATATATATTTTCGGGTTTTACTTGCAGGTTTTTGGTTTAAAGAAATTTAGGCGTTACGCCGCCCGTTTTGATTTGAAATATATATTTTCGGGTTTTACTTGCAGGTTTTTGGTTTAAAGAAATTTAGGCGTTACGCCGCCCGTTTTGATTTGAAATATATATTTTCGGGTTTTACTTGCAGGTTTTTGGTTTAAAGAAATTTAGGCGTTACGCCACCCGTTTTGATTTGAAATATATATTTTCGGGTTTTACTTGCAGGTTTTTGGTTTAAAGAAATTTAGGCGTTACGCCGCCCGTTTTGATTTGAAATATATATTTTCGGGTTTTACTTGCAGGTTTTTGGTTTAAAGAAATTTAGGCGTTACGCCGCCCGTTTTGATTTGAAATATATATTTTCGGGTTTTACTTGCAGGTTTTTGGTTTAAAGAAATTTAGGCGTTACGCCGCCCGTTTTGATTTGAAATATATATTTTCGGGTTTTACTTGCAGGTTTTTGGTTTAAAGAAATTTAGGCGTTACGCCGCCCGTTTTGATTTGAAATATATATTTTCGGGTTTTACTTGCAGGTTTTTGGTTTAAAGAAATTTAGGCGTTACGCCGCCCGTTTTGATTTGAAATATATATTTTCGGGTTTTACTTGCAGGTTTTTGGTTTAAAGAAATTTAGGCGTTACGCCGCCCGTTTTGATTTGAAATATATATTTTCGGGTTTTACTTGCAGGTTTTTGGTTTAAAGAAATTTAGGCGTTACGCCGCCCGTTTTGATTTGAAATATATATTTTCGGGTTTTACTTGCAGGTTTTTGGTTTAAAGAAATTTAGGCGTTACGCCGCCCGTTTTGATTTGAAATATATATTTTCGGGTTTTACTTGCAGGTTTTTGGTTTAAAGAAATTTAGGCGTTACGCCGCCCGTTTTGATTTGAAATATATATTTTCGGGTTTTACTTGCAGGTTTTTGGTTTAAAGAAATTTAGGCGTTACGCCGCCCGTTTTGATTTGAAATATATATTTTCGGGTTTTACTTGCAGGTTTTTGGTTTAAAGAAATTTAGGCGTTACGCCGCCCGTTTTGATTTGAAATATATATTTTCGGGTTTTACTTGCAGGTTTTTGGTTTAAAGAAATTTAGGCGTTACGCCGCCCGTTTTGATTTGAAATATATATTTTCGGGTTTTACTTGCAGGTTTTTGGTTTAAAGAAATTTAGGCGTTACGCCGCCCGTTTTGATTTGAAATATATATTTTCGGGTTTTACTTGCAGGTTTTTGGTTTAAAGAAATTTAGGCGTTACGCCGCCCGTTTTGATTTGAAATATATATTTTCGGGTTTTACTTGCAGGTTTTTGGTTTAAAGAAATTTAGGCGTTACGCCGCCCGTTTTGATTTGAAATATATATTTTCGGGTTTTACTTGCAGGTTTTTGGTTTAAAGAAATTTAGGCGTTACGCCGCCCGTTTTGATTTGAAATATATATTTTCGGGTTTTACTTGCAGGTTTTTGGTTTAAAGAAATTTAGGCGTTACGCCGCCCGTTTTGATTTGAAATATATATTTTCGGGTTTTACTTGCAGGTTTTTGGTTTAAAGAAATTTAGGCGTTACGCCGCCCGTTTTGATTTGAAATATATATTTTCGGGTTTTACTTGCAGGTTTTTGGTTTAAAGAAATTTAGGCGTTACGCCGCCCGTTTTGATTTGAAATATATATTTTCGGGTTTTACTTGCAGGTTTTTGGTTTAAAGAAATTTAGGCGTTACGCCGCCCGTTTTGATTTGAAATATATATTTTCGGGTTTTACTTGCAGGTTTTTGGTTTAAAGAAATTTAGGCGTTACGCCGCCCGTTTTGATTTGAAATATATATTTTCGGGTTTTACTTGCAGGTTTTTGGTTTAAAGAAATTTAGGCGTTACGCCGCCCGTTTTGATTTGAAATATATATTTTCGGGTTTTACTTGCAGGTTTTTGGTTTAAAGAAATTTAGGCGTTACGCCGCCCGTTTTGATTTGAAATATATATTTTCGGGTTTTACTTGCAGGTTTTTGGTTTAAAGAAATTTAGGCGTTACGCCGCCCGTTTTGATTTGAAATATATATTTTCGGGTTTTACTTGCAGGTTTTTGGTTTAAAGAAATTTAGGCGTTACGCCGCCAGCAATCGAAGACAAGAAAACATGAACTGTAATGCAGACCTAAAAGAGCGTAGCTTAAAGCGGGGCGAGGAAATACAGTTGAGTAATAGAGTATAAATAAACAGCGAAAAAACAAGAAGGAAGTCGGAAGGCATAGCAGAAATCTGGGCGAAAACTTAGTTTTAAAACTGGGCGGAAGACTTGAATGACGTCAGCCGGAAGATGGATGACGTCATCGGTGGATGCAGGCAGTGAACGAAATCGGTAGAAGGAGATGACGTCAGCCGGAAGGAACAGACAGCAGCTGAGATCGGATGAGGTGATGACATCAGTCGGAAGATGGATGACGTCATCGGTGGATGCAGGCAGTGAACGAAATCGGTAGAAGGAGATGACGTCAGCCGGAAGCTGGATGACATCACCGGTGGATGCAGGCAGTGAACGAAATCGGTAGAAGGAGATGACGTCAGCCGGAAGATGGATGACGTCACCGGTGGATGCAGGCAGTGAACGAAATCGGTAGAAGGAGATGACGTCTGCCGGAAGATGGATGACGTCATCGGTGGATGCAGGCAATAAACGAAATCGGTAGAAGGAGATGACGTCAGCCGGAAGATGGGTGACGTCACCGGTGGATGCAGGCAGTGAACGAAATCGGTAGAAGGAGATGACGTCAGCCGGAAGATGGATGACGTCATCGGTGGATGCAGGCAGTGAACGAAATCGGTAGAAGGAGATGACGTCAGCCGGAAGATGGATGACGTCATCGGTGGATGCAGGCAGTGAACGAAATCGGTAGAAGGAGATGACGTCATCGGTGGATGCAGGCAGTGAACGAAATCGGTAGAAGGAGATGACGTCAGCCGGAAGATGGATGACGTCATCGGTGGATGCAGGCAGTGAACGAAATCGGTAGAAGGAGATGACGTCATCGGTGGATGCAGGCAGTGAACGAAATCGGTAGAAGGAGATGACGTCAGCCGGAAGATGGATGACGTCATCGGTGGATGCAGGCAGTGAACGAAATCGGTAGAAGGAGATGACGTCATCGGTGGATGCAGGCAGTGAACGAAATCGGTAGAAGGAGATGACGTCATCGGTGGATGCAGGCAGTGAACGAAATCGGTAGAAGGAGATGACGTCATCGGTGGATGCAGGCAGTGAACGAAATCGGTAGAAGGAGATGACGTCACCGGTGGATGCAGGCAGTGAACGAAATCGGTAGAAGGAGATGACGTCATCGGTGGATGCAGGCAGTGAACGAAATCGGTAGAAGGAGATGACGTCACCGGTGGATGCAGGCAGTGAACGAAATCGGTAGAAGGAGATGACGTCACCGGTGGATGCAGGCAGTGAACGAAATCGGTAGAAGGAGATGACGTCACCGGTGGATGCAGGCAGTGAACGAAATCGGTAGAAGGAGATGACGTCAGCCGGAAGATGGATGACGTCACCGGTGGATGCAGGCAGTGAACGAAATCGGTAGAAGGAGATGACGTCACCGGTGGATGCAGGCAGTGAACGAAATCGGTAGAAGGAGATGACGTCACCGGTGGATGCAGGCAGTGAACGAAATCGGTAGAAGGAGATGACGTCACCGGTGGATGCAGGCAGTGAACGAAATCGGTAGAAGGAGATGACGTCAGCCGGAAGATGGATGACGTCATCGGTGGATGCAGGCAGTGAACGAAATCGGTAGAAGGAGATGACGTCACCGGTGGATGCAGGCAGTGAACGAAATCGGTAGAAGGAGATGACGTCATCGGTGGATGCAGGCAGTGAACGAAATCGGTAGAAGGAGATGACGTCAGCCGGAAGATGGATGACGTCACCGGTGGATGCAGGCAGTGAACGAAATCGGTAGAAGGAGATGACGTCACCGGTGGATGCAGGCAGTGAACGAAATCGGTAGAAGGAGATGACGTCATCGGTGGATGCAGGCAGTGAACGAAATCGGTAGAAGGAGATGACGTCACCGGTGGATGCAGGCAGTGAACGAAATCGGTAGAAGGAGATGACGTCATCGGTGGATGCAGGCAGTGAACGAAATCGGTAGAAGGAGATGACGTCAGCCGGAAGATGGATGACGTCATCGGTGGATGCAGGCAGTGAACGAAATCGGTAGAAGGAGATGAACGTGATCGGAAGATGCAGTCTTTTAAGGAAAAACTTGACAACTTTAACAGGCAGTCATAGGAACAGAAAACTTCAAACAAAAGGCATACGGGCTTCAAACTTTCAAACCCGATTCTAAACACAGTTTTAAAACATACATGGGAACATGATAGAAGTTAGAAAACCTAACAGAAGATCAAGAAAACAACTGCATGGATTATTCCAAAACCAGAGACAATCCATGCACAGATTATCAGAGAATATCCCAAACAAATTCAAGAATACTCTAGAATACAAACTTAACTATCAAATACAGCGGTTTTAAACATTGAAACAGAATCTATACATTGTTTCAAAATTTCAAAGACAGTACAAAACTTAACATAGATTTACAGAAACTCCCAAAACAGAAGTTTTCTACAGGGCTTTTAACACAAAGACCAGAATTCCATAAAACTTTACAATATAAACTATATTTTAAAAACTTGAACCTCAGAAAAGAATTATGTCTATCTGCAGCAACCACTCTGTGAGCTCGATCCACCAATTACATCAAATCGTCATTTTGAGGAACAAGGTCCTCGGTTTCAGGTTCAGTACCTACATCAGAGAGTTCACCTATGAGTCTAAAACTTAGTAAGGACATAATCAGAATGCAGTGATGCAATATGCTATGCATGAAGTTTTTCAGAAATACGGTGACAGTACAGAGCATTAAGTTACAGTGGCAGTAGAATTAAGTGGAGCTTATAGGGGAACTGGCAAACAGTGGGGAAGGGGGAGGGTGCACTATCAGGCACATTCAGGGATACAGTACTGTAAACGGTAAACAGTAAACAGTTCTGGGGCCAGTCCCCGTCTCGCACTTAACTTGGTAAATTTCAGTCGGATTTTATCTTGTTTAGTTTCAAACAGTGTACAGAAAACATTTGCATGTCTTTTAGAGAAAACGTGTATGCATGAACGGTGCTTGAACTTAAACAGGCAGACAGCAGAAATAAGACAACAGGAAGTAAATCGAAGCCAGACATTTCAGAACATAGACTATAACCTTTCTACCCAAAACAACCCGACATAATAGGAAACCTAGTATCTCCGTGATGTAGGGCCTTAAGGGCCAACCTACGGTTATGAACTTACCTGTTATCCGCGATGCAGTTAGCTAGAAAGTCTCGAAAATGTTCGAACCTGTACATGTACGTTCAGAAAATAAACAAGCTGCAAATGCTAACAAAAAAGTCAGAAGAGTCTGTTCCAAACTCCTTCAAACCCTTAGAAAACAAACCGGTGTGTTTTCATCCAAAGACAGTGAGTTTTTCACAAAATACCACAACCCTAAACTTCGGGAAAAACCCACATTAAACTTGTCCAAACTTGTTAGCATTAGTAGATGTTTACCTTAGCGGAGGAGCAAAAGAAAATCTGAGGAGATCGAAGTAAATCTTTGATGGTTGCTTGTCGACTGGAAGAGAGAATGCAGAGAGGAAAAAGGAGAGAGAGGGAGCAGAGAAGAGAAGTGAAGAGGGTTTCACGTAGAAGGTGGAACTTAGCTTCTTCAACAAGTTGCTAGATGCCACTCAACCATTGGCTATCTCCCACCAACCTTAATTTCTCCCCAATTTACCCTTCCATGCATTTCAAACTTAATGTTTTGTTTAGTTACACATTAGTTTAGTTCTCCATAATTATTCCAACAGTTCCATCAAAACACTCCTTTGTATTAATATAATATTAATCCCGATTAAATGATCCGGGAAAACTACTACATGGCAAAATGCTGGGTGTTACATTCCACCCACCTTAACAGAAATTTTGTCCCCAAAATTTTCCTAAGCGAATAGCTCCGGATATTGGGCCCTGACATCCGCTTGTCTTTCCCATGTGGCTTCCTCTACATTATGATTTCGCCATAACACTTTTACCAGTGGAACCACCTTGTTTCGCAATACTTTGAGTGACATATCCAATATCTGTATGGGCCTTTCTACATACGTTAGTGTCGGCATGATATCAAAGTCCACCTGTTTCACGATCTGAGTTGGATCTCGTACACATTTTCTCAGCATCGAAACATGGAAGACATTGTGGACCCCATCCATCGATGCTGGCAACTGTAGTTTATAAGCCATGTTTCCCACACGCTTCAGGATGGGAAAAGGGCCAATGAACCGTGGGCTGAGCTTTCCTTTCTTACCGAATCTCATTACTCCCTTAAAAGGCGACACCTTCAGGAATACTTCATTGCCTTCGGCAAACTCTAAGTCCCTTCTTCTATTGTCCGTATAACTCTTCTGTCGACTTTGAGCAATTTTTATCCGTTGTTTGATAGCAGCTATCACCTCGGACATCTGCTGTAATATCTCAGGGCCGATAAGCTTAGTTTCTCCAACCTCATCCCAACACAACGGGGATCTACACTTTCAGCCGTACAGAGCTTCATACGGAGCCATACCGATTGTAGCCTGATAGCTATTGTTGTAGACAAACTCCACGAGTGGAAAATATCTTCTCCAAGGAGCATGAAATTCCAGCACGCACGACCTTAGCATATCCTCCAGTATTTGGATTGTCCTTTCAGATTGTCCATCAGTCTTTGGATGAAATGCCATGCTGAAGTCTAATCTAGTGCCCAAGGAACTCTGCAAACTTTTTCAAAACCTGGAAGTGAATCTAGGATCCCGGTCCAAAGCAATTGACACCGGAATACCATGCAGCTTGACAATCTCACTAATATATAGCTCAGCATACTGATCCATGGAGAATGTCGTCTTCGCAGGTAGAAAATGGGCTGACTTCGTCAATCTGTCCACTATGACCCATATGCTATTGTGGCCTTTAGCTGTTCTTGGAAGGCCAATAACAAAGTCCATTGTGATGTTCTTCCACTTCCATTCGAGAATCGGGAGAGGTTGAAGCGTTCCACTTGGTCGTTGATGTTCAGCTTTGACCTGTTGACATATCATACAAGACTCCACATACTTGGCCACTTCATTCTTCATATTCGGCCACCAGAAGTGAAGTTTCAAGTCTTGATACATCTTCGTGCTACCGGGATGTACAGAGAAAGAAGATGAGTGGGCTTCCGACAAGATGTGCTTCCGTAACTCTTCATCCTTCGGAACATACCATCTATCTCTGAACTTCAGGATACCATCTCCCGAATAGCTGAACTCGGAAGAGGCCATTGGTACCTTGCTCACCATATCAGCCATCTCCTTTGAATTGGTCTTCTGGGCTTCCTTAATTCGGTCCAGGACGGAGGGCCGTAGCGTTAAGTCTGCTAGTATGGCCGATAGCCCAGAAACAATCTCCATATCGAACTTCTGTATCTCCGTCCTCAAAAGGCATTGATACGGCCGACATAGCTGGTTGCACAGTAGCTGGCATCCTGCTCAGTGCATCAGCTACCACATTAGCTTTACCAGGATGGTATTTGATCTCAACATCGTAGTCTTTTACAAATTCTAACCACCGCCTCTGTCTCATATTCAACTCCTTCTGAGTAAAGAGGTACTTCAAACTCTTGTGGTCAGAAAACACCTCACATGACTGTCCATATAGGTGGTGTCTCCATACCTTCAGCGCAAATACAACTGCCGCTAACTCTAGGTCATGAGTAGGGTAGTTTTCTTCATGGCTCTTCAATTTTTGACGCATCACAATATACGCTGAACTTGTCGTCTTCAACTGGCAATACTAATAGAGGAGCAGTGGTTAATTTCTGCTTAAGTGTCTGAAAGCTCACCTCACATGCTTCAGACCATCTGAACTTGATTTCTTTCCTTGTCAAGCTAATCATGGGTTTTGCTATCACAGAAAATCCCTTGATGAATTTCCTGTAATAACCAGCTAGTCCGATAAAGCTCCGTACCTCGCTTGCATTCCTCGGCCTTGGCCAGTCTCTTACAGCCTCAATCTTGGCCGAGTCCACAGATACTCCTTCTACCGACACCACGTGGCCTAGGAAATTAATCCTATTCAACCAGAATTCACACTTTGATAACTTGACATACAATTGATGCTGTTTTAGGATTGACAGTACAATAGCCAAGTGCTTTTCATGTTCGGCTTCACTCCTGGAGTAAACCAGAATGTCGTCGATGAAAATGATCACAAATTTATCCAAGACATCTTGGAATACCCTGTTCATCAGGTCCATAAACGCTGCCGGAGCATTAGTTAACCCGAACGACATCACCAAGAACTCGTAATGCCCGTACCGGGTCCTGAAAGCGATCTTTGGAATATCATCAGCTCTGACCTTCAACTGGTAATAACCGGAGCGCAAATCGATCTTAGAGAATACCCGAGCCCATTGTAGCTGATCAAACAAATCGTCGATTCTTGGCAACGGGTACTTATTTCTGATAGTCAACTTGTTCAGCTCACGGTAGTCAATACACATCCGTAGGGACCCATCCTTCTTCTTAACAAATAAGACGGGAGCACCCCACGGAGAGAAACTAGGGCGCACAAAACCCTTGTCCACTAACTCTTTCAGCTGAGCCTTCAATTCCTTCAGTTCAATTGGCGCCATACGGTACGGATTCTTCGATACTGGTTCCGCACTAGGATATACATCAATCTCAAACTCGATCTCACGATCAGGTGGCAATCCCGGTAAGTCATCCAGGAAGACCTCTGAGAAGTCTCAAACTACCGGAATATTTTGAAGTTCCACCTCACCTTGTCTTTGAACATCTACTACGTTGGCAAGGAATCCGACACCTCCTGACCTCATCAGCTGTTGAGCTTTCAAGGTGGATATGACAGGCATACTATGTTTCTTTGGTATTGCCTGATAGGAGAACTCTACTTCGTTCGGGCGCTTAAAAGTCACGAGCCCGGACCTACAGTCGATGGTGGCATGATGTCTAAATAGCCAGTCCATCCCCAGAATCACTTTGTATCCTTTCATACCGATGACGATAAGATTGGCATACAATTTTTGGTCTCCAACTGACACTATATCACCCTGCACTGCCTGCTCGGAGTGCATAAACTCTCCGGACGGTAGCATGACACTTTAGGGGTGATCGGACGGTGCAAGGCACAAGTTCTTTCTACTCGCAAAGTCCATGGCCACAAATGAATGAGTGGCCCCCGTGTCTAACAAAGTATATGCAGGTATGTTACACACCAAAATTGTACCTGTAATTGCTGTGTGCAGATCAGCTTCATCAACGTCCTCCATCATTGCAAAGACTCTTGGCACGACCTGATTTTGTCTGGTGTCGGGTATCGGGCAATCACGGACATGATGGCCTCCTTTGCCACATCGGAAGCAAGTGCCAGTAATAAGCCTGCATTCGCCCTGGTGGCTTCTCTGGCACCGTGGACATATAGTGGGCTGAGGAGCTCCCATCGGTCTCTTTCCTTTGTTTGGGTAAGTGATGGTCTCATTGGGCCTCTTAATGCCCCTGTTTTGTTGCTGTTGAGGTTGCAGGTTTTGACCCCTTGGTTGTTGCTGTTGTTGCTGTTGTTGCTGAGGAACATTTCGAATAATCCCTCTTGGTGAATCTCTTTGTCTCTGGGACTTTATCTCTAAGGCCTCCAACTGATAAGCCTTGGCCACCACCTTCACATACGGTGCCTCATCGAATCCTCCGATTGTGATCCCTCGTAGAAGGTCCATCTTTAACCCTTGAATGAATTGGTGCACCTTGTTCTCATCGGTGGCCACCATATGTGTTGCATATCGGGACAGTGACTCGAATTTCTGAACATATTCAGCCACTGACCCATATTGTCGCAGCCGAGAGAATTCAAGCAACTTTTCCTTCCTCATTCCCCGGTCAAAGTACTTCTCGTAGAAGATCTTCGTGAATCCTTCCCAGCTTAATGCCACTGTAGTTGACTGCACTGTGTCCCACCAAAATCCCGCACTTTCGGTGAGATAGAACGTGGCGCAAATAACTTTCTTGTTGTCTTCTACTTCTGCATATCCAAACATTTTCTCCATTGTTCGAATCCAGGTTTCAGCACGGGTCGGGTCTGTAGACAGTCCATCAAATGAAGGCGGCTGGAGTCGCCAGAATCTGTCTCCACTGTTGTCTCGCGGCGCATTATCACGATTGTTATTCCCATGATTATTATTTCTATCGTCTTCTCTGGCCATCATGCGTTCAACCATGCGTGACTGTGCACCCACCAGTTCTGTTAGTCGATCAATGGCTCGAGAGCTTTCGCTTGACTCTTCTTGATGTCCTCTCACCATTTCTAATAAACCCTATAAATAGAATAACCTAACTTAATAAACAGAACTTTTACAGGAATTTTTAAACACTTACAGTTGGTGGAGCGATCTCACGTGGCGGGTTGCTCAGTCAGACATTTCACAGAATCGGTTTTAAAACCTTGTCTCTCTGATACCACAACTGTGACGACCCAAAATCGGAACCTAATCAGAGTCCGGGATCGGAGCCATCACTCCGGGACAGATAACGGAAAACAGTGACTATTTTCTTTTTTTTTTTTGAACATAAACAGAACAGACAACGTTACTGGAACAACTTATGAAAGCAAACAAAACTTTTAAAACTTTAACGGAAAACAGAATCGAATGGCAGAAAACATGCACTGTCAATGCAAACCATAAAAGAGCGTAGCTTTACAGAGGGGAGAAACTACAGTGAGTAACAGAGTATAAATAACAGCAGAAAAACAAAGAATGAAGTCGGAAGGCATAGGCAGAAATCTGGCGGAAAACTTAGTTTAAAACTGGGCAGAAGACTTGAATGACGTCAGCCGGAAGATATAAATGCAAAGGCAGAAGCGGAGATGACGTCAGCCGGAAGGAACAAACAGCAGCTGAGATCGGATGAGGTGATGACGTCATCGGTCGATGCAGGCAGTGAACGAAATCGGTAGAAGGAGATGACGTCAGCCGGAAGATGGATGACGTCACCGGTGGATGCAGGCAGTGAACGAAATCGGTAGAAGGAGATGACGTCTGCCGGAAGATGGATGACGTCATCGTTGGATGCTGACAATAAACGAGATCGGCAGGAGGAAAAACCTAAGGCAAAATCACTGTTTGGCGATGGATGTGAATAAGACAAAATGTGAACAGTGACTATCGGTGGATGTATGCTTAAAGCAGCAGTGAACGTGATCGGAAGATGCAGCTTTTAAGGCAAAACTTGACAACTTTAACAGGAAGTCATAGGAACAGAAAACTTCAAACAGAAGGCATACAAGCTTCAAACTTTCAAACCTGATTCTAAACACAGTTTTAAAACATACACGGGAACATGATAGAAGTTAGAAAACCTAACAGAAGATCAAGAAAACAACTGCATGGATTATTCCAAAACCAGAGACAATCCATGCACAGATTATCAGAGAATATCCCAAACAAATTCAAGAATACTCTAGAATACAAACTTAACTGTCAAATACAGCGGTTTTAAACATTGAAACAGAATCTATACATTGTTTCAAAATTTCAAAGACAGTACAAAACTTAACATAGATTTACAGAAACTCCCAAAACAGAAGTTTTCTACAGGGCTTTTAACACAAAGACCAGAATTCCATAAAACTTTACAATATAAACTATATTTTAAAAACTTGAACCTCAGAACAGAATTATGTCTATCTGCAGCAACCACTCTGTGAGCTCGATCCACCAATTACATCAAATCATCATTTTGAGGAACAAGGTCCTCGGTTTCAGGTTCAGTACCTACATCAGAGAGTTCACCTATGAGTCTAAAACTTAGTAAGGACATAATCAGAATGCAGTGATGCAATATGCTATGCATGCAGTTTTTCAGAAATACGGTGACAGTACAGAGCATTAAGTTACAGTGGCAGTAGAATTAAGTGGAGCTTATAGGGGAACTGGCAAACAGTGGGGAAGGGGGAGGGTGCACTATCAGGCACATTCAGGGATACAGTACAGTAAACGGTAAACAGTAAACAGTTCTGGGGCCAGTCCCCGTCTCGCACTTAACCTGGTACATTTCAGTCGGATTTTATCTTGTTTAGTTTCAAACAGTGTATAGAAAACATTTGCATGTCTTTCAGAGAAAACGTGTATGCATGAACGGTGATTGAACTTAAACAGGCAGAAAGCAGAAATAAGACAACAGAAAGTAAATTGAAGCCAGACATTTCAGAACATAGACTATAACCTTTCTACCCAAAACAACCCGACAGAACAGGAAACATAGTACCTCTGTGATGTAGGGCCTTAAGGGCCAACCTACGGTTACGAACTTACCTGTTATCCGCGATGCAGTTAGCCGAAAAGTCTCGGAAATGTTCGAACCTGTACATGTACGTTCAAAAAATAAACAAGCTGCAAATGCTAACAAAAAAGTCAGAAGAGTCTGTTCCAAACTCCTTCAAACCCTTAGAAAACAAACCGGTGTGTTTTCATCCAAAGACAGTGAGTTTTTCACAAAATACCATAACCCTAAACTTCGGGAAAAAACCCACATTAAACTTGTCCAAACTTGTTAGCATTAGTAGATGTTTACCTTAGCGGAGGAGCAGAAGAAAATCTGAGGAGATCGAAGTAAATCTTCGATGGTTGCTTGTCGACTGGAAGAGAGAATGCAGAGAGGAAAAAGGAGAGAGAGGGAGCAGAGAAGAGAAGTGAAGAGGGTTTCACGTAGAAGGTGGAACTTAGCTTCTTCAACAAGTTGCCAGATGCCACTCAACCATTGGCTATCTCCCACCAACCTTAATTTCTCCCTAATTTACCCTTCCATGCATTTCAAACTTAATGTTTTGTTTAGTTACACATTAGTTTAGTTCTCCACAATTATTCCAATAGTTCCATCAAAACACTTCTTTGTATTAATATAATATTAATCCCGATTAAATAATCCGGGAAAACTATTACATGGCAAAATACCGGGTGTTACAGAAGAAAAGTGTAGAAAAGTGAGGAAAGGTTAAAACAGGCATTTTTTAGGGTTTTTGGTTGAGAAAAACCTGAGCTGGCCCGATCGATCGGGCTCGGAGCGCGACCGATCGTGGTCGGGATGTTTTTGGGTGAAAATAGCCCGAGCGTGCCCGATCGATCGGGCTAAATCGCGATCAATCACGGCTGGGCACAAACGGGGCGCGCCCAGCGCGCGCAGCGCCCCTTTTGAGCCAAAACTCGTTTTTTCTCAAAATTTTCCCGATTTCTACAAAGTTTTGACCCGACATTTTTCGACGTATTTTAAAAGTATTTTGGGCCCATTTTCCAATAAATTTTGAGGGCTCGAAAACCCCAAAAACGAGTCGTAAAAATTTACAAAAATTATTTTAAACGATGTTTTAAACGCGGGTTTGGTTTGTAAACGTAGCGCTCCGAGCCCGAGCGGGTTTGGGGTGTTACAGTCACAATATGGCCCGCTTTATACTTCTCAATTCGACTTGAGTACCTACTATTAATCACTTGAAATGGAAGTCCAAATTCAATATTTCTTTATGCACCGTGTTGTTATTACACATGTATAACTTTTCATCCTCATATTCAATCGACTCAGTTCCAAAGTTAATTTGTAGCTTAGGATATCTAATTTGTTATCCTAAAAGGTTTGAAATTCTAAAAACAGTAACCTCTTCAATTAACTTCAAATAATAGCTATGATCATCAGAAACATATCCATTAACTTTCATACAAAAATTAATATCTTTTTATTTCAATTGATTTAATTCCACCACCATTTCATAACTTATGCATATATTAGTATGCCTATTTTTGGTTTGCAAATATACTCTCAATTGGTGAGTCAATTTATTTCTCAAAATCATCTCATAGAGTGATTTTCCAATGTAGTGACTTAACTTGTTTATATTTGTTACTTCATGGTTTATTATCATTTTAATCACATTTAATTATTTTAATTATAATTATTATACTTAATTTTAACTTAGACTACCACACGAATCATCACAAAAAATAGACTATAATATCAGCTGTTGAGACCTATAAAGTTTAGAGTCCAAATTTCTAAATACCCATAACTTATGACAAAGTACAAAGTACTCCGTGACCTTAAAGGTAAATAGGACACATATCTTGCACGAGCCCCCATTTTTTAAGCACCCAACGCCAAATCAATTTCTATATGACGACTTTGTCGATATTTCTGGGAAATCCCTCAGGTTCTGGTGTTAGCGGAATTGAAAGGAGATTTTGGTGAATCTTCAAATACAGGTGATATTGGGAATAATGTGTCCAACAAGCAAATGTTATGAACATTTTTATTGCTGTAATTAATAAATAAATTTTATGATTATTTTTTTTTTTTGCATTATTCGATATGCTTTATAAATTCAAAGAAAAATCCTTGATTATTTGTGCAATTTTAAATTTACATATATGTTGATATATGTGGGATTAAATTTAAAAAGAAATAATCACAATAGTCTATGACTTATATTTGAAGTATAGGATCTTCAAATTAATAAAGTCATAAATACAGTTCACTTCGTTAAGAACGTATAGTCATATCCCGACTATATATGTAGTGACATAAAGTGATTGTATTTTATATAATATGATTATATAGGACTGGACCAGATGAAATTATATTGTTCTTATAATATCCGTTAAATGAAGAACAATTAATTTTATCATAATGATGGTCATATATGTATGATCTTAATTCATTGTATTTAGTAGACTCCTATTTCATTTTAATTTATTCTTTGATTTACTCGGTACAGTTTTATATGAGTTGCATTACATAAACCTTGTATCTTGGGAATAAATTAAATGAGTAGCTGGGAATGCTAATATTGATACAATGAAATCCATAATACAAGATTCCCTTGTTTGTAAGTTTAAGGATTGAATAATTAGCGCGTAAATTCATAAATGTTATGAATTAATTATTCAATCAAGAACTAATGGTAGTCAAAGATAAAGATGTAATATGAGAGGTTAACGGATTTTATACTGAGCTCTATTACTAATCTTAATGGAGGATTAATACATATGTAATGACTATATCAATGGACATTACTTTGAGTAAATATACTTTATAGTTCTAAGAGTGCAACTCTAGGTATTTAGTAGAATTACTCTAGTGTTAATAATTGTGTTATTTAATATAAAGAGTTTATATTAATTAACAAATATTATTGGAGCTTAGAACTATAGGTCCATCGGTCCCTCTGTTATCTTATATCACTATTTGATTTCCATGTTACAAGAATAAATATATAAATGATTAATAATGATTAATCATTTATAGACACTCAAAGAAATATATTGTGATTTAAAATATATAAATAGTTTTTATATTATGAATTCAAAATAAAATATCTCATTAGATGAGAATTTTTTTAAGAGATTTGAATTAGATTTGAAGAATCTCATCAGATGAGATTTGATCTTCAAATTTAAAATAGTTATTTAACAAACTATAAAATCAGATTTTTTGAAATTTGAATAAAAAAAGATCTGAAAAATCTGATTTAATTAGATTTGATCTACAATTGACTTATAGTTTGTTTAATGTTTAAAAGTAGATCTGAATAATCTCATAAGATGAGATTATCTTGAAAAGTTGTTTTCTCAAATCTATTCTAAAAACTATTTTTAGATTATGTGATTAATCGATAAATTTGATTTACTCGATAAATCAACTGCTAATCAAATTAGATTTGATTAGATAAGAATTATTTTTTTTAAAATTAGTTTTTATTAAAATAAATCTAAAAATTAATTTTAATACAGATCTATAAAATTGTCAAATGTAATTTGTAAGATGACATCAGACGACGACGGAAAAACAAATCCCTAGAGAAAAAGGTGTGACCTTTCCGTATTTGGTTTTAGAAAAATGTTTTCTAAGATCGAAGAGAGACGTCTCATGTGTTGAGAACACATCTCTCCAGAAATATAAGAGTGTGTTATTCTTGTAAGATGGATGCCCACACGTCAGGAAATTTAAGTGTAAAGATCTTCAAAGAAGACTCGACAGTTTCAAAGTCTTCGGGAAAAAACACCTGATCCTGAATTAAAGCTGTTAAGATCAGATGGGAGTACCTGAGTAAAAGCGTTGCTCCAAGAGGTATTTTTTTTTTATTATTTCACAATCTAAATCTAATAATTTTCTCAATGTAAATTGTTTACATTTTGAAAAATTACATATTTCTCAAAAATATTTTCTTTTAAACTAACGATTCAATTTATGGTTTTTTGATGATTTTAAATAGCTTTAAAATCACAGGGTAACGCATGTCACTATTATTATGAATAATAGTGAATTCGGCCATCCGTAGGAACCTCGAAAACAAACAAATGTTATCAAAGACATGGTTTTATTAGTCTAAAAATATTTTTGATGATACAATTTAATGTAAATTGTAATATGTGTTAGAATTAGATTTTATGTATTATATATATTTATGAATATATATTGTGAATGAATGTTCGCATGGCATGAAATAGTAATCGAAATTAAGTCGGTTGTTTTTGTTAGGATTTATTTGATTTATTCATTTTTCATTATTGTGAAGTTTGTAATCTTACGATGAAGATCTGAGACTACAAGACATTGAATGGAGTTTTCGTCATAAGATTTGATCTATTAATGAAAACTGATTGTGACGGCCCCAGACCCGATCGGGGCTAAAGAGCCATCACTCCGGACATTTAACAGGAAACATGACAAATTTTTTTTTTTTGAAACTTTAAATCTTTACACAGAGCGTAAACCCTCACTAGAACGTAAGTACTGGATAACATTAAAAATTAGGAAGACAGGAACATTTAAACCTTTGAAAGCAGGAGTGGACGACAGAAATAAAGACAGAATACTCAAGAAGACGTAAAAAAATGGGAAAACATGAAACTGGAAGGCATACTGTGGAGGAGGGCTACAATGAATGACAGGATCGGGTGAGAAGTAAT
Source organism: Begonia masoniana (assembly GCA_022432975.1). Taxonomy (NCBI): domain Eukaryota; kingdom Viridiplantae; phylum Streptophyta; class Magnoliopsida; order Cucurbitales; family Begoniaceae; genus Begonia; species Begonia masoniana. The sequence goes on along the minus strand of CM039502.1, from coordinate 67,662,940 downwards.
TAAATTGGGCGGAAGAAGCAAGGCGGAAGATGTAGGTGAACTGGGCGGATGATGTGGGCGGATGACATAAGGCGGAAGATGAACAGTGAAGACAGGTGGATGTAAACTACAGGAAGAAGTGAACTGTTCACCGGCAGAAATGAAATACATGCAGAAGTGAACTGTTCACAGGCAGAAGTGAACTGTTTATAGGTAGAAGTGAACTACAGGCAGAAATGAACTACAGGCAGAAGTGAACTGTTCACAGGCAGAAGTGAACTACAGGCAGAAGTGAACTGTTCACAGGCAGAAGTGAAGTGAACTGTTCACAGGCAGAAGTGAACTACAGGCAGAAGTGAACTGTTCACAGGCAGAAGTGAAGTGAACTGTTCACAGGTAGAAGTGAACTACAGGCAGAAATGAACTACAGGCAGAAGTGAATTACAGGCAGAAGTGAACTGTTCACAGGCAGAAGTGAACTGTTCACAGGCAGAAGTGAACTATAGGCAGAAGTGAACTGTTCACAGACAGAAGTGAACTATAGGCAGAAGTGAATTGTTCACAGGCAGAAGTGAACTACAGGCAGAAGTGAACTACAGGTAGAAAGTGAACTGTTCACAGGCAGAAGTGAACTGTTTATAGGTAGAAGTGAACTACAGGCAGAAGTGAACTACAGGCAGAAGTGAACTGTTCACAGGCAGAAGTAAACTACATTTAACAGGAAGACATATGAATAGGGAGCATAAAAATCTCAAACCCCAAAGCCCGATTCAAAACATAATTTAAAATGTGTTAGAGAACACGACATAGGTTTAAGAAATCAAACTGCATGGATAAGTCTAAGACCAGAGATAACCCATGCACAACCTAAAAGAGAAAAACTACAAACAGTTCCAAAAAGCTTCAAAATATATATACAACTGTCAATTACAGGGGTTTAAAAACTTAAACACGAAAACCTATACATTATAAAAATCTCAACAGAGTTCTAAAACAAAAACACCAGAATCCCAACAGAGTCTACAGACATGAACTTTAGAGATCATGGCGAAAATTTTAAGAAAAATTGACTGCCTGGAAAGTTTTAAACCCGAACCGATCCACGCACAACAAAATAGAGATTTCCGAACGATTATAAAACATTTCAAGAGACAACTACCAACTGTCAAACAGAAGTTTTAAATGCATCAACAGAAAGTTTGTACATCATTTTAAAATCCCAAAAGCTGTACAGAACTTGGCATAACTTTAGAAAAATACATCCTCACAGGAAATACATTTGTCTGACTGCAGCAATCACCCCATGAGCTCATCCCGCCAACTACATCAACTCATCATCTTGAGGTACAATGTCCTCTTCTTGAGGATCAATACCTACAACAGGAAGTTCAACTATTAGCCTAGAGCTCAGTAAGAACATACAATACAAAGTGATGTCAGTCAAATACATGAATGTTACATTACATTGCGTTTCACTAGACATGAAGGTATAAGTGGGAGGAAGAGCTGGCGCAACAGGAGTACATGCCACAACAGGACATAACAGGAGTACATGACAGGATGTCAGTCCTCGTCCACACTTAACCATATATTACATTCACATTTTTGCTTCCATTACTTCAAATCTGGTGCTGAAAATATTTACATGGTTTTACAGAAAACGTGGATGCATGAACAGATATGATGCTTAAACTCAACATATACAGGTGACAGAATAAAAACTACCAGAAACAAAACACAAAGAACACGTTTAACTTAAAGCATAACCTACGACCTAACTACCTGAACCAAAACCTAGTATCTCCTTGCTGTAGGGCCTTAAGGGCCAACTTATACGCATGAACTTATCTGTTGCTGTAGAGTTGCAAGTCTTCAACGTCTCGGTTATACACGGACCTAAAACATGCACGTAAAGAAAATAAACAGAGCTGCAAATGCTAACTAATAACTTGGTGGAACATGTTCCAGACTCCATTCAAATCTTTAGAAAACAAACCAGCGTGTTTTCATACAAAAATAGTGAGTTTTCTCAAAATATCATAACCCTTAACTTCCACAAAACTCACATCTTAACTTGTCCAAAATTGTTAACTAGGTTAGATGATTACCTTTGCTGAAGGAAACAGGAGAAAAAAGTTTTGGAGATTTGTCTCAGTCGTCTGGAAGAGAGAAAACAGAGAAGAGGATGAAAATGAAGGTTTACGTAGAAGAGAGGAGAAGAGAAGACAATAGGTAGGTTTCTAAGCAAGTTATGGACATTTGGCAACCATCCATTGGCTCCCTCTCACCTACCTTAATTCCTTCCCAATTTACCCCTTCATGCATTTCTAACTAAAACATTATTTAGTTAATCGATTCGGTCTCACGAATCACCCTCGTTCGATTAAACACGTCGACAATTTCATAAAAAAATAGTCATTGCATTAATATAAGAGTAATTCAGCTTAATTAATCGGGGAATAATTAGATACGCAAAATGTCGGGTGTTACATTCCACCCACCTTAACAAAAATTTTGTCCCCAAAATTTGCCTAAGCGAATAGCTCAGGGTATTGGGATCTAACGTCTTGTTGTCTTTCCCATGTGGCTTCCTCCACATTATGATTCCGCCACAAAACTTTCACCAATGGGACCACCTTGTTGCGCAACACTTTGATTGAAGTATCAAAAATCTGTATGGGCCTTTCTTCATATGTCAACGTCGGCATGATATCAAAGTCCACCTGTTCCACGATCTGAGTTGGATCTCGTACACATTTTCTCAGCATCGAAACATGAAAAACGTTGTGAACTCCATCCATTAACGCTGGCAGCTGTGGTCTGTATGCCTTGCTTCCCACACGTTTCAAGATGGGAAAAGGTCCAATGAACCGTGGGCTGAGATTTCCTTTCTTACCGAATCTCATTATGCCCTTGAAAGGTGACACTTTCAAGAATACTTCATCGCCCTCAGCAAACTCTAATTCTCTTCTCCTATGGTCCGCGTAACTCTTCTGTCGACTCTGAGCAATCTTTATTCGTTGTTTGATAGCAGTTACCACCTCGGACATCTGCTGTAATAACGTAGGGCCGATAAGCTTGGCTTCTCTGACTTCATCCCAACACAATGAGGATCTACACTTCCTGCCGTAAAGAGCTTCATATGGAGCCATGCCGATCGTAGCCTGGTAGCTATTATTATAAGCGAACTCCACAAGCGGCAAATACTTACTCCAAGGAGCATGAAATTCCAACATGCACGACCTTAACATATCCTCTAGTATCTGAATCATTCTCTTGGATTGTCCGTCCGTCTGTGGGTGAAATATCGTGCTGAAATTTAACTTTGTACCCAAGGAGTTTTGCAAGCTTCTCCAAAACCTGAAAGTGAATCTAGGATCCCAGTCCGAAACGATCGACACCGGAATACCATGCAGCTTGACAATCTCGCTAATGTATAGTTCTGCATACTGGTCCATAGAGAATGTCGTCTTCACAGGTAGAAAGTGGGCCAACTTGGTTAGTCTATCCACAATGACCCATATGCTGTTATGGCCGTTAGCCATCCTTGGAAGGCCAACAATAAAATCCATCGCAATATTCTCCCATTTCCATTCGGGGATTAGGAGGGGCTGAAGTGTTCCACCTGGCCGTTGATGTTCAGCCTTGACTTGTTGACATATCTTTCAAGACTCCACAAATTTGGCCACTTCATTCTTCATATTCGGCCACCAGAAGTGAAGTTTCAAGTCTTGATACATCTTCGTGCTTCCAAGATGCACAGAGAAAGAAGACGAGTGGGCTTCCAACAAGATGTTCTTTCGTAGCTCTTCGTCTCTCGGAACATACCACCTATCTTTGAACTTCAGAATACCATCTCCCGAATAACTGAAATCAGAAGAAGCCATAGGTAACTTGCTTACTATATCAGCCATTTCCTTTGAATTTGTCTTCTGGGCTTCTTTAATTCGGTCCCGGATGGTGGGCCGTAGTGTCAAGTCCGCTAGCATGGCCGATAGACTAGAAACTATCTCCATATCAAACTTCTGGATCTTTGTCCTCAAAGGCATTGATACAGCCGACATAGCTGGTTGCATAGTAACTGGCATCCTGCTCAATACATCGGCTACCGCATTAGCTTTCCCCAGGTGGTATTTAATCTCAACATCGTAATCTTTCACAAAGTCTAACCACCGCCTTTGTCTCATGTTTAACTCTTTCTGGGTAAATATGTACTTCAAGCTTTTGTGATCCGAAAACACCTCACATGATTGCCCATACAAGTGGTGCCTCCATACCTTCAGTGCATAAACAACTGCCGCTAACTCAAGGTCATGTGTAGGGTAGTTTTGCTTGTGGTTCTTCAATTGTCTGGATGCGTATGCCACTACTTTCCCTTCTTGCATTAATACACATCCCAAGCCGACCTTGGACGCATCACAGTATACGCTTAATTTGTCGTCTTCAACTGGTAATACTAACAGAGGAGTAGTAGTTAATTTCTGCTTAAGTGTCTGAAAACTCATCTCACAAGCTTCAGACCACTTAAACTTGATGTCTTTCCTCGTTAAGCTGGCCATAGGCTTCGTTATCACAGAAAATCCCTTGATAAATTTTTTGTAATAACCAGCTAACCCAATAAAACTCCGTACCTCACCGTCATTTCTCGGTCTCGGCCATTCTTTCACTGCCAGAATCTTGGCTGGATCCACAAACACTCCTTCTGCCGACACCACATGGCCTAGGAAGTTAATCCTGCTCAACCAGAATTAACACTTCGACAACTTGGCGAATAATTGGTGTTATTTCAGAGTCGATAGCACAATTGCCAAGTGCTCCTTGTGCTTGGCCTCACTTCTGGAGTAAACCAGGATGTCGTCTATGAAGACGATTACAAATTTATCCAAGAAATCCTAGAATATCCTGTTCATCAAGTCCATAAATGCCGTCGGGGCATTAGTCAATCAAAAAGACATCACCAAGAACTCATAGTGTCCGTATCAGGTCCTGAATGCGGTCTTTGGAATATCATCACCTCTGACCTTCAACTAGTAATAACCGGAGCGCAAATAAATCTTTGAGAATACCTGAGCCCCTTGTAACTGGTCAAATAAATCATCGATCCTCTGCAACGAGTACTTATTCTTGATGGTCAATTTGTTCAGCTCACGATAATCAATGCACATGTGTAGGGACCCTTCCTTCTTCTTAACAAATAGGACTGGAGCACCCCACGGAGAGAAGCTAGGGCGCACAAAGCCCTTGTCCACCAATTCCTTTAGCTGAGCCTCCAACTTCCTCATCTCTATTGGCGCCATACGGTATGGATTCCTCGATACCGGTTCAGCACCAGGATATACATCAATTTCGAACTCGATCTCACAATCAGGTGGCAATCCTGGTAAGTCATCTAAGAAAACCTCTGAGAAGTTTCGAACCACCGGGATACTTTGAAGTTTCACCACACCTTGCCTCTGAACATCTACTATGTGGGCAAGAAATCCGATAGATCCTGACCTCATTAGCTGTTGAGCTTTCAAGGAGAATATAACAGGCATATTGAGATTCTTTGGTATTGCCTGATAGGAGAACTCTACCTCGTTCGGGCGCTTAAAAGACATGAGCCCGGACCTGTAGTTGATGGTGGCGTGATGTCAAAACAGCCAGTCCATCCCCAGAATTACTTCGTATCCTTTCATATCGATGATGATAAGATTGGCATACAATTTCTGGTCTCCAACTGACACTATATCATCCTGCACTGCCTACTCGGAGTGCATAAACTCTCCGGACGGTAGCATGACACTGTAGGGGTGATTTGACGGCACAATACATAAGTTCTCCCTACCCACAAAGTTCATGGCCATAAATGAATGTGTGGACCCCGTGTCTAACAAAGTATATGTAGGTGCATCACAGATTAATATCGTACCTGTGATCACCGTGTGCTGGGTGTCATCATCTTCCTCTATCATAGCAAACAGTATTGGCACGACACGATTCAGCCTCGTGTCAGGCACCGGACAATCCCGGACTTGGTGGCCCTCCTTGTCACATCAGAAGCATCGGCTAGTTAAGAGGCTACACTCCCCCGTATGATTTCTCTGGCAACGTGGGCATACAGGAAGCTGAGGAGCTCTCATAGGTATTTTCCCCCTGTCCTGATAAATGACAACCTCATTAGGTCTCTTGACACCTCTGTTCTGCTGCCGTTGTGGTTGCCCAACCTGACCCCTTTGTTGTTGCAGTTGAGGGACATCATGTTGGATTCTCTTTGATGTATCTCTATATCTCTGAGACTTCATCTCTAAGGCTTCCAACTGATAAGCCTTGGCCACTACCTTTGTATACGGGGCCTCGTCAAATCCCCCGTATATAATCCCCCGTAAGAGGTCCAGCTTCAAACCTTGAATAAATTGGTGTACCTTGTTTTCATCAGTGGCCACCAAATGAGGTGCATAGGGGGATAGCGACTTGAACCTCTAAACATACTTGGCCACTGATCCAAATTGTCACAGTTGAGCAAATTCGATCATCTTTTCCTTCCTCACACTGCGATCAAAGTATTTCTCGTAGAAAATTCTTTTGAATCCTTCCCAGCTCAATGCCACGGTAGTTGACTGCATCGTGTCCCACCAAAATCCAGCATTTTTGGTGAGATAAAACGAGGCACATATCACCTTCTTATTCTCCTCAACTTCGGTATAGTTAAACATTTGTTCGATCTGCCGAATCTATTCCTCGGCGTGAGTAGGATCTGTTGATAATCCTTCGAAAACAGGCAGCTGAAGTCGCCAGAATCTCTCTCCACTAGAGTCACGGGGAGCGTTTGCATGGTTAGTATTCCTGTTCTCTTCCCTGGCCATCATACGTTCCATCATGCGTGACTAAACGCCGACTAGCTCGGTTAGACGGTCGAGAGCGTCGCCTCTATCGTTTGCATCACCTTGATTCCCTCTCACCATTCTAGAAAATCCTATGCGAAATAAAGAACTCAACTTAATAAACAAAACGGGTAGATAAACTTAAACACTTATATGTGGTGGAGCGGTCAGACAGTTTACAGAATCGCTTTTAAAACCTAATTTTTCTCTTATACCATAACTGTGACGGCCCCAGACCCGATCGGGGCCGAGGAGCCACCACTCTGGACATTTAACCGGAAACGGGACATATTTTTTTTTTTTGAAACTTTAAATCTTTACACAGAGGGTAAACCCTCCCTGGAACGTAAGTACTGGATAACATTAAAAATCAGGAAGACAGGAACATTTAAACCTTTGAAAGCAGAAGTGGACGACGAAAATAAAGACAGAATACTTTGGAAGACTTAAAAAAAATGGGAAAACATGAAACTGGAAGGCATACTGTGGACGCGGGCTACAGTTGTAATATTTGGCTTGTACGGATTTTATATTATAATATATATGTTGACATTTTCGTAAATACGTCAAATCAGATCCATTTTATGAAAAGAAAGCGTCATTTCGATCCTAACGATTAATAGGAATTTTAGGTAATTTAAGGGATTTTTCAGAGTAAGAACGTTATATTCCGAGTAATTAGGTTTCTCGTAATATAAAGGATGTTCTACTAAAAATAGCAAACGAGGTCCGAATTGCGATCGGACAGTTTTAATAAATCCTAAATAATGAGTTGGACCTATTGGTGAAATAAGGAGATTGGATGAAACCGAATAGCTAGTCAATTAACGAAATGAAGGACGAAACGAATATAAAAAGAATAGAAGGGCGAAATGGTAATTCGCCGAGTCAAATTTTAATTAAAATAAACTTTCTCTTCCTCCCTCGACACTTCGTTTTTTTTTTCAGAAGCTTTTCCTTTTCTTTTCTCTCGGCTTCCTCTCTGTCGTTGGCAATTCTCAACATTCCGACCTCCGTTTCTCCTCCAATCGTTCCGTTTTCTTCGCGTTTTCTCCTCCAATCAACGCTCTAGGTATGGATCTATAGTTTTAGAACATTTATTTCGAGTTTTACGGAGTTTGAACAATTAGGGTTTCGTTAGGTTTTGTTTTAAAATCGCGATTTATAGTCTGAAATGGATAGGTTTGCCGTAATTAAGGATATAGTAAATGTATTGGACGTTATTGGACGAATTTAATTGATTTTGGACGAATGTTAGAATTTGTGAAATTTCGATATTTTAGGGAAAAAACTCGTAAATTGGGAATTGAGGTGCCGAGCATAGATTGCTCGTAAATCGCTCGATAGTATAGCTCAATGAATTGGATTAAAGCTTTAGGAAATTTCTTTAGTTAAGGTTTTGTTGAATTGGACGTTTAGTAGCTTAAACTGGTTTTAATGTCGATGTTGTGTTTTGCCTCAGACAAACAACGCTCGTGGACGGAGCTTGAGCTGCTTTGGACACGAGGTAAGTTCTCGTGACTTACTCTGACCGATTGGTCTACACCGTACTTCGATGTAGCATCGAGGATCTTAATGGATTGTTTGTTTTAAGTCGTTTTGGTTGGGTAGTTAGGTTTACAATTGTTATAGGTTATTCTGTTTCGGTCTGGATGGTATACATGTGCTTGTTTATATTATGCTCATATCTGTTCATGCATCACGTATTTCAAATGTCATGAAAATGAATTTTTGCACGTGTTTTAAGAAAACGAATGAACCTCTGTAATGAATAAACATAATCTGTATCTGTTCACGCGAGGTGGGGCTCAGGCACGGCTGTACGTGTTGTAAGCGTGTACCCCCTCCTCTAGCTGGAAAGAGTAGTCCGACCGTTGGATGGGCTCTCTCCGGTTAGTGGGTTGCGATCTCGGTGACAATCTGTCTGCGACGTAATGAATCTGAATCTGTATCTGTTTCTGTATCTGAATCTGAATCTGTAATCTGCATGTTTTCTGAATGGCATACGCACGCATGCATCTGCATTTACGAAGCTTACTGAGATTTCATTATCTCATAGATGTCTGTATGGTGTAGGTGACGTGATAGGTGACATTGAGCTAGGTGAGGACGACGTTCCTCCTCCTGATGTATGATGCAGTTAATGGAGAATGGCCCGTGGGAGTGTGCTGAGCAGTCGGTGCGTTTTGACCCGTGGGGATGTGTATGTATTTTGAGGACTATCAGGATGTTTTTAGTTAAATTGTATAGACAGTTTAGGGTGCTTTGTTCTGGTAGTGGATAGGTTATATTTTGAGTTGTTCACAAAATGTTTTGAAATGTTTTGGAAACTGGATTTTATAATTGGTTGGAAAGTCTTTCATTGAATGTATTTTGGAACTGCTTATAACCTTTTGTTGATTTCAAAATAGGAAGGATTTGTTTAGATTTTAAACATATCCACGCGTTTTATTTTCATGAAAATAGGCTATGTTTTGAACGTGTTTCGAGCCGTGGTTTTGAACGAGAGTTGAAATGTATATGTTGGAACGTATGCGTGTTAGTGCAATTGTGAATGAGCGGTGTTAAGTGTAATGGTACGTGAAAGCAAAGAAGAGGAAGAAAGAGGGGAGGCGTTCGAACGCCCAAGAAGTGGCGTTGGAATGTAGAGCTCTCTGGTTTTCCAGAGAGTTCAGCGATCGGGCGCAGGAATAGTCGCGTTCGGGCGGGGGACCAAGAAAGTGGGGCGCACGATCGGCCAAGCAATGGCCGACCGTGCGGCCATGTGGGAGGCGCCCGTTCGCCTATCTTTTGGCGACCGAGCGCCCCTCCAATTTGGGGGAGAAATTCCCCTTCTGTCCCTCGGCGGATTTTTATGTTTTTTAATTCATTTATTTTATTGTTTTTAATTGTTTTAAATTGTTTTAAATTTCAATCATTTTAGTATTTGTTTTAAACGAATTACCAAACGAACTTCGATTTCGGTTTAACAAGTTTTAATTCCGCTTAAATGTTAAGCCTAAAGTTTATTGGGATAAAAAAAAATAGTATTACAGGAAATGGGTACAGTGTGAAGGGCGTTACAACAGTGAATGATATGATCAGGTGATATAGGGTGGAAGAAGTAATTAAACTGGGCGGAAGAAGCAAGGTGGAAGATGTAGATGAACTTGGCGGATGATGTGGGCGGATGACGTAAGTCGGAAGATGAACAGTGAAGACAGGTAGATGTAAACTACAGGCAGAAGTGAACTGTTCACAGGCAGAAGTGAACTGTTTACAGGTAGAAGTGAACTACAGGAAGAAGTTAACTGTTCACAGGCAGAAGTGAACTACAAGCAGAAGTTAACTGTTCACAGGCAGAAGTGAACTGTTCACAAGCAGAAGTGAACTACAGGTAGAAGTGAAATATAGGCAGAAGTGAACTACAGGCAGAAGTGAACTGTTCACAGGCAGAAGTGAACTACACGCAGGAGTGAACTGTTCACAGGCAGAAGTGAACTGTTCACAGGTAGAAGTGAACTACAGGCAGAAGTGAACTATTCACAGGCAGAAGTGAACTACATTTAACAGGAAGACATATGAACAGGGAGCATAATAACCTCAAACCCCGATTCAAAACATAATTTAAAACGTGTTAGAGAACATGACAGAGGTTTAAGAAATTAAACTGCATGGATAAGTCTAAAACCAGAGATAACCCATGCACAACCTAAAAGAGAAAAACTACAAACAGTTCCAGAATGCTTCAAAATATATATACAACTGTCAATTACAGGGGTTTAAAAACTTAAACACCAAAACCTATACATTATAAAAATCCCAACAGAATTCTAAAACAAAAACACCAGAATCCCAACAGAGTCTATAGACATGAACTTTACAGATCATGGAAAAAATTTCAAGAAAAATTGACTGTCTGGAAAGCTCTAAACCCGAACCGATCCACGCACAACAAAATAGAGAATTCCAAACGATTATAAAACATTTCAAGAGACAACTATCAACTGTCAAACAGAAGTTATAAATACATCAACAGAAAGTTTGTACATCGTTTTAAAATCCTAAAAGCTGTACAGAACTTGGCATAACTTTAGAAAAATACATCCTCACAGGAAATACATTTGTCTGACTGCAGCAACCATCCCATGAGCTCATCCCGTCAACTCATCATCTTGAGGCACAATGTTCTCTTCTGGAGGATCCATACCTACAATAGGGAGTTCAATTATGAGCCTAGAGCTCAGTAAGAGCATACAATGCAAAGTGATGCATATGTTGTGCATGAACATTTTCAAATACATGAACGTTACATTACATTACGTTTCACTGGACATGAAGGTATAAGTAGGAGGAAGAGCTGGCGCAATAGGAGTACATGCCACAACAGGACATAACAGGAGTACATGACAGGATGTCAGTCCTCGTCCACATTTAACCATACATTACATTCACATTTTTGCTTCCATTACTTCAAATCGGGTGCTGAAAACATTTACATGGTTTTACAGAAAACGTAGATGCATGACCAGATATGATGCTTAAACTCAACATATACAGGTGACAGAATAAAAACTACCGGAAACAGAACACAAAGAACACGTTTAACTTAAAGCATAACCTACGACCTAACTACCAGAACCAAAACCTAGTATCTCCTTGCTGTAGGGCCTTAAGGGCCAACTTATACGCATGAACTTACTTGTTGCTGTAGAGTTGCAAGTCTTGATTGTCTCGATTATACACGGACCTAAAACATGCACGTAAAGAAAATAAACAGAGCTGCAAATGCTAACTAATAACTTGGTAGAACATGTTCCAGACTCCATTCAAATCTTTAGAAAACAAACCAGCGTGTTTTCATACAAAAATAGTGAGTTTTCTCAAAATATCATAACCCTTAACTTCAACAAAACTCACATCTTAACTTGTCTAAACTTGTTAACTAGGTTAGATGATTACCTTTGCTGAAGGAAACAGAAGAAAACAGGAGAAACAAGTTTTGGAGATTTTTCTCAGTCGTCTGGAAGAGAGAAAACAGAGAAGAGGATGAAAATGAAGGTTTACGTAGAAGAGAAGAGAAGAGAAGACAATAGGTAGGTTTCTCAGCAAGTTATGGACATTTGGCAACCATCCATTGGCTCCCTCCCACCTACCTTAATTCCTTCTCAATTTACCCCTCCATGCATTTCTAACTAAAACATTATTTAGTTAATCGATTCGGTCTCACAAATCACCCTCATTTGATTAAACACGTCGACAATTTCATTAAAAAAATAGTCATTGCATTAATATTAGAGTAATTCAGCTTAATTATTTGAGAAATATTTACATAGGCAAAATGCCGGGTGTTACACTGATGATGGTGCAAATACAAATGCAAATTCACAAATTTGATTTGTGATTTTTTGACGATGATCTTTTGGATGAGGAGGTTACGAAGACGACGAAGATTTAGAATCATAGTTTTATATTTATTTTAAATTTTGTGGTTGTAATTTTAGAAATACCCAAAGGTCAACCCGGTCACTATTTCATTTATTTTTATGTTGATATAATTTATTATATTGCCATGCATTCACATGTTGTAACACCTTGTTCTATCAAACCAATTCTATATTCTTTTTTTAAATTAATGGCAAACTTTTTGGCAATAATAAAAGTAGGGTTAATGGATGACTAGGCAAGGGAATTAGGGTAATTGGAAGTTTAAAAAGTGGATAACGTATTTAAGGAAAGAGATTTTGTATTTAATGCACTGTAGCCGCCACTCTTTCCCTACTCTCCCCTCTCGGTATTCAGCTCTAGCAGTAGAGGTCTCTAGGCGATTCTTCCATCCGATTTTTTTTCTCCAAACTAGGTGAGTTCTATTTCCATTCCTTGCTGTTTGGTAACTATCAATGATTTGGGGAGTGGATAAATGTGAGTTTCGAGAATGCTGTGAGCGAACTAGTTCGGGTTTTGTGGCAATCGGAGATGTATAACGAACTAAGCTCCTAAACTATTTTCCTTAGGCTTCTGGATAGTGTAGAATGAGGTTTAGTAAAATCTAATCGATAATGTGTCCATGGTTTTAGGTTGAGTAAGCTCCCAAAGTAGTTTGCAACACCAAGCATTTCCAAGAGAGCCAGGTAAGTGAAGTGCGCTTGTGCCCTCGGGCCTACATCACAAAACAGTAGGTTTTCTGCATGTTGAATGTTTTCAGTTTGGTCATGCATCATGTTTTGAAAGAATACAAAAATGAATTTACATGGAATGTATGGTAAGGCATGAACAGAACGTATTATGATAGCCGTTAAGGGAATTAATCCGCCCCTTAATTGATGAAGTGGATTTATAACATTGGGAGAGTTGATCCCACTCCTAAGGGAACCTGGGGATCATGATAGTTGTTAAGGGAATTAATCCGCCCCTTAATTGATGAAGTGGATTTATAACATTGGGAGAGTTGATCCCACTCCTAAGGGAACCTGGGGATCATGATAGCTTTTAAGGGAATTAATCCGCCCCTTAATGGATGAAGAGGATTTATGACTTTGGGAGAGTTGATCTCACTCCCAATGGAATATTGAGATCAGATTACGATGAATGTGAATGCAACTGAGCTGAGAAAGTAGAAACTGCATTATTAAGATTTACATTTCAGCATTTCATTTCATGATTGCTTCACTTATTTAGCATTAGGCTAATAGATGAGTTTTGTGATGTAGGTGAAGAAAAGATAGCAGGTGTGTTCTCTGAGTTTGTTGAGAGCTAGGCAGGTTGGAGGGGTGCATTCATGCATCGAACTGGCAGCTGACGGGGTGGTTTAACTGATATCAGTAGTTGTGAAGGTTTAGTTGACAATGTTTCAATTTAAGTACGTTGAGTTTTTATGACAATAGTAGTTTTAATGTTTTTTTGGAATACATCTTGAGACTTTTCTGTTAATGATACTCTGCCAGTTTAATAGTAGTTTTACCATATTTCGGAGTAATACACTGATTTAAATAGTTTTGAATGGTTTTTAGTAAAATGTTCATGTTCTACTGGTAGTAGGAGTTTTCTTGTTAGAGTGAAATTGTTGCTACGCTGTTTTCGTTGAGTATTTTTGATCTATCGACAGATGTAGAGTTGTTGTTCTGTTGTCTATCGAAAGATGTCTTCAGTAAAATCATCGGATGATGTCTTCAGTGGAAGCCATCGGAAGATATAAGTAGAAAATTTGTCGTTTTGTAACCGGATGATGTCGAGTATTTTATCCATCAGATGATAGAGGTAAAAGTCTTTTGTCGTTTTGTAACCGGATGATGTCGAGTATTTTATCCATCAGATGATGAAGGTAAAAGTCTTTTGTCATTTAGCGATCGGTGGATGTCGGGTATTAAACCTATCGAATGATGTAGTAGAAGTTTGTCGTTTTGTGATCGGTATATGTAGTCTGTTCTATCGGAAGAGGTGAGTAAGGGCCTTTTGTCGTTTTGTGATCAGTATATGAAGCTTGTTCTAAAGCTGAACATCAACGACCAAGTGGAACGCTTCAGCCTCTCCCGATCCCTGAATAGAAATTGGGAGAACATCACAATGGACTTTGTTGTTGGTCTTCCAAGGACAGTTAAGGGCCATAATAGCATTTGGGTCATAGTGGACAAATTGACGAAGTCGGCCAATTTTCTACCTGTGAAGACGACGTACTCCATGGATCAGTATGCTGAGCTATATATCAATGAGATTATTAAGCTGCATGGCATTCCTGTGCCGATCGTCTCAGACCGTGATCTCAGATTCACTTCCAGGTTTTGGAGAAGTTTGCAGAACTCGTTGGGTACAAAGTTGGATTTCAGCACGACATTTCATCCACAGACTGACGGACAATCTGAGAGAACAATCCAAATATTGGAAGATATGTTAAGATCGTGTGTGCTGGAATTTCATGCCCCTTGGAGTAGATATTTGCCACTTGTGGAGTTTGCTTACAACAATAGCTACCAGGCTACAATTGGCATGGCTCCTTATGAAGCTCTTTACGGCATAAAGTGTAGATCCCCATTGTGTTGGGATGAAGTCGGAGAAACCAAGCTTATCGGCCCCGAGATATTACAGCAGATGTCCGATGTGATAGCTGCTATCAAACAACGAATAAAAATTACTCAGAGTCGACAGAATAGTTATGCGGACCATAGAAGAAGAGAGTTAGAGTTCGCTGAGGACGATGAAGTATTCTTGAAAGTGTCACCTTTCAAGGTCGTAATGAGATTCGGTAAGAAAGGAAAGCTCAGCCCATGGTTCTTTGGCCCTTTTCCCATTTTGAAGAGTGTGGGAAATATGGCTTACAGACTACTGTTGCCAGCTTCTATGGATAGAGTTCACAATGTTTTCCATGTTTCGATGCTGAGAAAATGTGTACGAGATCCAACTCAGATCGTGAAACAGGTGAACTTTGATATCATGCCGACGCTGACATATGAAGAAAGGCCCGTACAGATACTGGATACCTCAATCAAAGACTTGCGCAATCGACTGGTCCCATTGGTGAAAGTTTTATGGCAAAATCATAATGTAGAGGAAGCCACATGGGAAAGACAAGAGGATGTCAGGGCCCAATATCTGGACCTCTTTGCTTAGGCAAATTTTGGGGACAAAATTTCTGTTAAGGTGGGTGGAATGTAACACCCGGCATTTTTGCCTATGAAATTTCTCCCCGAATCATTATGTAGGATTAATTTGGTATTAATACAATGAACGTTTTGTTAGAAACCAAATCGATGGAAATTATATATTGTTACATGTAAATATGTATATTTAGACAATGGGATAAAAACCAAACTAATGTATGAGTAAACGAAACCATTAGATAGAGAAGCATGGAGGGGTAAATTGGGAAGGAATTAAGGTTGGTGGGAGGGAGCCAATGGATGGTTGCCAAATGTCAATAACTTGCTGAGAAACCTACCTATTCTCCTCTCTTTTACGTGAACCTTCACACTCATCCTTTCCTCTCTGTTTCCTCTCTTCCAGACGAAAATCATCCATCGAAGCACCTTTGATCTTCCTTGATTTTTTTCTTCTATTTCTGCCTAAGGTCTGTGCATAACCGAGACGTTCAAGACTATCAACTCTACAGCAAACAGGTAAGTTCATATCCGTAGGTTGGCCCTTAAGACCTTACACCACGGAGATACTAGGTATTTCTTATGTCTGGTGGTTTCGGGTAGAGGAAGTTAAAGTTAAGTTCTGAGTTATCT
The DNA here is from genome assembly GCA_022432975.1 of Begonia masoniana. Classification (NCBI taxonomy): domain Eukaryota; kingdom Viridiplantae; phylum Streptophyta; class Magnoliopsida; order Cucurbitales; family Begoniaceae; genus Begonia; species Begonia masoniana. The sequence goes on along the minus strand of CM039502.1, from coordinate 67,646,895 downwards.
GCGTCACACATTACGTTCTGTTGTAATATTTCTGTTGTCTGCCGTTTTATGTTTAAGCACTATAAATGCTCATGTATACACGATTTTCTCGAAAGACATGCAAAAGTTTTATGTGCACAGTTTTGAAGTTAAGAAAGATAAAATCTGACTGTAATGTATTGGTTAGGTGCGGGACGGGGACTGGCCTACTGTTCTGTACAGCTCTGTCTGTTCTGTTCTGTTCTGTTTCTGTTCTGTAAATCTGTTATGTTTTTGTCGTGCACTTGCCAGTTCCCCTATAAGCCCCACTTATACCCATCTGACAGATAAAAACAATGTTCTGTAATGTCACTGTATTCTAAAAAGTTCATGTATAGCATATGCATCATAGGTGAGTTCTCTGATGTAGGTACTAAAATCGTGAACGAGGACTTTGTGCCTCAAGATGATGATTTTATGTAGTTGGCAGATCGAGCTCATGAGGGGTTGGTTGCTGCAGCCAGACACATTCTATTTCTGTGAGGGTATTTTAAAATTATGTCAAGTCCTGTATAACTTTTGAAATTTTAAGCCAGTGTATAGGATTGGTGTTGATGTTTGAAAACCCCTGTCTGGTGAAGTTTTGGTAATGTATATCGAGTTCTGCACAGTCTTCCAGATCTTAAAACAATGTATAAGTTCTGATGTTTAAGCTTTAAAAACTCTGTATTTGGCAGTTGTGTATATTCTGAAGTATTCCGGAATCGTTTGGAATGTTTCTCTTTTAGGGTGTGCGTGGATTATCTCTGGTTATAGAGTTATCCATGCAATCTGTTTCCTTAAAATTTTGTCGTGTTTTCTTGATATGCCCAAAATCATGTTGTGAATCATTTTTTTGAAGTGTGAAGTTTTCATACTTTCTGTTTTCACGATTTCTGTTTCTGTGTAATCTTGTCAAAAGTTGTCAAATTTTGCCCTATTAAACTACATCTTCCGATCACGTCCACCGCTGCTTTAAATTCACTTCTACAGCTGCCCGTTCTAAAAATCACGTCCACCGCTACTTGTAAAATCATATCCACCGCTGCCCGCTGCCCGTTTAAAACTGCATCAACCACTATCTTTACAATTTCATATTCCGCCTGACGTCATCATTTTTGTCTTATTCACATCCACCGGTGAACAGTGCACTTCTGCCTGCATACCCCGTTGCCTTTAAAAATTTACATCATCCGCCTGACATCATCTTTTTTGTCTTATTCACGTCCCCCAGTGAACAGTGCACTTCTGCCCACCTCCACCGCTTCCACTGTTCATTTTTGTCGTATTCACATCCACCGCTGCTTTTGAAATTCATATCCACCGCTGTCGTTGTTTATTCACATCCACCGCTGCCACTGTACACTTTTGTCTTATTCACATCCACCGTTTTCACTGTTCACATTTTTTTAAAATTCACTTCTTCCGCCAGTCTTCTGCCTATGTTTTTTTGCCTTTATTTTCTGTTTATTCTGTTTATTTATTCTCATCGTCCATTTCTGTTTCCTGTTCTTCCCAGTCTCTTCTGTTATTCACTTCTGTGATCCGATTATAAATTAGCTCTTAGTTTTTAAATCCAGAGAAGGTTTCTTCTCCCTGTAACGTCCTAAAACTTAAAAAATAAAAAATAAAAGATATAGTCTGTGTTTTTCTGTTATATCTCAGAGTGATGGCTTGACTCTCGGATTTCGATCGAAATCGGGTCTGGGGCTGTCACATAATGAGTGAGAGCGAGAAGTTAGGCGTAACATCTCATGGTCTCCACTGTTGGCACAACACCGTGAGATCTAAGTGGGTCTCCGAGATGACTTTGATTTTCATCCTCCCTACGGAGAGTGTTCACTTAGGTCAATACCAAGGTTGTTCTCCTAGAGATAGGATATATGAAATGTATTTTATAGTTGTCCGATCCTAAGGTGGCGACTATAAGTTAAGTTTCATAAATCCAAAATAGTGGGTCACACTCATGAAAATATAACTAAACGTGTTAGTTATATTTTGACCAAAATTTTCGATAAGTTAATAAATTTCAAAAATATGAGATATTTTGAGTTAATTTATTAATTGATAATATTTCTACCCTTAGGTGATTTATTATGTTATCGAGGCTATAGTAGCATTTATATATTTTTGTAATTGGCATGTTCATGCATCATACTAGCATGCCATAACATTTTGAATTTTATAGCATAAAATTGATTGTAATTTTATTTATTTATTACAGCATCATGTCTCAATTAATGATAAATTTGCTTGCGATTGAAAAGTTAGACGGTAACAATTTTGTTAAGTGGAAAAAGAATTTGAATCTCATTCTCGTGCATGACAACTTAAAATTCGTGCTGATGGAGGAATGTCCTCCTACTCCTGCGACTAATGCTCAATGGGCTCTGAAAGATGCTTATGATACATGGATCAAAGCAAATATCAAAGCCCGTTGTTATTTGCTTGCAACCATGTCTAATGTTCTCAGTGCAAAATTTGAGAACTGTGAGAGTGCTTATGAGATAATGGAGTCTCTTCAAGGCATGTTTGGCAGACCGTCTGACCAAGCCCAACATGAAGCAATAAAGAGAGTTATGAACTCTAAGATGAAAGCAGGAGTCCCCGTACGTCAACATGTTCTGATGATGATCAGTACTATTCATTAAGCTGAAATTAATGGAGCTCATATTGATGAGGCAACACAAGTGGGTATGATTTTAGAAAGCCTAAGCCCACAATTCCTCCAGTTCAAAAGTAATTATTTCATGAATAAATTTAGTTATGATTTGACTCACCTACTGAATGAGCTGACCATTTTTTAGTCTATTTATGTGGATAAGAAGAGTGAAGCAAATGTTGTGGAACCATCTTCATCCAATTCTTCTCTTAAGAAAAGAAAGAAATTCTAGAAACAGGCCAAGGGTCAAAAGGACCAACAACAGGGAGCCCAGAAGCTCAAGAAAAAGAACAAGTCAAACAAGAGAAGCTCAGACCATCTAAAGTCCAAAAGAAAATGTTTTCATTGTGGGGTAGATGGCCATTGGAAGAGAAACTGCAAGCAATATCTCGAGAAGCTGAAAAAGAAAAAAGGTAAATTTGATTTACTTGTTACTGAGTTTTGTTTGGTTGAAAGTGATTTATCACCCTGGATAATTGATTCAGGTGCGACTAATCATATTTGTTGTTCTTTGCAGATGCTAAACTCCTACAGGAGACTAGCTGATGAAGAATTCACCTTCAGAATTGGCAATGGGGTAGTTGTTTCAGCTTTAGCAGTGGGAGAAGCCAAAATTTATTTTGAGAACAATAAATATTTGTTTTTAGAAAGCATTTATTTTATTCCAGGGTTTACTAGAAACCTCATTTCTGTTTCTCGAATAATTGAACAATTATATGCTATTTCTTTCAATAATAATGCAGTTATTATTTATCGAAATGGTTTAAATATTTTTCAGTCTCAATGGAAAATGGACTTTATATGATAAGGCCCATCATAAGTTCATCACTGTTGAATACTGAAATGTTCAAAGTTGAATTTCCTAAATCTAAGAAGCAAAAGATTTCTCATACTGATGATACATATCTTTGGCACCTAAGACTTGGTCATATAAATCTTGATAGAATTAACAGACTTGTTAAGGATGGTCCTTTAAAAGATGTAACCGTTGGATCTTTACCTGTCTGTGAATCATGTCTAGAAGGTAAAATGACCAAGAGGTCCTTTATTGGAAAGGGCCAAAGAGCTCAAAAAACACTTGAGCTAATACATTCAGATGTATGTGGCCCAATATCTACACGGGTTAGAGGTGACTATGAGTACTTTGTGACATTCATAGATGATTACTCAAGATATGGATATACTTACCTGATTCAGCTTAAGTCTGAAACTTTTAAAAAATTTCAAGATTTTAAAGCTGAAGTTGAGAACCAATTAGATAAGATAATCAAGTGTCTTCGATCAGATCGAGGTGGTGAGTACCTTGACAGTGAATTCAAGAATTATCTGTTAGAAAATGGGATAGTTTCCCAACTAATAGCACCAGGCACGCCTCAGCAAAATGGTGTTGCTGAAAGAATAAATCGAACATTGCTTAATATGGTAAGATCCATGATGAGCTATTCCTCTCTTCCAAAATCGTTTTGGGGATATGCTTACAAACAGCAACCTATATACTTAATGTAGTTCCATCTAAGTCTATACTTAAAACACCCTTAGAGTTGTGGAGTGGTCACAAACCTAGTTTGAGAAATTTTCGCATAAGGGGTTGTCCAGCACATGTGCTAGTAGGTAAGACTGGGAAGTTGGAACCAAAAACTGAGGTTTGCATGTTTGTTGGATATGCGGTAGGCATGAGAGAGGGTTTGTTTTATAGTCCTCAAGATAATAAGGTATTTGTATCGACAAATGCCACATTTCTAGAGCATGACTATATAACAAATTACAAACCTCATAGTAAGATCATCTTAGAAGAGATTCGATCTAACCAGGTTAGACCTGTTACAAAAACAGTTGTTGATCCATGAGTTACAAGAAACACCACTCTTTCTAGTCAACCTATCATTACACTTCGTCGTAGCGATAGGGTAGTACGACACCATCTCAATATCGACACGATGGTGAAGGACAAGTTGCTATCACCGATGATGGGAAGGATGATCCATTGACATATTGTGACAGCCCGATTCCAGTTGCCGACCGGGGCCAGAGAGTCAAGCCCTCACTCCGGGACATAACAGAAAAACACAGACTATATTTTATTTTTAAACTTTTAGGATGTTACAGGGAGAAGAAACCTTCTCTGGATTTAAAAACTGGGAGCTAATTTATAACCGAATCACAGAAGTGAATAACGGAAGAGACTGGGCAGAACAGGGAACAAAAAGGGACGATGAGAATAAATAAACAGAATAAACAGAAAATAAAGGCGGAAAAACATAGGCAGAAGACTGGCGAAAGAAGTGGATTTTAAACAAATGTGAACAGTGATAACGGTGGATGTGAATAAGACAAAAGCGTACAGTGGCAGCGGTAGATGTGAATAAACAAAGGCAGCGGTGGATATGAATTTTAAAAGCAGCGGTGGACGTGAATACAACAAAAATGAACAGTGGCAGCGGTGGAGGCAGGCAGAAGTACACTGTTCACCGGTGGACGTGAATAAGACAAAAATGATGACGTCAGGCGGAAGATGAAATTGTAAAGACAGCGATGGATGCAGTTTTAAACGGGCAGCGGTGGATATGATTTTACAAGTAGCGGTGGACGTGATTTTTAGAACGGGCAGCTGTATAAGTGAATTTAAAGCAGCGGTGGACGTGATCGGAAGATGTAGTTTAAAATGGCAGAATTTGACAACTTTTGACAGGATTACACAGAAACAGAAATCGTGAAAACAGAAAGTATGAAAACTTCACACTCCAGAAATACGATTCACAACATGATTTTGGGCATATCAAGAAAACACGACAGAATTCTAAGGAAACAGATTGCATGGATAACTCTATAACCAGAGATAATCCATGCACACCCTAAAAGAGAAACATTCCAAACGATTCCAGAATACTTCAGAATATATACAACTGTCAAATACAGAGTTTTTAAAACTTAAACATCAGAACTTATACATTGTTTTAAGATCTGGAAGACTGTACAAAACTCGATATACATTACCAAAACTTCACCAGACAGGGGTTTTCAAACATCAACACCAATCCTATACACCGGTTTAAAATTTCAAAAGTTATACAGGACTTGACAAAATTTTAAAATACCCTCACAGAAACAGAATGTGTCTGGCTACAGCAACCAACCCCCATGAGCTCGATCCACCAACTACATCAAATCATCATCTTGAGGCACAAAGTCCTCGTCCACAGTTTCAATACCTACATCAGAGAGCTCACCTATGAGTCTAAAATTCAGTAAGAACATATAAATGCAGTGATACATATGCTATGCATGAACTTTTCAGAATACAGTGACATTAAGGAACATTAATTTTATCTGTCAGAGGGGTATAAGTGGGGCTTATAGGGGAACTGACAAGTGCGCGACAGGCACATAACAGATTTACAGAACAGAACAGAAACAGTAGGCCAGTCCCCATCCCGCACTTAACCAATACATTACAGTCAGATTTTATCTTTCTTAACTTCAAACCGTGTACAGAAAATAATTTTGCATGAACTTTCGGGAAAATCGTGTATGCATGGACATTCACATTGATTAAGATTAAAATAGTAGACAACAGGAACAACACAACAGAACCTAAAAAGAAAAACAGACAACTCAGAATATAACTCCAACTTATCTACCCAAAACCTCCCGACAAAAGTAAAATCCTAGAGTCTTCGTGATGTAGGGCCTTAAGGGCCAGCATACGAATATGAACTTACCTGTTTGCTGTAGAGTTGATAGTCTTGAATGTCTCGGTTATGCACGGACCTAAAACATGCACGTAGAGAAAATAAACCAGCTGCAAATGCTAACTAATAACTTGTAGGATATGCTCCTAACTCCATTCAGACTTTTAGAAAACAAACAAACGTGTTTTCATGCAATCACAGCGAGTTTTCTCCAAAATATCAAAACCCTAAACTTCAACAAAACTGTCATTTTAACTTGTCCAAACATGTTAGCACAAGCAGATGCTTACCTTAGGCAGAAACAGAAGAAAAATCAAGGAAGATCGAAGGTGCTTCGATGGATGATTTTCGTCTGGAAGAGAGGAAACAGAGAGGAAGAGATGAGTGTGAAGGTTCACGTAGAAGATAGGAGAATAGGTAGGTTTCTCAGCAAGTTATAGACATTTGGCAACCATCCATTGGCTCCCTCCCACCAACCTTAATTCCTTCTCAATTTACCCTTCCATGCATCTCTAACTAATGGTTTCATTCATTCATACATTAGTTTGGTTTTTATCCCATTATCCAAATATACATATTTATATGTATCTATATATAATTTCCATCGATTTGGTTTCCAACAAAACGTTCATTGTATTAATACCAAATTAATCCCACATACTGAGTCGGGGAGAAATTACATAGGCAAAAATGCCGGGTGTTACACATATAGATGTGCAATGGAAGACTCTGACAAAGATGCATGGCTTGAAGCTATGAAACTTGAAATGGAATCTATGTATTCAAACTCAGTCTGGGATCTTGTAGATTTACCTAAAGGGGTAAAACCCATTGGGTGTAAATGGATCTACAAGAGGAAACTTGGAATAGACGGGAATGTAAAGACATTCAAAGCTAAACTGGTGGCTAAGGGTTATACCCAAAAGGAATGGATTGACTATGAAGAAACCTTCTCACCAGTAGCAATGCTTAAGTCTATTCATATTCTGCTTTCCATAGCTGCTCATTATGATTATGAGATTTGGCAGATGGACGTCAAGATAGCTTTTTTTTGAATGACCATCTTGAGGAGACTATCTATATGGAGCAGCTAGAAGGTTTCATAGCACAGATGCAAAACAAAAGGTTTGTAAATTGCATAGGTCTATTTATGGACTCAAGCAAGCATCTAGATAATGGAATATGAGATTTGATGATGCGATCAAATCTTATGGATTTGTGCAATGTCTTGATGAGTCTTGTGTATACAAGCTCTTTAAGGATAAACAAGTGGTTTTTCTAATTCTTTATGTCGATGACATTCTACTTATTGGGAATAATGTAGGATTATTATCAGACATAGAAGTTTGGTTGGCTAAGCAATTCTAAATGAAAGATTTGGGAGAAGCGAGCTATATTCTTGAGATTCATCTATTCAGAGATCGCAAGAATAAGTTGTTAGCCTTGTCTCAAGCATTGTATATTGATAAGATGCTCGTCAGATATTCAATGCAGAACTCTAAGAAGGGTAATTTACCTTCTCGTCATGGAGTTACTCTTTCTAAGAAGCAGTGTCCTAACACACCTCAAAAGGAAGAGGATATGAGATGCTATCCATATACATCAGCAGTTGGTAGCTTTATGTATGCTATGTTATTCATAAGACCTGACATTTGTTATGCAGTAGGGATAGTTAGTCATTTTCAGTCTAATTCAGGATTATATCATTGGATAGCAGCCAAGCACATTCTCAGGTATCTTAGAAGAATGAGAAATTATATGTTTGTATATTCTAGTAGGGATTTGATTCCTACAGGATATACAGATTCTTATTTTCAATATGATATAGATTATCGAAAGTCGATATCTGGATCAGTATTTACTCTTGGTGGTGGAGCCATCATTTGGAGAAGTACCAAACAAGCAGGAGTTTCTGACTCGACTATAGAAGCCGAGTACATAGCTGCTTCAGAAGCAGCTAAAGAAGCTGTTTGGCTCCGCAAGTTCTTTAGTGATCTGGAAGTTGTTCCAGATATGAATAAACCACTCACACTTTATTGTGATAATAGTGGTGCTGTGGCGAATTCTAAAGAACCGAGAAGCCATAAAAGTTCAAAGCATATAGAAAGAAAATATCATCTGATTAGAGAGATCGTGCAACATGGAGACGTCGCCATTTTAAAGATTCCAACCGCTGAGAATCTTGCAGATCCCTTCACCAAGACGTTGTTTGCAAAGAGTTTTGATAAACATCTTGAAGGATTAGGAATTAGAGACATGTCTCATTTGCTTTAGGGCAAGTGAGAGATTGTTGGGAATAATGTGCCCAACAAGCAAATGTTATGAACATTTTTATTGCTGTAATTAATAAATAAATTTTATAATTAATTTTTATGTTTGCATTATTCGATATGCTTTATAAATTCAAAGAAAAATCCTTGATTATTTGTGCAATTTTAAATTTACATCTATGTTGATATATGTGAGATTAAATTTAAAAAGAAATAATTACAATAGTCCATGACTTATATTTGAAGTATAGGATCTTCAAATTAATAAAGTTATAAATACAGTTCACTTCGTTAAGAACGTATAGTCATATCTCGACTATATATGTAGTAACATAAAGTGATTGTATTTTATATAATATGATTATATAGGACTGGACCAGATGAAATTATATTGTTCTTATAATATCCGTTAAATGAAGAACATTTAATTTTATCATAATGATGGTCATATATGTATGATCTTAATTCATTATATTTAGTAGACTCCTATTTCATTTTAATTTATTCTTTGATTTACTCGGTACAGTTTTTTATGAGTTGCATTACATAAACCTTGGTGGTTTGAAGCATACCTTCCAAGCTTTGAAGAAGTGTAAGGAAATGTCTGTTAATGCCTCTATCGATGCTAGACCTTCTCCATGCGGGGAGTATTTATGCTTTTTGACCAGTGCTTTAGACACACAGGGTGTAGGAAAATCGAGTCCTCAGAATGTCTTAGTTGTCCAAGACTTCCCAGAAGTATTCTTAGATGACCTTCCTAGCTTGCCGCCAGATAGAGAAATCGAATTTGTTGTAGATGTTTACCCAGGCGCAGAGCCTATATCTAAGAATCCTTACAGATTAGCACCAACAGAGCTTAGGGAGTTAAAGAAACAGTTGGAGGAACTATTGGAAAAAGGATTCATACGCCCGAGTTTTTCACAATGGGGTGCACCTGTTCTTTTTGTTAAGAAGAAGGATGGATCATTGCGTATGTGTGTTGATTATCGGAAATTGAACAAATTAACTATCAAGAACAAGTATCAACTACCAAGGATTGATGATCTATTCAACCAATTTAATGGTGCGCGAGTCTTCTCTAAGATTGACCTTAGGTCCGGCTATTACCAATTGAAAGTCAAATCTGAAGATATCCCTAAGACAGCCTTTCGCACAAGGTATGGACATTATGAGTGTTTGGTTATGTCTTTTGGATCGACAAATGCACCAACAGCTTTCATGGATCTCATGAATAGAGTGTTTCATGAGTATTTGGATAAGTTTGTCATAGTGTTTATTGATGATATTTTAATCTATTCACGTACTAAGGATGAGCGTGCAAGGCAGCACCAACTTTATGCCAAGTTTTCCAAGTGTGAGTTTTGGTTGGACAGAGTTCACTTTCTTGGTCACGTGATCTTAGGGGATGAAATATCTGTCGATCCAGCCAAGGTTCAAGCAGTTAAGGAGTGGCCCCAACCGAAGAATGCTTCAGATATTCGGAGTTTCATTGGATTAACAGGATATTACAGGAAATTCATTAAGGGATCCTCGAAGATTGCTTTACCCCTCACCCGGTTAACAAGGAAGAACATGAAGTATGTGTGGACTGAAGAATGTGAGAATAGTTTTCAGACTTTGAAATAGAGACTGACCAATGCCCCAATATTAACACTCCCTGTTGAGAATTGAAAGTTTAGCATTTATTGTGATGCTTCCAAGGTTGGACTTGGATGTGACTTGATGTAGGATGGAAAGGTAATAGCTTATGCTTCTAGACAGCTGAAAACACATGAGAAGAATTATCCTACACATGATTTGGAATTAGCTGCGGTAGTTTTTGCGATGAAGATTTGAAGGCATTACTTGTATGGACAATCTTGTAAAATATTCTCAGATCACAAAAGTCTGAAATATATTTTTACTCAGAAAGAGTTAAACATGAGGCAATGACGATGGTTGGAGTTTTTCAAGGGTTATGATTTTGAGATCAAATACCACCCCGGCAAGGCAAATGTAGTGGCTGATGCATTGAGTAGAGTGACAACATCAGCCTCGGCATTGATTCTTGACATACCGTTAGCCTTATAGATAAAATTCCAAAGATTTAACCTGGAAGCTGCGTCCAGCTTTTCATCCATGCTTTCCGCCATATCCTTGAAGCCTACTATTTTAGAGAGAATAAAGGAAGTTCAGGTGAATGATACTGAATGCAACAAGTACAAGTTAAGCATAGATTTTTCTGATAAATAAGATTTCAACTATTCTGTTGATGGAATTCTCAAGTTTCGGAATAGATGGTTTGTTCCAGCTTTGGATGAACTTCGGAAGGAGATCCTTTCAGAAGCACATTCTTTTAGACTCTCTGTTCATCCTGGAAGTACAAAAATATACAAAGACCTTAAACAACATTATTGGTGGCCAAATATGAAAAGAAATGTGGCGGAATACATTGGATCGTGTTTGATTTTCCAACAGATTAAAGCTGAACATCAGAGACCTGCAGGAACATTACAACCCTTACCAGTTCCCGAATGGAAATGGGAACAAATAATGATGGACTTTGTTGTAGGATTGCCTAGAACAACAATGGGACATGATGCAATTTGGGTGATAGTCGATCGTCTAATCAAATCTGCCCATTTCTTGCCCATAAAGATGACTTACTCGATGGATCAGCTCGCTGAATTGTATGTGCCTGAGATTGTTAGATTGCATGGAGTTCCAATCACTATAGTTTCAGACCGAGATTCTAGATTTACATCTAAATTTTGGAAGAGTTTACATAAGGCTATGGGTACACAGCTCAACTTTAGTACAACTTTTCACCCTCAAACAGATAGACAATCTGAGAGGACTATTCAAACATTGGAGGACATGCTTCGTGCATGTGTATTAGAATTCCAGGGTTCTTGGAGTAAGTATTTATCATTGGTGGAATTCTGTTATAACAACAGTTTTCAGGCAACAATAGGCATGGCACCATACGAGGCATTATATGGACGAAGGTGCAGATCTCCTTGGTACTGGGATGAAGTTGGAGAAGCACGATTGATTGGTCCTGACATTGTGCAACAGACAGTGGAGAAGATTGCTCTTATCCGACAGCAGATCTTGACAGCTCAAAGTTGGCAGAAAAGCTATGCCGATAGAAGACGTAGAGAGTTAGAGTTTGAAGTTGGTGATGAAGTTTTTCTTAAAGTTTCACCGTTTAAAGGAGTTGTAAGATTTAGGAAGATAGGCAAGTTAAATCCCAGATACATCGGACCTTTCTCAATCTTGAAAATGATTGGGAAGACAGCTTATCAATTACAGTTACCATTCTCTATAGAGGGAATTCACAATGTGTTCCATGTTTCTATGCTGAAGAAATGTATGCGGAATCCAACTCAGGTTGTGGAACAGCAGAACATTGAAATTCATCCTACCCTTACCTATGAAGAGAAACCAGTAGAAATTCTGAACTATGCAACAAAAGGGCTACGTAACAAGGAAGTTAAGCTAGTGAAGGTGTTATGGTGTAACTAGAATGTAGAGAAGGCAACTTAGAAAAGCCAGCAGGACATGATGAGTCGTTATCCTGAGTTGTTTGACCATTGAATTTTGAGGACAAAATTCTTTTAAGGAGGGTAGATTGTAGCAACTGGTATGTGGCTTTATTTTATGGAATTAAGTGATTTTGATTGGTTGCTTAAATAGGTTAAAGTTTGTTATTCAAGGGCATAAGTGTAATTTGTGAAGCATGTGATATAAATGGAGGGTTTAGTGAAGGATAGCCGCCACTGTTTCACTACTTTCCTTTTTCAGCTCAGCCGACTCCTCTGGCGATTTTTCTCTCCGAATCTTCTTCTACTTAGGTTCGAGCGAAAACTCCGAAGTAGTTTGCAACCAAGCTTTTCCAGGAAGCCAGGTAAGTAGAGTATGTGTGTGTCTTCGGGCCTACATCACAAAACAGTAGGATTTATGCTTGTTTTGTATGTTTTCAGTATGTCATGCATCATGTTAAAAAAAAAAAGAATTTACATGTAATGACATGGTAGGGCATAATAGTTTGAATCAGACAAACTATTAAGGGAATTAATCCGCCCCTTAATCGAGTAGAGGATGTAGACTTTTGGAAAACTGATCCACTTCCCATCGAACAGAAGGATCAGATCAGCTATTAAGGGAACTAATCCACCCTTTAATTGAGTAGAGGATGTAGACCTTGTGTAACGACCCCCTTTCCTAGCGAGATATTGTTCGCTCTGGGGATTTGATCGTAACCCAATATCCTCCCCTCACGGCTTCGTTTGGCGAGGACTTCCCCGTCGGTCACCCAACCTGGTACTACTCTCACCGAAGCACTTTTAACTTCAGAGTTCTTATGGGATCCGTTGCCAATTGTGCTCCAAAACGCGTCTTACTATATTGGGAGGGTCTCTTTACATATGTTTCATTTCCACATACTTCCCCAAGCGATGTGGGATTGTAACGAACCCGCTTTCTATAACCTAACCCTCCAGCCCAAGTGCAACCCAGGATCCACGGAGTTTTAACCCAGCACGTAACCCTCCGGCCCAAGTCCCACTAGGGATTCGCGGAGCACTTGGTGGTTCCTTCTCATACGTGTCCATTCGGGTCATCACAATCACCCCTCCTCGGGGGCCCAACGTACTCGTTGGCCACATTTCCAGTTGGGTACAGGCTCTGATACCATTTGTAACAACCCCTTTCCTAGCAAGATATTTTCCGCTCTGGGGATTGGGCCGTAACCCAATATCCTCCCCTCACGGCTTTGTTTGGCGAGGACTTCCCAGTTGGTCACCCAACCTCGTACTACTCTCGCCGAAGCACTTTTAACTTCAGAGTTCTTATGGGATCCGTTGCCAATTGTGCTCCAAAACGCGTCTTGTTATATTGGGAGGGTCTCTTTACATATGTTTCATTTCAACATACTTCCCCAAGTGATGTGGGATTATGACGACCCCCCTTTCTACGACCGAACCCTCTGGCCCAAGTCCAACCCGGGATCCGCAGAGTTTTAACCCAGCACATCACCCTCCGGCCCAAGTCCCACTTGGGATTCGCGGAGCACTGGGTGGTTCCTCCTCATACGTGTCCATTCGGGTCATCACACCTTAGGAAATTTATCCACTTCCCATTGTGCAGAGGGATCAACAGATAACATATATAACTGAGTTGTGAAAGTAGAAACTGCATGAATAGGTTTTATGATTCAGCATTTCATTTCATTATGCTCTACTTATTTAGCATTAGGCTAATAGATGAGTTTTGTGATGTAGGTGCTGCGGTTTCAACATGTGATTTCTCTGAGTTTACAGAAGGATAGACGGAGTTGATGGAGCACAACTACGCCACGGTTTGGTGCACTGATGAGGTGGTTTAACTAATGTCAGTATGTAAAGTCTTAGTGGACAAGTGTTTCAATGAAGTGTGCTGAGGATTTTAATAACAGCAGTATTTTTAATGTTTTAACATCTTTGGGATTATCCTGATTATAAAAGCATGATTGGTTTTAATTGTAGTTTGCTATTCTAGATTTTTAGAAAGTTATGGTCTTAAGTTGTTTTGAATGGTTGTTGTTAAAATTTTCAAGTTCTTTTAGTAGGTAGATTTTGTCGTTCGGCAGATGTTGTCGATCGGCAGATGTCAATCGGTAGATGTTGTCGTTCAGCAGATGCGTTCGGTGGATGTGTTCGGTAGCGGTAGATATAAAGAGTTTATATTAATTAACAAATATTATTGGAGCTTAGAACTATAGGTCCATCGGTCCCTCTGTTATCTTATATCACTATTTGATTTCTATGTTACAAGAATAAATATATAAATGATTAATAATGGATAATCATTTATAGACACTCAAAGGAATATATTGTGATTCAAAATATATAAATAGTTTTTATATTTTGAATTCAAGATAAAATATCTCATTAAAGGAGAATTTTTTAAGGGATTTGAATTAAATTTGAAGAATCTCATCAGATGAGATTTGATCTTCAATTTTAAAGTAGTTATTTAACAAACTATAAAATCAGATTTTTTAAAATTTGAATAAAAGTAGATCTGGAAAATCTGATTTGATTGGATTTGATCTATAATTGACTTATAGTTTGTTTAATGTTTAAAAGTAGATCTGAATAATCTTATAAGACGAGATTATCTTGAAAAGTTGTTTTCACAAATATATTCTAAAAACTGTTTTTAGATTATATGATTAATCGATAAATTTGATTTACTCGATAAATCAACTGCTAATCAAATTAGATTTGATTAGATAAGATTTATTTTTTTTTAAATTAGTTTTTTAAAAATAAATCTAAAAATTAATTTTAAAACAGATCTATAAAATTGTCAAATGTGATTTGACAGATGACATCAGACGACGACCGAAAAACAAATTCCTAGAGAAAAAGGTGTGACCTTTCCGTATTCGGTTTTAGAAAAATGTTTTCTAAGATCGAAGAGAGACTGTAACACCCGGCATTTTTGCCATGTAAATATTCCTGGAATTCATTTAGCGGGATAAATGATTACATTAATATAATAAATGTTTTAATGAATTTATCGGAGTATTTAATGGAAAAACCGAATATATTAACTAATTAACAAATTAGTTGGAAACCAATGGAAGGGCAAATTAGGAAAACAATTAAGGTTGGTGGGAGGGAACTAATGAGTGCTTGACACTTGGTAACTTGTTGAAGAAGCCATGTTTTTCTTCTCTTTCCTCCTACATGAAACCCTCATTTCTCATCTGCTTCTTTCCACTGCTCTCTTTTTTCTCTCCTCCAAGCGACTGTAATCTTTTCAAAAGACTTCCATTCTCCTGTTTCTCTGCCTAAGGTAAACATCTGCTAAAATTAACGAGTTTGAATAAGTTAAAATGTAAGTTTTGTTGGAGCTTAAGGTTACGATAATTTGGAGTGAACTCACTGTTTTTACATGAAAACACTTTGATTTGTTTTCTAAAGGTTTGAATGGAGTTTGAAGCTTATTCTACTAAGTTATTAGTTAGCATTTGCAGCTTGTTGATTTCCCTTTTCGTGCACGTCATAGTTCCGTGCATCACTGAGGCAACACGTTCAAGACTCTCAACTCCGCAGCAAACAAGTAAGTTCATACCCGTAGGTTGGCCCTTAAGGCCCTACATCACGGAGAATCTAGGATTTCACTTATGTCGGGAGGTTTCGGGTAGATAAGTTGGAGTTATATTCCGAGACGTCTGTTTTTCTCTTTAGGTTCTGTTGTGCAATTTCTGTTGTCTGCTGTTTTAAATTTTAAGCACTGTAAATGTCCATGCATACACGATTTTCCCGAAAGTTCATGCAAAATGTTTTTAGTGCACGGTTTGAAGCTAAGAAAGATAAAATTTGACTGTAATGTATTGGTTAAGTGCGGGACGGGGACTGGCCTACTGTTCTTTTCTGTTCTGTCCTGTATATCTGTTTGTGCCTATCGTGCACTTGCCAGTTCCCCTATAAGCCTCACTTATACCCCTCTGCCAGTGAAACGTAATGTAATGTTCTGTCACTGTATTCTGAAAATTCTATGCATCACTGCATTTATATGTTCTTACTGAGTTTTAGACTCATAAGTGAACTCCCTGATGTAGGTACTGAACCCGTGAATGAGGACTTTGTGCCTCAAGATGATGATTTGATGTAGTTGGCGGATAGAGCTCATGGGTTTTGTTGTTGCAGTCAGACAAGAGTTAACTCTGTGAGAATGTATTTTCTGAAGTTATGTCAAGCTCTGTAACATCTTTTGAAGTTTTCAAAAACATTTGAAGTGTAGGTTCAGTTCTGTACAACTTTTGTTTTCTTTTTAAAACGACGTATGAAATCTGTATTGATGTCCAAAACTGCTGTATTTGACAGTTGTATCTATATATTTTGAAATATTTTGGAACTGCATTGAGTTTCCTCTAATTAGTTCATGCATGGGTGGTCTCTGGTTTTAGAGCTATCCATGCAGATTGATTTCCTTAAACTAATGTCATTTTTCTGTTATGTTCGAAAATCATGTTCTGAATCGGTTTTTGAGAATTTGAAACTTTTATGCCTTTTGTTTTTATGCTCCCCGTTTATATGTCTTCCTGTCAAAAGTTGTCAAATTCTTCCTTAAAAACTTCATATTCCGATCTCATCTACCGTTGCCTTTAAAAACATTTCTACCGCTGCCCCTTTAAAACCACATCTACCGCTGCCATTCAAAAATCACATCCACCGCTACCCGCTACCCGCTGCCCTTTAAAATCACTTCTACCGGTGAACAATATAGTTCACTCCTGCCTGTAGTCCACTTCTACCGGTGAATAGTATAGTTCACTTCTACCTGAAATTCACTTCTACTGCCTGACGTCATCCGCATATCCTCGCCTGATGTCATTCATCTCACATCTTCCGATTACATCCACCGCTGCCTTTAATGTTCATTTCTGACTGTAGTTCACATCCACCGGTGAAAAGTTCATGTCTGTCTGTAGTTCATTTCCACCAGTGAACAGTGCGTTTCTGCCTGCATCCACCGCTGCCTTTAAAATTACATCTTCCGCCTGAGGTCATCTGCCCATATCCTCTGCCCAGTTTATTTACTTCTTCCGCTTGACGTCACCCACATCCCCCGCCTCACGTCTTCATCTTCTCCATGTTATTCTTCTGTCAAATTTTCCAGATTTCAATTTCAGAGGAGGTTTTCTCGGCGTAATGTTTTAGAAGCTTTCTCTTTCTTTCATCTTTCATCGTCGATCTATGAATCACTGTTATCATTTTTCTCCCGCCATTTCTTTCTGAAGTCTGAATTTTTGATATAACTTCCAGTTTCTGTTTCCCATTTTATTAAGTTTTCCACTGTGTCCCAATTGTCTATATCTGTTTGTTTATTTTCATTATCCATTCCTGTCATCCCGTTTTGTAATCAAATCCAGGGAAAGTTTCCTCCCTCTGTAAAGTTTCAAGGGTTTGTTTTTACAAGTTCAGCACGTTTATTCAAAAAAATCCCCATTTGAATGTCCCGAATTGATGGCTCCTCGGGCCCCGATCGGGTTGGGGGCTGTCACAGTTATGGTATCAGAGCAAAATCAGGTTTTAAAAGCTATTCTGTAAATGTCTGGCTACACAACCCGTCACGTGAGACAGAGGGATTCATCCAGAGGGATTATTCGAAATGTTCCTCAACAATAACAACAACAACAACAAAGAGGTCAAAATTTGCAACCTCAACAGCAACAGAACAGGGGCATCAAGAGGCCCAATGAGACCACCACTTATCAAGGTAAGGGAAAGAGACCAATGGGGGCTCCTCAACTTTCAGCATGCCCGCGATGCCAGAAAATTCATAGGGGCGAATGCAGACTCATTACCAGCCAATGCTTCCGATGTGGCAAAGAGGGCCATCACGTCTGGGATTGCCCAATGCTAGACACGAGACCAAATCAGGTCGTACCAAGAGTTTTTGCAATGATAGAAGATGATGATGATACCGCTCAGCACACAGCAATTACAGGTACAATTTCAATATGTGATCACCTGCTTGTACCTTGTGGGACACGGGGGCCACACATTCATTTATGGCAATGGACTTCTTAGTTAGACAGAAGTTTTGTTGTACGCCGTCAGATCAGCCCTACATCATTATGCTATCGTCCAGAGAGTTTATGCACTCTGAGCAGGTTGTACGGGGTGATATAGTGTCAGTAGGAGACCAGAAGTTGTATGCCAACCTTATCGTCATCAGTATGAAAGGAAACGATGTTATTCTGGGGATGGACTGGCTGTATAGACATCACGCCACCATTAACTGCAAGTCTGGGCTAGTGTCGTTTAAGCGCCCAAAAGAGGTAGAGTTCTCCTAAACTAATAACAAATCGATTAGAAATCAAATCGACGGAGTTCATGTTGAATTGAATAATGACATAAAAACTAAACTAATGTGTAATTAAACAAAACCATTAGTTAGAGATGCATGGAGGGGCAGTTTGGGAAGGAATTAAGGTTGGTGGGAGGGAGCCAATGGTTGGATGTCAAATGTCCAAAACTTGCTGAGAAAACCTACCTCTTATCTTCTCCTCTACGTAAACCTCCATATTCTTCCTCTCCTCTTTGTTTCTCTCTTCCAAGCGACCAACAGCGATTTTAACCTCAACCTTTTTTCCGTTTTCTCCATTTTTCTCCACAAAAGGTAATCTTCTAAGCTAGTTAGTAAGTATGGACAATTTAAACGTTAGTTTTCTTGAAGTTTTAAGTTTAATGTCCGATCGTGCATGATGTAGATCTGTGGATCGCAGAGGTAACACGAACAAAGCTTGCAACTCACGGACAACATATAAGTTCATGCGTAAAGTTGGCCCTTAAGGCTCTACAGCACGGAGATACTAGGTTTTTGGTTGTCGGGTAGCTAAGTGGTAGGTTAAATCCTAAGTTGAGTGAGTTTATTTCTATTTTTGCTGGTTATCCCGTTTTCTGTTCTGCTTGTCATCCTGTAGCCTGTTTAAGTTATGTTTAAGCACAATGACTGTCCATGCATACACGTTTTTCCCGAAAGTCATGCAAATGTTTTCTGTACACGGTTTGAAGTTAAGAAAAAATAAAATATGTGAATGTAAAGTACGTTTAAGTGTGGGACGGGGACTGGCATCCTGTTCTTGTCCTTCTCTGGGACTCCTGAAAAATTATCCTTGCCAAGGATACCCTGCGCTTTATCCCTCCCTGGGACCTGACAAAACTACTAACTCCTGTTATGTCATGTCATGTTATGAATGTACTCCTATTGTGTCAGCTCCTCTACCCACTTATACCTCCCTATCTAGTGAAATGTAATATAATGTTCATGTATTTGAAAATGTTCATGCATAGCACGTGTATCACTGTATTTCATGTTCTTACTGAGCTTTAGTCTCATAGTTGAACTCCCTATTGTAGGTACGGATCTCGTGGATGAGGATTTTGTACCTCAGGCCGACGAGTAGGTGGTTGATGGCTCGAGCTCATGGGGATTGGTTGTTGTAGTCAGACAAAAGTTAACCTTGTGAG
Source organism: Begonia masoniana (assembly GCA_022432975.1). Lineage (NCBI taxonomy): Eukaryota > Viridiplantae > Streptophyta > Magnoliopsida > Cucurbitales > Begoniaceae > Begonia > Begonia masoniana. The sequence continues at coordinate 67,627,265 of CM039502.1, read as the reverse complement.
AATGTATTATCTGAAGTTATGTCAAGTTCTGTATCATCTTTTGAAGTTTTAAAACATTTGAAGTGTAGGTTCAGTTCTGTAGGTTCAATCCTTTATTGATGTCTAAAACCTCTGTATTTGACAATTGTATATATGTTTTGAAATGTGTTGAAAACATTCTGGAACTGCTAGAGTTCCTCCTTTTTAGGTTGTGCATGGATGGTCTCGAATTCTAGAGCTATCCATGCAGTTTGTTTTTCTTGAATCTGTCATTTGTAAAGCATGTTTTACAACTTTGCTTTGAAACAGATTTTGAGGGTCTGAAACTTTTTATGCCTTCTGTTTTATGCTCACTGTTAAATGTTGCCAATTCTGCCTTTAAAATCACATCCACCGTTGCCTTTTAAAGCACATCCACTGCTGCCTTTAAAAGCACATCCACCGCTGCCTTTAAAATCACATCCACCGTTGCCCTTTTAAAGCACATCCACCGCTGCCTTTAAATTTACTTCCACCGGTAAACAGTGCATTTCTGCCTGTAGTTCACTTCCACCGGTGAACAGTGCATTTCTGCCTGTAGTTCACTTCCATCGGTGAACAGTTCATTTCTACCTATAGTTCACTTCCACCGGTGAACAGTGCATTTCTGCCTGTAGTTCACTTCCACCGGTGAACAGTGCATTTCTGCTTGTAGTTCACTTCTACCGGTGAACAGTTCATTTCTGCCCAGTTTAGCTACATCTTCCGCCCGACGTCATCCACATCTTCTGTCTGACGTCATCTGCTTTACTTCTACTGCTGTTTCTGTTGCTTCTATTTAATTCACATCTACTGCTGTCACTGTTCACTTTTGTCTTATTCACATCTGCCGCTGTTTACTGTTCACTTTTGTCTTATTCACATCTACCGCTAGTCTATATCATCCGCCTAGTTTACTTTCATTTTCTGCTTCGTCTACTGCCTACGTCTTCCGCCCAGTTTATTCATGCCATCCACTGTAGCCCTTCTACAGTATGCCCTCCTCCAGTTGTTTTCATTCTCTCTGTTATCTTATTTTATTCTACTTTTTTATTTCAGCCGTCTATTTCTGTTTACTGTTTTTCCTAGTTTTCTTTTGTCAATCACCCCTGTAATCCAGTTTTCAAATCCAGATAAAGTTCTCTCTCTCTGTAATGCTTTTAAGGGTTTGCTTTTAAAAGTTCAGTCTGTTTGATTAAAAAAAAAATATACGTCCTGTTTTATGTTAAATGTACCGAAGTGATGGCTCTTCAGCCCCAATCGGGTCGGGGGTTGTCACAACTCGACGATTTCAAAGTCTTCGAAAAAAACACTTGATCCTGAGTTAAAGCTGTTTAGATCAGACGGGAGTACCTGAGTAAAAGCGTTGCTCCAAGAGGCATCTTCTTTTATTATTTAACAATCTAAATTTAATAATTTTTCTCAATGTAAATTGTTTATATTTTGAAAAATTACATATTTCTCAAAAATATTTTCTTTTAAACTAACGATTCAATTTATGATTTTTTGATGATTTTAAAATAGTTTTAAAGTCACAGGGTAACGCATGTCACTATTATTATGAATAATAGTGAATTCTGCCATGCGTTGGAACCTCGAAAACCAACAGGTGATGTCGTAGATGCAAATGCTTTGAGTTGTTTTTCATATACCAGCCATAAGTTCTTAAGATTTCAAAATCTGATGTATTCATTTTGAAAATTTCAGAATATCTATAAAATTGAGTTATTGAATCGGTGTTTTCACTGTATTATTTGAAATTTGTTTAATATTTATGATTCTGAATGATGTTTTCACTCGATTTTAGAATTGAGTTATTTTACCAGTATACAAAGTTTGAGTTTTCCAGCGAAGCACATTATTAGAAAAGTACGGATCAAACGAAACCAAACCCAGATGATGCAAATCGCCATTCTCAGACAGAGAATTAAGCAACCCAACAGAAGAAAAACGAACAGAAAAGATGAACAGCAAAGAACTCTATCAAAGTTTCAAAGAGAAACTGAAATAACGAAGAAGTCAAATGATAAAAAAGAAGGAAAGGACGGATGGAAAATAAAATAAGAAGAGAAAACTAATTGGTGATCAGGAAGGAAGAAGTATATCAGTAGTCTTTCATTTCAAATGAATTTTGCTTCAGAAAAAGCAAAAGAACAAGTGTAATTAGGGCATCGTTAATTTTCTTAGGGTTTAGGTAATTTTCTGAGCAAACAAACAGTAGTGAGATTAAAAAACTCTCTTTTTCTGAATCGGTGTCTCCATAGGGTTGAGCCATAATTCTCCAAATAATGGTCCCCCAGATTCCAAACAGAGAGCTTTGGTTCAGTCGATGATCCGTCGCCTTCGCTACTCGAAATCCAGCAGAAACTCCAGACCCTTTCTGAACTTTTCTTTCTTATGATTATTTAAACAGTATTTTATATGTGACAGCCCGAAACCGGATCCGAATCGGGTTCCGGGATCGGAGCCGTCACTCCGGGACATTTACAGGAAACGGTGACTATTATTTTTTTTAAACTAATAGAACAATCAAAGCAGTGAACAGAGAGGGAGAACTGCAGGGAGTAATCGAAAACATTTGCAGGGGGAGAGAGAGTTCTCTGGAATGGAAAGCAAACAAATCTCAATAATAGATAACCGAACAGAAATAGGCATAAGACTGGCGGAAATGGAAACAGGAAACAGTGGCGGAAGATGTAGTTTCAAACTGAACCGGAGGAGAAATCAGTGGATAGCGTCATCGGAAGATAAAGGCAGCAAACATAACCGGCAGAAGATGATGACGTCAGCCGGAAGACGTTCTGACGTCATCGGAAGACAAAGTTATAAACTGGGCGGAAGACTTATGCCAACGTCATCGGAAGAGAAGATGACGTCAACCGGAAGGCAAAGTTATAAACTGGGCGGAAGACTTATGCTGACGTCATCGGAAGACAAATAACGTCACCGGTAGAAGAAAAATGTGAACAGTAACTGGAAGACGCAATCGGAAGACATAGTTTTAAAGACAGAATTACAACTTTTGACAGAAAGACATATAGAAGGCAACCTCAAACAGGAAGCATAAAGGATTTCAAAACCTTCAAACCCGATTCAAAAGAAGTTATAAAAATATACTTTACAATGGACAAAATTTCAAGAAGACATCCTGCACCATGACATCTTTTAACGAAGATACCTGCTGGCAGGAAGCATGAAAAACAGAAGGCATACAAGTTTCAAACTTTCACCACAGATGACAAATTTCGAGAAAACAAACTGCATGGATAGCTCTAAAATTCGAGACTATCCATGCATGACCTGAAAGGGAGAACTCAAGCAGTTCCAGAACGTTTTCAAAACATTTAAAATATATGGATACAATCTGTCAAATACAGAGGTTTTAAATACATCAATAACAGATTCCAAAAGTTTTACAGGAACTTGACATACATTTAAATTTTTACCAAAACAGGAGTTTTAAAACAAAACACAAAATCTATACAGGACTCGACTTAACTTTCAAATATACACGCTCACAGGAATACATCTTGTCTGACTGCAACAGCCAGACCCCGTGAGCTCGATCCACCAACTACATCAGCTCGTCATTTTGAGGCACCGGGTCCTCATCTGGAATATCCGTACCTACAACAGGGAGTTCACCTATGAGCCTAAAGCTCAGTAAGAACACAATCAACATGCAGTGATGCAAAATGCTATGCATGTAGTTTTCAGAAAAACGGTGACAGAACATTACATTACGTTTCACTGCACATGGTGGTATAAGTGAGGCTTATAGAGGAACTGGCGCATAACATACATAACATACTGGACATGACACTTGTTAGTAATTTTGCCGGTGTCCCAGGGAAGGACAAGGTACAGGGTATCCTTGGCGGGGATAAATTTTACATGAGTCCCAGGGAAGGACAAGAACAGGATGCCAGTCCTAGTCAAAAAAAAAAAAAAAAAAAAAAAAACGTATTGAAAATCTGCCAAAACGACCACGGGATGGAGGCTAAAAAACACCGTCGTGTCGGCTCAGTCTGTCGGGAGTCCACTGTTCACGTGAACAGTTACCTGTTTAAGTTTATTTTTCTCCGTTTTATAAAGTACTTTTTAAAAAATACTAAACGATAGTAGATT
>CM039502.1:67601982-67623040 GCA_022432975.1 Begonia masoniana | reverse complement strand
TCCACATAAACAGCAGAATTCATAACATTTCTATAGTTCTATCGATTTGCCTAGATAATTCGTTGAAAAATTTTCTTTCAGCTTTGAAGGCAAAAAAACGTAATATGAGATGTATCCTTGTAAGTCCTTTCCTTGAACGCCAAATAATTATGGACGACTTTGCAACAATTTAATTTATTTAATTACTCATGCTCTTACAATTCATATCTACTATCGTAGCAATAAGAACATAATGAGACATCAATCCTGTCTGATCACAACTTTCCAATTACTCAATGAAAAGCATGAGAATTGTTTGGGGTGAAAAATACGTAACATCCATAGATAAATAAACATATAATGAAAAATTACTTTCTCATCATACCCAGATGCAAAAGCGTAGAAAAAAATCGTAATCATAAACTCAAAAAATATATCATAAAGAAAAAATAATAAGTAGAGGGGGAAAGAGATGCTGATTCACGTCTCTGCTTACCAAACAACAACATGCACACTCTGCTTGCCTGCAAAAAGCCAAACGAATCTCTTTTTTTTTTCAATTTTTTTCTTCTTGTTCTTGCCTTTCAATCTTGTTCTCTGTCCGTCTAATATCCCCCCCCCTTTCGCTCTCTCGTCTTCTCCTCCTCTCTCTCTCCATCTCTTGTCGCCTGCGAGAGAAAACAGAGGGAGAGAAGATGGAGAAGTGGAAAGTTTCACGTAGGAGGGAAGAGAAGACATATCTTCTTCAACAAGTTGCCACTTGGCACTCATCCATTGGTTTGCTTCCACCTACCTTAATTACTTCCACATTTACCCTTCCAGTAGCTTTTAACCTAATTAATTTGTTTTGGTTACACATTAGTTTAGTTTCACTAAACATTTCCAACAACTCAACCAAAACATACGTTGTATAAATATAAATGTTAATCCCGCACAAATGGTTTCGGGAAAACAATTACATGGCAAAAATGCCGGGTGTTACATTATAACCATCACTACCATTGAATGGTATTTAAAAATAAAAAAAAAAACCAGAGTGAAATTAGTCGAACCGATCCGGTCCAGTTATGACTCCATGCAGGGCATTTCGGGAAGAAAAAATGAACACGTGCAAAAAACGTGACTTTTTAACTGAAAATGTGACGGTAGGAGCCATATTGCCCATTATCAAAGTATTAAGGTTGTTCTTGTCCATTATCCAAGTTTACGGTGTAAATTGTCCATTTCACCTAGTTGTAGGGGCCAAATTGCACTTTACCCTATTATTTTTTATAACTAAACTATTATTAAATACATAAAATTAATTTCTCATTTTATGGTTTATTTATCTTCATTTTTATTTTATTTTATTTTATCTATACAATAAATATAACATAGGTTAGGAGTGGGGAGGACCGGACCATAGACCGAGAACCAGACCGGATTTCAGTCCCACTTCCTAGGACCACGGTCTGGTCCTCGGTCCACACCTCCCAGGATCACCGGTTCTAGATCACGTTCTCGATCCATGACCCAAGTTTCGAAAAATAAGGACTGGATAGAGGGTTAAAAAAACACTGTTTTTTTTTTTAAAAAACACATCCCTCTTCAGTCTTCACTTCCTTAGTCCACACCTCCCAAGACCACCGGTTATAGATCTGGTTCTTGATCCATGACCCAAGTCCCCGAAAAATCAGGACCGGATAGAGGGTTAAAAAAACACTGTTTTTTTTTTAAAAAAACTCATCCCTCTTCAGTCTTCACTTCACTCTTCTCCTTCCCAATTTCCAGAATCCCGATCGTAAGGCGAATCTCGACCTCGAGTCCCCAACGGTCGGCTTGCAAAGTGTGAACAGCCGACCTCGACCCCTACCCGCGACCCTGACCCTGATTCCCGACGTTCCTGCTCGACTGCTCCCGACCCTGACCGCGACCGCGATCCCGAAGGTGAACGCCCGACCCCAAAGCCCGTGCTCCGTGTCCATTCTCCTTGCTCGATTCTCGTTAGCGCTCGGCTCTGTCTTCAGATTGACGCTCCGCTCTTTCTTCAAAATCGTCTCGCCACTCCTCTATAAGTGTAAGTGTTAATCACCTCTCCTCTGTTTAATCCGTGATTCAATGAACTTGTTTTATTTTCATGTTTAGTTGATTAGAATGTTCAATTGCTCGATCGATGTTCAATTATGATGTTTAATTGTTTCCCAAAATTGGATTTTTGTTCATTGTTTTAAAAATTTTCATCTTAAAATTTTTATGTTAAAAAAACAAAGGGTGGGAGGAACCGGGACCGGACCGAATCGGTCCTGGTCCCTCCCGAGACCGGTTCTGGTCTTCAAGGAAAAAATGTCGAAGACCTCGAGCCGGTTTTGGTTCGGGCTCGTGTCCACCGAAAAAATCTCGAAATAATAGTTAATTAATTATTTTGTTTATTCTCTTATTCTACTATCTAAACATAATTGTTAACATGTCAAATAGTTATTGGTGCAATTAATATAATTAATTAACTATTTATAATTTGTTACATTAATTGCATAAATAATTATTTGACACATGTCAAATAGTGATTGGTGCAATTAATATAATTAATTAACTATTTATTTTTACGTTAATTGTATAAATAATTATTTGACACATAAATTATTATGTTTAGAGAGTAAAATAAGAGTGTAAACATAATATTATTTATTTTATAATATTTAGCTTTATTAATTGGATTATAACTAACTGAAACTAAAAGGATTATAAGTAACTTTATTTGAGTATTTACACTCAAATTCATGTTTTTACATGTCCTTTTAGTTATTCTTAGTTGTAAGATCATTAGTATATCTCATATTCAAACCCCATTAATTCACACCCATTAGTGATTATAAATAATTTACACTTATTATTAATAAATTGTTTATTTTTTGAGTGAAGTTCATTAAGTCATAATCATTAATAAATGGTTTTAAATTTTAGGGTTTTTTTTAAAAAAAACCCTGAAGTAACGGTCAACAACGAAAAAACCCTCGTAGATTACTGTTCATCGTAAAACACCTCAAACTATCGCAAACATTCATTTTAAACCTGGCAGGGGGGGTGAGGAGTACGTACTCGCCCTCCGAGTACGGCCGGTCCACATGGACCGGCCGTACTCGACTCTATTTGCAATTTTATGCAAATATTAGAGACCGAGTACGGCCGGTCCAGATGGACCGGCCGTACTCGGCGAGGGCGAGTACGGCCAATAGGAGGACCAGCCGTCCTCCTATGGGCAAAACCCGTGACAAAAGTCACGGTTTTTGTCTTGTAGTGCCGAGTACGGCCGGTCCAAATAGACCGGCCGTACTCGCACCTCTAATACCCGTGACTGAAGTCACGGGTTGTTTGTCTTGTAGTGCCGAGTACGGCCGGTCCAAATGGACCGGCCGTACTCGCACCTCTAATACCCGTGACTGAAGTCACAGGTTGTTTGTCTTGTAGTGCCGAGTACGGTCGGTCCAAATGGACCGGCCGTACTCACACCGCTAATACCCGTGACTGAAGTCACGAGATTTTGTTTTTTTGTGGGTGAGTACGGCTGGTCCATTTGCACCAACCGTACTCACCTCACAAAAAAACAAAACCCGTGTCTGATCGAGTACGGCCGGTCCAACTGGACCGGCCGTACTCGACTCCCCTATATAAACCCCAATTCGGGTTTCAAAATATCACACACCCTCTCCCTCCTCCCTTACCCCTCTCACACCCTTACCCTTACCCTTACCCCTTACCCCTCTCATTTTTCTCGAAGCTCTCTCTCTCAAATCTCTTACTCATTTCTATTTTCAAATTCTTATTTCGACCTTATTCTTCCGGCTTTAATTACAGGTATTTAGATTTTGTTTAATTATTTTATTTTGTATTTGAGTTTTTTTATTTAAATATTTATAATGTTATTTTCTTGATTATCGATGAATATTTCTAATACTATTTTTTTCAATTTTATCATTTACCATATATTTTTTTAATGAATATCCTTGAGTTTTTTTATTTAAATATTTATAATGTTATTTTCTTGATTATCGATGAATATTTCTAATACTATTTTTTTCAATTTTATCATTTACCATATATTTTTTAATGAATATCCTTGAGTTTTTTTATTTAAATATTTATAATGTTATTTTCTTCATTTTCGATGAATATTTCTAATACTATTTTTTTCAATTTTATCATTTACCATATATTTTTTTAATGAATATCCTTGAGTTTTTTTATTTAAATATTTATAATGTTATTTTCTTCATTTTCGATGAATATTTCTAATACTATTTTTTTCAATTTTATCATTTACCATATATTTTTTTAATGAATATTTCTAGTACTGTAAATAATTGGATTGCATCTATTTTTTTGATGAAGATTTTATTAGCGACGAAAATGGATTCCGACTCAAGTAGATCGATTGATTTAGATGAGCGATCAAGTGGTGATGCCGAAATGGATTGGGATTTGGACAACACGTCGGAATATGGTGATATACGAGCAATCGATAACCCACTGGCAAATGAAGAAATATATGTCTATTCGACCTCCAAATCGCTAGACGATGAGCTTCGAACACCGGTCGGCTCAGATGACGACGAGGTGGAAAGCATACCGGTAAGAGAACAAATCTCACTTGGATTTCATGAGGGTAAACAATATGGTTCTTTGCAGGAACTGAAAAACGAGATAGACCAATATTCCATAGAAAATGGCTATGGTATTACATACATTAAATGTGAAAGAAGTCGACTGACGGCTGAATGTGGAGATGGATGTGGGTGGCGACTGCATGCTTCGCTGATGCAAAATGAGCGAACATTTCAAATAAAGAGCTTGATCGACTCTCACTATTGCTCGAGGCAAGTTGAAAATCGACGCGCTTCAGCAAAATGGCTGGCGAACCATTACCTAGACAGGTTCAAAAGTCACCCTACTTGGGACATCTCATCTATTATGGAGACAGTGAGTAATGACTTCACCGTCGACATTTCACCCAGTCTTGCCACAAGAGCAAGAAACATAGCTTGAACCCTCAATGAAGGGAAGTGCGACGAACAGTACGGGCAGCTGTGGTCGTATGCAGCCGAAATATTCAGATCAAATCCCGGCAGCACAGTGAAAATTGATGGAAACCCAGTGGGCCGTAATCAATTGGGATTCCAAAGATTCTACATGTGCATGGCTGCTTGCAAGACTGGGTTGCTGGAGTACAGGAGACCCGTTATCTGCTTGGATGACTGTCATCTAAAGGGCTCGTGTGCTGGCCAACTACTCACGGCCGTCAGCATTGATGGAAACGATGGAATCTACCCCGTTGCTGTTGCCAACGTCGAGTCTGAGTGTACAGAGTCATGGATATGGTTTTTGCGTATATTAAAGGAAGACCTCAACACTCCGCATGGCTACGGTTGGACACTTATTTCAGATCGACAAAAGGTATGATGCATTTTTATATGTTATTTCAAAATTTTTTGGCGGTCAGGGTTTAATATTATTTTATTAACGCCATTGTTCACGCAAATATCAGGGGTTACAGAGCGCAATTCGAGATCAATTCCCATACGCTGAACACCGCTTCTGCCTCCGGCATATGTATGCAAATTTCAAAAATCATTTTCGGGGCAAAGCATACAGAGATGCGATGTGGAATGCGGCCAGAGCACCCATTGAGGCCCATTTCGAGCATGAAATGCGGAAACTACACGGGCTATGTCCGACAGCCCACGAATGGCTTCGAGCAGAAGAGCCGAAATATTGGGCTAGTCATGCCTTCTCTCCGAATTCCAAGTGCGATCTGGGATTGAATAACTTGAGCGAGTCATTCAATGCACTTCTTTTGCCAGTCAGGGACAAACCGATCCTGACCATGTTCGAGATGATCCGAACACGCTTGATGACTCGTATCGTCAAGAAATATGAGAAGCTGTTTGATTCAAATGAGATCTTGTGTCCCAAGATCAAAGCAAAGCTTGACAAGCTTAAGAGTGCATCTGAAAACTGGCATGCAACGTTTTCGGGAGCTACACGATTCCAAGTCAGCAATGGATACGACCAATTCGAGGTGGACATGACTTTGGGTGTGTGCAACTACACTCGGTGGGAGCGTATAAGAATACCGTGTGTCCATTCCATTTCTTGCATGTACTGGATGAGAGTCGCGCCAGAAGACTACGTGCATGCATGCTATTACAGGGGAAGATACCTGCAGATGTACTCACACTATATTCGTCCGATCAGTGGCCCAATAATGTGGCCGATCGTACGAGATATGAACGAAATCCTCCCGCCAAAAAGACGACGTCAACCTGGTAGGCCGAAGAAGACAAGAGTGCGAGATGCTGAAGAGCCGTCAAGCTCGAGAGTCAGTAAGAGGAACTCAACCGTGCGTTGTAGTATATGTCGGCAGCAAGGGCATAATACTCGCACTTGTCCTAATCGGGGATCAACTTCAGGCGCTGCTTCGCATGACACATTCATGGGCTTTAACACATTTGATGGAACGCAGGAATCTTCGACACGCGGCCGTGGAAGGAATTTGTAAATATTTTTAATATACCATGTATTAATTTTTTTAATCGTATTGTTTATTCAGTGTATATCATTTGATGGGTTTTTGGCATTTACTAAATCAAAAATCTGGTGTGTAAAACCGAGCAATTTGAACAAATCTGGAGCCTGTTTATGCAGCACTACAACCTCAAAAAACTTCAAAATTTCTTCTTTCTTGAATGAAGAAATTAATCCATACGTAGCCAGAAATCACAAGAAACTCACTAATGAATCCTCATGTTGTCTTGTAATCTTCACATTCCACTCAATTGCCAGTTCCATCGCATCCTTTTTTACCTGAGGGTCAATATTAGGTGATATTTTGGCCAATTGCTCCAGCATGTAACTCCTCGCGACACATTCTTCAATATCACTTTCTTCCTTCTTCCACTGTTAAGAAAAATACCCTTGAAACACATCCAAAACAAGCTTTGCTGGATCCAATGACATTTGAAGAGTAGCTGAAATTTCATGGGACGTCAAATCATGCCTAGACTTGGTACTCAACTCTTTTTTTACAAGTACAGAGTTAAAGGCAGTGTTTGCCTGCTGTAAGTATGCAGCTTGTTTACAATCAGAAAGAGAATTCAAAAGACTTCCATAGTTCGCTAATAGGTGCAGGAATCCCAACGCCTCTAAAGAATTTTCGTATGTCCATTTCATTTTTGCTTTCCATTCATTGGTCATCTTTAATGCCTCTGCTTTAACTGGAGCCGTGATCTGTGCCGGGATCCTCATTAATTATGCTAACAAAATAAAACAACTCCTCTTAGTAAGATTCTCATCATTAGACTTTAGTGGTTGGGAGTCGTTGGGCATCAAACAGATGTTGGATAACATCGGCCTAAACGGGATCAATGCACTGACAGGCGAGACATGCGAGAGAATAGTTCGCTTATTCTACGCCAAAGAGAAACTGTATGATTCCATCCGTATGGAAGTTGCAAATGCTCTTCAAACATCGTCATTCCCTGCCAAAATGGTTCTACATGCAATAAGATGGTTTTACCCTTCAACTATGGGGATTGGAGATATGGAATATAATGGGAATCTTACTAAGAGGAGTTGTTTTATTTTGTTAGCATAATTAATGAGGATCCCGGCACAGATCACGACTCCAGTTAAAGCAGAGGCATTAAAGATGGCCAATGAATGGAAAGCAAAAATGAAATGGACATACGAAAATTCTTTAGAGGCGTTGGGATTCCTGCACCTATTAGCGAACTATGGAAGTCTTTTGAATTCTCTTTCTGATTGTAAACAAGCTGCATACTTACAGCAGGCAAACACTGCCTTTAACTCTGTACTTGTAAAAAAAGAGTTGAGTACCAAGTCTAGGCATGATTTGACGTCCCATGAAATTTCAGCTACTCTTCAAATGTCATTGGATCCAGCAAAGCTTGTTTTGGATGTGTTTCAATGGTATTTTTCTCAACAGTGGAAGAAGGAAGAAAGTGATATTGAAGAATGTGTCGCGAGGAGTTACATGCTGGAGCAATTGGCCAAAATATCACCTAATATTGACCCTCAGGTAAAAAAGGATGCGATGGAACTGGCATTTGAGTGGAATGTGAAGATTACAAGACAACATGAGGATTCATTAGTGAGTTTCTTGCGATTTCTGGCTACGTATGGATTAATTTCTTCATTCAAGAAAGAAGAAATTTTGAAGTTTTTTGAGGTTGTAGTGCTGCATAAACAGGCTCCAGATTTGTTCCAATTGCTCGGTTTTACACACCAGATTTTTGATTTAGTAAATGCCAATAAAGTACAGTGGATAAACAGGCTCCAGATTTGTCATCTCTCACTTTCATTATTTCATAAAGGTTCTCTTGGATAAATTATAATAAACATACAACAACTGTTATTTAATTAATTATCATGAAAATTTTTAGATTAACTTTCCATGATTTGTTCTACATATGGTAAAAATTTAGTTTATTGTAAAGTCCAGCAAATTTACATACAACATCTAAACAGACTACGCAGTAGGGGCATCATCGTCAGAGTCTGTGGCGTTTTTCTCCATCCAAGCCGTCCACCTCTCGTTTATCTCTTTGTAAGACTCATTGAGATACTGCTGATCAGATACCAGTTGCTGAATGTCTCGTTGTTGGCTTTGCTGTGATTCCAGCAATTGCTGCAGCTGCTGCTGGTGTGTTCGTTGCATCTGATATATTTGCTGCTGTTGCTGGTACTGTTGGTGGTGGTGCATTCGATGCATCTCATTTGTTTGTTGTTGTTACTGGTACTGTTGCTGGTGCATATCATTCAACTGCTTATGATGCGTCTCCTGCATCTGATATAGCTGTTGTAGATACTGCCTTGTATCCCAGCCTCTTCTCTCATCTTCTTGGGGGGCGTTTGGTGGCGATGTACTCTCATCCATCGGCACTGCCCTAGAGGTGGATGCCCGAGAGGTGGATGCCCCCTGATTTCTTCTCAGCACCCACTCGCCATCGACTTCGACGATCCCCATCCGTATCAACTGGGTCGTGTCAAATACGTCGGTCGATCTACGAGGGATTATCTGCTCTCCAACCGGTATGCGAATACCAGCTCGCATGATGAGCTTCATAATCAATGCCCCGTATGAGAGATTAGTGGTGGGTGCCCTCCCGATCTCACGCATGTGATTTAAAATCAAGAAACCGGGGTCAAAAAGCTTCCCGTTGCATATCTTCTCCATGACATAGAGGTCCATGCAAGTGACGTGATTTCGATGACCCTCTCGCGGCAGAAGAGTGTCGGCGAGCATGTTTCGGAGAACCCGACCTCTAACATTCAGCTCGTGCGCTCTTGGCTTCACGAACACCCCAATATTGGGGTTACAGTGAATTTGGCGAAGGAACTCTACTCCCTCGGGCAATGTAAAAAATGGGCAGTCTCGAGAAGCATGGTAATATCGCTCCGCCCCTTCTATGTTAAATCCCAGGACGTCATTCACCTGCTCTGCCCGTATCATAAAATCAAAACCAAGAATAAACGCCCTCAAACCTGTTAAAACTCCATCGGTCCCGATCATTCTCAGGTTGGCGTAGAATAAGCGAACTATTCTCTCGCATGTCTCGCCTGTCAATGCATTGATCCCGTTTAGGCCGATGTTCTCCAACATTTGTTTAATGCCCAACGACTCCTAACCGCTAAAGTCTACATGCATGCAAAAGTTAAATGAGCGTTTTCGCAGATCTTGCTCAAACTTTCTTTGGCAATCTTGAAACAAAAATTTCATGGTAAGATCCTGTCAAAAAAAGTATTAGACAAAAATTATCGATAATTGAAAAAAGTATTACAGATATTTAATATTTAAATAAATAAACATTAGAAATATTTAAAAGTATTAAAAAAGTATTAGAATTATTCGAAATTATTTAAATAACTAATCTAAAATTAAAATAATTATACTTTAATAATATAAACAATAAATATATATATATATATAAAATAAAAACATAATGCATGATATGTGATATAAATAATAAAAATATTCATATTAATAATAAAAAAAATAATACCTGAAGTGGAGAAATAAGATTGAATATGGGATTAAGAGAGGGAGAGTAGGGTAAGTAATAAGATTGAATATGGAGAGGAGAGTGTGATTTGAAAACGGCAGAGGGGAGTTGTTTATATAGGGAGGCTGAGTACGGCCGGTCCAGCTGGACCGGCCGTACTCGGCCTGCTAGAGGACGAAGGCCCGTGACTGCAGTCACGGGTATTAGCGGTGCGAGTACGGCCAGTCCATTTGGACCGGCCGTACTCGGCACTACAAGACAAACAACCCGTGACTTCAGTCACGGGTATTAGAGGTGCGAGTACGGCGGGTCCATTTGGACCGGCCGTACTCGGCACTACAAGACAAACAACCCGTGACTTCAGTCACGGGTATTAGAGGTGCGAGTACGGCCAGTCCATTTGGACCGGCCGTACTCGGCACTACAAGACAAACAACCCGTGACTTTTGTCACGGGTTTTGCCCATAGGAGGACGGCTGGTCCTCCTATGGGCCGTACTCGCCCTCGCCGAGTACGGCTGGTCCATCTGGACCGGCCGTACTTGGTCTCTAATATTTGCATAAAATTGCAAATAGAGTCGAGTACGGCCGGTCCATGTGGACCGGCCGTACTCGGAGGGCGAGTACGTACTCCTCACCCCCCCTGCCAGGTTTAAAATGAATGTTTGCGATAGTTTGAGGTGTTTTACGATGAACAGTAATCTACAAGGGTTTTTTCGTTTTTGACCGTTACTTCAGGGTTTTTTTTTAAAAAAACCCTAAATTTTAAACTCTTTTAAAAGAACGTGAATGTTTGGGTACCAATCGTGATGTAAACAAATATTTTAGCTAGATTTAGGGAGTCTCACACAGAGATATGGCTGCGTAAGCTATACTGTAGTACAAATCAAATGTAGCGTATAAACATCTTCTCACTTAATGGAATGTGCATATACAATAAATGGCCAAAATCAAAAGGCCAAAATAGGTGGAAGTTATGTCCAATATATCAAATAAAATACAATGCACGTTGAAAGTAAATGTATAAACCCCGTAATATAATATAACAATAAATATGTTGTGAAACAAAATATGTCGGGTTTTTTTTGTGACCTATCATAAAATAATAGTTTTAAAAAACATGATATGTGTGTAAAAATAGTAAAAAAATCCCCTACCGACGGTGAGTTTCTGTATTGCAAAGAGCGGTGTGCTCGGGAATAAACAAAATTAGCAAATGCCTCTGAAACTATAGTTATACCAACATCAAAATCGCTTCTACAAACCTAGGATAATGGTTATGTCTAGTATCGGAAAAAATCAGAAAGAAAAACAACAAACAACTAAGAACTTCTACAAACGGCCCGCTAACATCACATGGTTGACCTCCTCAATATCAGTGTTTGGTCGACTGAACCCTTGAGTTGTCAACCGGACTCACGATTCAGTCGAACCTATTCAAGGCACGATTGAGGTCTGAAAATGTCAAAATGGCTCTTAAAATTATAGTTAACTGTTAATGTAAATATGTGTTGGCATAGATTTTTTGGTAAATTAATTAAAGTATCTTTGCTTATCTTAGAAATTAAATAAAGATTGCAGTAATCTTCTTATGTAAGGAAGACAGATTTTATGGAGGTTATGGTATCAAATACAAACATAATATTCTCTTTTGGTAAGCTTGAAAAACAAAGAAAATTATTGCTTGAAAATCAAGTTACTTTTTGAAATTATCTATGGAAGGCAGATTTAAAGATTATGGTTTCTGCGTAGCAAAACATATTGCAAGATTCGTGATCACAATTATTCTAGGATCTGAATCAGTTTTATTCTGGTACTTTCCATAAGTATCGCAAAGAGTGTCACAACTCCTGATTATGTGATTTCGGTTTCCTTATATTGTGCATTTTGTTTTAGATAAAATATTTGAACAAAAATCTGTTGCAGACGATACTTAAGCATCTTCCTTTCACGGAATAAGTGTGTGCGGATTATTGATTATTTCCACATATTACTTGTGTCGCAAGCCGCCATTCTTTCCTCCCTCACGCTTCTGCGTGTGGGTGCGTTGTTGTTTGTTTCGGTCTCTGTGTGACTGTTTCCACGCTCTACCTTTGTTGGATTTTATTGTTCTACGAGTGTGGTAGTAGGTTGCATCTTAAGACAACGGTTGGTGTCACAAGCAGTGTCATAGGTGCATTCCTCTTTATTCTTCAAGGCACGATCGAGGTCTGAAAAGGTCAAAATGGCTCTTAAAATTATAGTTAACTGTTAACTCTTAAAATTAAAGTATTGGCTTTGCTTATCTTAGAAATTAAATAAAGATTGCAGTAATCTTCTTATGTAAGGAAGACAGATTTTATGGAGGTTATGGTATCAAATACAAACATAATATTCTCTTTTGGTAAGCTTGAAAAACAAAGAAAATTATTGCTTGAAAATCAAGTTACTTTTTGAAATTATCTATGGAAGACAGATTTAAAGATTATGGTTTCTGCATAGTAAAACATATTGCAAGATTCGTTATCACAATTATTCTAGGATCTGAATCAGTTTTATTCTGGTACTTTCCATAAGTATCGCAAAGAGTGTCACAACTCCTGATTATGTGATTTCGGTTTCCTTATATTGTGCATTTTGTTTTAGATAAAATATTTGGACAAAAATCTGTTGCAGACGATACTTAAGCATCTTCCTTTCACGAAATAAGTGTGTGCGGATTATTAATTATTTCCACATATTACTTGTGTCGCAAGCCGCCGTTCTTTCCTCCCTCACGCTTCTGCGTGTGGGTGCGTTGTTGTTTGTTTTGGTCTCTGTGTGACTGTTTCCACGCTCTACCTTTGTTGGATTTTATTGTTCTACGAGTGTGGTGGTTGGTTGCATCCTAAGACAACGGTTGGTGTCACAAGCAATGTCATAGGTGCATTCCTCTTTATTCTTCAAGGCACGATCAAGGTCTGAAAAGGTCAAAATGGCTCTTAAAATTATAGTTAACTGTTAACATAAATATGTGTTGGCATAGATTTTTGACAAATTAATTAAAGTATCTTTGCTTATCTTAGAAATTAAATAAAGATTGCAGTAATCTTCTTATGTAAGGAAGACAGATTTTATGGAGGTTATGGTATCAATACAAACATAATATTCTCTTTTGGTAAGCTTGAAAAACAAAGAAAATTATTGCTTGAAAATCAAGTTACTTTTTGAAATTATCTATGGAAGGCAGATTTAAAGATTATGGTTTCTGCGTAGCAAAACATATTGCAAGATTCGTGATCACAATTATTCTAGGATCTGAATCAGTTTTATTCTGGTACTTTCCATAAGTATCGCAAAGAGTGTCACAACTCCTGATTATGTGATTTCGGTTTCCTTATATTGTGCATTTTGTTTTAGATAAAATATTTGAACAAAATCTGTTGCAGACGATACTTAAGCATCTTCCTTTCACGGAATAAGTGTGTGCGGATTATTGATTATTTCCACATATTACTTGTGTCGCAAGCCGCCATTCTTTCCTCCCTCACGCTTCTGCGTGTGGGTGCGTTGTTGTTTGTTTCGGTCTCTGTGTGACTGTTTCCACGCTCTACCTTTGTTGGATTTATTGTTCTACGAGTGTGGTAGTAGGTTGCATCTTAAGACAACGGTTGGTGTCACAAGCAGTGTCATAGGTGCATTCCTCTTTATTCTTCAAGGCACGATCGAGGTCTGAAAAGGTCAAAATGGCTCTTAAAATTATAGTTAACTGTTAACTCTTAAAATTAAAGTATTGGCTTTGCTTATCTTAGAAATTAAATAACGATTGCAGTAATCTTCTTATGTAAGGAAGACAGATTTTATGGAGGTTATGGTATCAAATACAAACATAATATTCTCTTTTGGTAAGCTTGAAAAACAAAGAAAATTATTGCTTGAAAATCAAGTTACTTTTTGAAATTATCTATGGAAGACAGATTTAAAGATTATGGTTTCTGCATAGTAAAACATATTGCAAGATTCGTTATCACAATTATTCTAGGATCTGAATCAGTTTTATTCTGGTACTTTCCATAAGTATCGCAAAGAGTGTCACAACTCCTGATTATGTGATTTCGGTTTCCTTATATTGTGCATTTTGTTTTAGATAAAATATTTGGACAAAAATCTGTTGCAGACGATACTTAAGCATCTTCCTTTCACGAAATAAGTGTGTGCGGATTATTAATTATTTCCACATATTACTTGTGTCGCAAGCCGCCGTTCTTTCCTCCCTCACGCTTCTGCGTGTGGGTGCGTTGTTGTTTGTTTTGGTCTCTGTGTGACTGTTTCCACGCTCTACCTTTGTTGGATTTTATTGTTCTACGAGTGTGGTGGTTGGTTGCATCCTAAGACAACGGTTGGTGTCACAAGCAATGTCATAGGTGCATTCCTCTTTATTCTTCAAGGCACGATCAAGGTCTGAAAAGGTCAAAATGGCTCTTAAAATTATAGTTAACTGTTAACATAAATATGTGTTGGCATAGATTTTTTGACAAATTAATTAAAGTGTTGGCTTTGATTATCTTAGAAATTAAATAAAGATTGCAGTAATCTTCTTATATAAGGAAGACAGATTTTATGGAGGTTATGGTATCAAATACAAACATAATATTCTCTTTTGGTAAGCTTGAAAAACAAAGAAAGTTATTGCTTGGAAATCAAGTTACTTTCTGAAATTATCTATGGAAGGCAGATTTAAAGATTATGGTTTCTGCGTAGCAAAACATATTGCAAAATTCGTGATCACGATTATTCTGGGATCTGAATCAGTTTTATTCTGGTACTTTCCATAAGTATCGCAAAGAGTGTCACAACTCCTGATTATGTGAATTCGGTTTCCTTATATTGTGCATTTTGTTTTAGATAAAATATTTGAACGAAAATCTATTGCAGACGATGTGATGACCCGAATGTGCATGTATGAGTACGACTGCGGGAAAAACCTCGAGTTGCGGGGAAAACCTCGGGACTTAAGCCGAGTGTAGCCAAATCCCGGACTCGAGTATAGACGAATCCCGGGTCGTAAAGTGGGGGTCGTCACAATCCTACATCGCTTGGGGAAGTATATGGAAATGAAACATATGTAAAGAGACCCTTTCAAGATAGCAAGACGTGTTTTAGAGCATAATTGGCAATGGATCCCATAAGAACTCCAAAGTTAAAAGTGCTTCAGCGAGAGTAGTATTAAGTTGGGTGACCGACTAGGAAGTCCTCACCAAACAAAGCCGTGAGGGGAGAATATTGGGTTGAGACCCAATCCCGAGAGCGGACAATATCTTGCTGGGAAAAGGGATCGTTACAAATGGTATCAAAGCCTGTATCCAACCGGAAATGTGATCAACGAGGACGTAGGACCCCCGAGGGGGGGGGGGTGATTGTGATGACTCGAATGTGCATGTATGAGTACGACTGCGAGGCAAACCTCGAGTTGCAGGGCAAACCTCGGGACCTAAGCCGTGTGTAGGCGAATCCCGAACTCGAGTATAGGTGAATCCCGGGTCGTAAAGTGGGGGTCGTCACAATCCCACATCGCTTGGGGAAGTATATGGAAATGAAACATATGTAAAGAGACCCTCCCAAGATAGCAAGACGCATTTTGGAGCACAATTGGCAACGGATCCCATAAGAAATCCGAAGTTAAAAGTGCTTCGGCGAGAGTAGTACTAAGTTTAGTGACCGACTGGGAAGTCCTCGCCAAACAAAGCCGTGAAGGGAGGATATTGGGTTGCGGCCCAATCCCCAGAGCGGACAATATCTTGTTGGGAAAAAGGGTCGTTACAGACGATATTTAAGCATCTTCCTTTAATGGAATAGGTGTGTGCGGATTATTGATTATTTCCACATATTACTTGTGTTGCAAGCCGCCGTTCTTTCCTCCCTAACGCTTCTGTGTGTGGGTGCGTTGTTGTTTGTTTCGGTCTCTGTGTGACTGTTTCCATGCTCTACCTTTGTTGGATTTCATTGTTCTACGAGTGTGGTGGTTGGTTGCATCCTAAGATAACGGTTGGTGTCACAAGCAGTGTCATAGGTGCATTCCTTTTTATTTTTCATTGAACCTTAGTCTCAGGAGAAGGCTGCACTGGAACTCGGGAGGAGTTCTGTCTATTGACAAGGGGAGCTTGTCATTCTGATCGTTGGCAAGGAGATTTGCTATACACAGATTCTAGGAGGAGTCATTATCGACAAAGGGAGCTTGTCACATTTAGATCTCCGGAGGGATTGTCTCAAAGTCGTGGGGAGCTGGCAAAAACAGTTTCATTGGGGAACTTAAGAAAAGACGACGACAAAGATAAAAGTAAGTATTTATTTGTGTAAGTCCGGTTGTCTTGTAAGTTTGTGAACTCTTTGAATTGTTTTTAATATTGAGCGTGGCCCCGCAGACGTAGACAATTTACCGAACTGCGTTACCAATTTTGTGTCTTCCAATTTTATGTATTTTATCACTGTCCATTACTGCAGTTCACTATCGGTGTAACAACTAGTGTTACGACACCACATAGGTAATCACGATTTGTCATGCAAAATCAGTCAGCGCGTCCTAAAACATCTAGGAGACGGGGGTCGCGAGAAAAACCTGCAAGAAAGCCAACTTTTCCATTGATTTTTGCCACAATCAGTTCAAAACCTTGCATATTACATATATCAGCCAACATAACACAAAACAATCAATGATTTTTAGTTTGTAAGGTTGAAATTTGATTTTGAAGAAAGGATGAAAAAGTTAACAAATAAGGATGTTAGATTCAAACATACCCTTCAAGATTTTGAAAGGAAACAAAATATCGTTCACAAGCACAAATCTGCCCCAAAATCCCCTCCACTAGCTTCATACTCTCTTTGGCTCTCTGCTTCTCAGTGCCGAAGGAATTTCCTTCCTTTTAAAATAGAATGTAACAAATTATTAAAACCTTAAATCCATATTAACATTATCCACAACTTTATCTCAAAGTAACTTCAGATTACTTAATCTTTTTGCATTTTAATCATGCAGTAAGTACCACTATTTGTCGGTTTTGGTTATTTGATTGAAATTACAAATGTTTACATGGTGACGAGTTACAAATTTAGTTTATCACAAACAATTTGACCTAAAAAGAGCAATTTAAGGACACATTATTTTTCTCTAATTTCTCAAGTGGTCTAACTAAACTGCCTTGTTCTTAGTTAATTTGAATTTAACTCTCGTTGATATTTTTTTGCACCCATACGAGATTAATCATCTTACATGGTTTAATTTTTTAATTAGAGTTAATAACTTCCAATCAATACATTTAAAATATGTTCATTTACACAAAATTTCAATGATTTTACAGCTTAGATGTTGTGGGCCTAGCGTGATGGTTGAGTATCGGAAATCTCGTTATCAAAGAAGTTCTTTTGTTTGGAAGATTAATCTTAAATTAATTTTGTTTGGTGAGCAAGAGTACTATTTCAAATTGTTAGCAATCTGTGTAATTTTATTTCCAAAAAAAATTATTTTTCTGCTTGTTTATATTTTGTTGTTGCTATTACTTGATGGTTACTCGCGTGGAATGACAATTATTGTTATATAAGTAGCCATGGTGGTTAACATATAGAAACCATCGAGAGCAAGAGTAGGTATCATACCTTTTGGAATTTTCTTTTTTATTTCTCTCAGTGTTCATCTTATTTCGTTAAGCATTTGTCATTGAGTTTCTATTCTTAGTTGGATATGTATAAGTTTTATGTTGCTGTGAGGTTTTTAATTTATGCATAATAGTTTTGAGCTTTTAGTTTATTGCACTATATTATTATTTTCTTGTAAACATGCACGTAGGATTGACCAATGTTACGTAGGCTATGGAGCTAAAGTTTTTACATTCAGTTAATGATTTTAGGTCCTATTCTGTGATTGTAAATCAAGGACTGGGTTCGATGATCAGATTATCTTTGACGGTAGGATTGTTCATCTTGGCATTCCATCGCAGGTCAAGAATAGAGTAAACTTGTTTGTCAACATATTAAAGGTTTAAAGTGTTCGATTCTTAAATAGAAACTAAAAGAACAAGAAAGAAATATAAAGAGACAACAAAGAGGCGGACGCTGCTAGGGTTGAATCAGAGAGAATGGATCATTGGAAAAAATAAAAAATAAAGGAGAATATATTACAGACAAACACCCATGTCAACAAGTAATCAGTGTAACTAAATTCTCTTACAAGTAGTAGAAGCCTAAGCACGATACTGTGCCTCTGTGGAAGATCTAGAAACACTATCATGCGTCTTGTTCTTTCAAGAAATCTAGTGAGACTTACAATATGTACAAGAATAGGCCAATCATCTTCAGAGTATGCATGGATCTCTAAAGAAGAAGTAGAAGAAAAAATAAGACTCATAAATTGAGTATCTTGAACATATCTCAAAATAGGAAAAACAGCAACCCAATGAGCTATAGTAGGTGAAGTAATGACCTTGCTGATAATATGAACAACATACATGATATTTGGATGAGTGATTGTGAGATAGACCAAGCTTTCGACAATAGTACAAAATAAACTAAGATCACACAAAGGAATTGTAACTCCCAGCATTTTTGTTCAGGTATTTATCCCGAAACTTACTGAGCGAAGTTAATTTGCTAATTATTTAATGATCATTTTTATTGGAATTTGGACGCCGAGGTCTCCGGGTTTCTGCTCGTTAAAGGTTATTTTCGTAAATAAAAGAATTGAAGTCCGTTTCGCGAGCGAGAAGTTTTGTTAAGATTCTGAGAATTTATTGGGATGAATGGAGGAATAAGAAATTTGCGAGGATGTAAAACGACGGGTTTCGCAACGTTTAGTTAAAAGTTATGGCGAGTAGTAAAATTGTAAATAAAGTAGATTTTAATTAATATATATATAGGAAAAAAACCTAAAAACCCTCATAAACCCCCTCCACGGTTCTTCATCAGCCGACTCCTCTTCTCTCTCAAAAATCTTCTCCTCCCCACGATTCTTTTTCCTTCTTCAGCGTTCCTCCTCCGCCGAGCTAGTCGACTGATTCTTCCTCTGTTCTCTTCAATAACCAAAGCTCTAGGTAAGGCTTACATATTTTATTCATTAAGTTTTGATTTAGGAGTTTCATTAGTTAGAGTTTGAGATTTTAGGACTTGACAATGTTAGAGTAACGTTAGTATTTATGAGTTTTTCATATTAATGGCATTGATGATAGGATTTTGGATGTTGTTGATGTTTAGATTGAGAATCTAATATTGGTATGAATCTGGTGGTTATCGTACACAAATGCCATTAATGTTATTGGAAACAATGTTGTGCACTCAAGGTGTTCAACAAAATGCCTAAGAGGTCTAAGCTGAATTTTAGGAGGTTACCTTAGTCAGGAACTTAGCTGGTTTTGAATTTGGATTATTTGGGATTGATTTTTAACATTTAAAATGTGAAATGTCTTAGGTGGAAAAGAAGTAAAGTGAAGACATGACATTGCTAAGGAGTCCAGATAAAGTAGTGTGTTAGGGTTCTGGTCATTAGGGCTCTACATAACGAGGATACTAGGAAGAATTGTATGGTGGATTGCTTGATGATTATGATTTATCGAATGTTATGATACGATGAATAGAGTAGTTTTATGATATGTTACATGATGAATGGCTCGTTTCCTATAGCATGACGTTTCTAAGTATATTCATGTCCATGCATCATGATTTTTCCAAAAACATATGAAAATGATTTATGTGCTTGTTTTAAACGATCAAGGTAAGAATATTAAAAATGTGAAAGATTGGTTAAGCATGGAATGGGGTGAATTGGCTATGACTATGTTTTTTTTTAAGATGACAAGTACGGTTCGCGGATCCTTCTGCTGGTGGGGGCCGGAGTGGCAGGAAGGCTCTCAGATTCTCCCGCTGGTTGGGGCCGGGTTGACACGACATGAACAGTTTGCAGATCCTGCTACTGTGTGGGCCGGACTAGTCGTTGCGGATATTGTCCGAAAGGGCCACGATTATGTTCTCAAGATTACGAGTACGGTTTGCGGATCCTCCCACTGGTGGGGGCCGGACTGGTAGGAACGCTCGCGGATCCTCCCGCTGGTTGGGGCCGGGCTGACACTGCACGATCGGTTCGCAGATCCTGCTACTGTATGGGTCGGACTAGTCGTTACGAAAACTGTTCGAAAGGACCACGATCACGATTCCCATGCCATTCCCCTCGTGCCCCTTAACCCAAGTGAAGTTAGATATGAAATAAGAACACGAACATGATTTTCTTTAAATATGGAATAAGAACACAAACATGGATTTTATGTATGAAACAAGAACATGAACATGATTTTTACGAAACATGCATTCATGAGCATTTATGTATATGTTGCACTCTTTACTAAGCATTAGGCTTATAGTTTAAACCTTATGATGTAGGTGACGAATTGGAAGGTGAGGACCTCAAACCGAACGATGATATCTAAGTCGGGTTGCTAGAGGGTGCTCATGGCGTAGATTTTGTGGCTGGGTGGCGATTTTGACCCGAGGGGAGTGCTCCTAGCATGTTTAGGTATAAGTCTATGATATTAGAGTATAGATGAAACAGGATTTTCCTTATGTTGACAAATACTGAATTTGTTGGTACTGGTTATGACTTAAAGAGGATTTCAAGACTAAAGGTTTTCATCAGTTTTTAAGTCTTCCGCTACGTGTTCAAGTCGAGGTTTATGATGTTTTATGTGCATGATGATTCTAGAAATGGAATTTAAGTTTATAGAAGTTAGAGTATTGAAGTGTTGACTTCGACTGGATTCCTAGATGTCGTTCGGCAGGTGTCGTTAGTGGTTGAAGTTGTTGTTCAGCAGATGTCGTTAGTGGTCGAAGATGTCGTTCGGCAGATGTTGTTTTGCAGATGTCTTCCGATTATGAAGAGGTCAATTCCAGAGAGTGGAAATTTTGACCTCGTCCAATACTCCTAGATGTCAATCGACGAATGCGACGGTAGATGTGATCGGCTGATTGTGTTCGGCCAATATTGTGTTCGGTAGATGTGATCGACAGATTCGAGAAAGCAGATTTGTATGG